>JBAMJV010003818.1:0-347550 GCA_037951105.1 Echinarachnius parma | reverse complement strand
CCTTTTTAACGTTAGAATTAACAAGTCCTTAGCTCATACAACTTATGTTTTCTTTCCCACTGGTTTACAGCTACACACAAAACAAAAATATCCTTCCCTAAAACCTGGGGGGGGGGGGGATGATTGTACATGTCATCCCCCTCACCCCCCCCCCCCCCCCCCGTTGTCTACGCCCCTGGTACATACACAATACACTTAAAACAGTGTACAATTTGGTACATATAGGATTAGGAAAACAATTAATATTGTGACTAAATTTACTAATATTTCACTGTTTCCTGAATCAATGAATTTGCCTAATTAGACAAAAAAATTCAAACTCATTTTGTCGATTGGGACAAAATGTTGTTACCATTCTGTTAGCAACCACTGGAAATGGGACGGAAGGCTTTTTGCCACATTTATTCAGTTAACTTTTTCCAACCCGTGGCATTCCATTGGTTGCAATTTCCTTTACTTTGTTATACTTTTTCTTGTGTATTTGATTTGCCGAATAAATAATAATAACAAACAGGCGCACACAAACACACTTGTCAATTAATGTACTTTGTCAATGTAAAGTAATGTACTGTTATAATCAAAAAAATAATTGATGTGATATATGTCTTAAAAATAAGAGTTGTATCTCATTGCATTGAGAGTCATAATTATGTCTGAAATTATTAGAAAGTGGCAACATTTTGTGAAAAGGTGTTCACTAAACAAACATTTCAATTTGTTTCCAATGTTATGCAATTAGTGATTAAAATGGCATCCATTAATTGTCAATATTTCTATCAATAAAATCCATGTAACTATAACTAAGGAATTAAGGAATAAACTAAGGAACATAATTTGGGCGACCAAGTAATGTCAAATGTTAATTAATTAGCTACAATAGTCAATAGACACGCGTCCTGACATATCAAACTTCATATAAACTGTAAGGTAATTGAATGCTATATTTGTTTGTCTTTATACAAACAGACAAACAGACAATTGAATTAGTAGAGTTGTATCTTTATGATTGTTCACGAGTTAATTTTGATAATTTGTATAAAATGTATGTATATCCCTTGCTTTCAGATACTGCATGCATGGATACATGTAAAGGAACAGTTCCACATTGTTAATGCAAATGTAGAGCTGAAGCTTATCAATAATTATGTTGAATTTGCAGGGTCAATGTAATGAAATGTGTTATTTGTTTGGAACTGATACTACTAATCACTCTTAGGTTGGACATTATCTTTTGCAAGTACAAAGTACAAAGTTTTAATGTTGTTGAGATAAGCAGAGACTTACAAACCTGTTATTGTTTTAATATTGTTTTTTTTAGCGCATACAGAATAGTATATCATTGTTTTCCTATGTACCAAATTGTACACTCTTTTAAGTGTATTCCTATAGTTGTACCGTGTATGTACACATACATGTAATTTAGAACTAATAATACAGTATTATTTTAAAAAACAGTTTAATGGAATCAAAACATTTAGGACAAGATAATGCAATTTGTCTGTTTGATATGTAGCAGACTTTAACAATTTGTTGTTAAGACAACAATTTTTGTTTAATGAACATTGTGAAAGACAACAATGTTTACATTAGTGACGTTTCCGCATTACTGAATTTTGTGGATCACTAATGGTGCCGTTGCCAGCGCATAATCTGTCTGGGCGGATAACCTGTCTGACCCTAACCCTAAACCCTAACCCTAACCCTAACCCTAACCCTAATTTGGTGGCTATAGGTCAGATTTAGTGGCTATAGGTCAGATTTAGTGGCTAAAAGTTAGATTTATTGGCTACATAAGTGTATACAGTATAGCAGTGGTGGGGCCTAATACACGATATTGCCATTACTATAATACTGCGGCCCAGACAGGCTATCCGCCCAGACAGATTATGCGCTCACACCGTCACACCCAAGCCACGCTTCTCCTGCGTTCTCGTAATTAGAAAAAAAAAACATTTTGATCAAAGCGCAGAGGAAGCGCCGACAAATCGAGCGATTAATGACACAATGGTAGCTCGTTCACGCTCTTACCCCGATCTTAATACGTTTGTATGGTTTGATGGGTGTCAGTTATTCTCTGCATAACAAATATAAACAATTTAGGGTATTTAAAGAAAATGTATAGGTACATATCTTACCGTTGCTAAGGAGAGATATGTCCCTAGCAACCAAAGTTCAGCTGTCAATCCATAATATTCATTACATTTTTTATTCATATACATCTAAAATGGAGAAAAATGTATATTTAGAGGTACATTTGTCAACGTTGCTAAGGAGCAATTTTACCATAGCAACGGAATCTAACTATTTCTTTGTTTTTAGCTGTTTACCAGTCAATCGCTACAATTTCAATAATGAGAACATTGCTTTCTGCTTCAAATACCTTATTGGACATACCTACAACAAAATTAGGTTCTAAAGTGGTACATAGATCACCGTTGCTAGGGAGAAATATGCCCCTAGCAACCAATTTCTTTGTTTTTAGCCGTTATTCCTTAACGCCCACATTTTGCAAATGGGAACATTGCATTTCGGGTTAATATACATATTTGGAATATATCTAGGACAAAATAAAGTTATTTCCAGAACTGGACTACGGAACTAAACAACTAAGCCCCTTTTCACGCCTCGGCCCACGGAGGGATCTAGTACAAGTTCAAATCCTCAAAACTTACTTGGAACTCTAGCAGTTCTCTCATACCTTGCTGTTTTCGTAGTAACACTAATAAGGGTGCGACAGGTTATGTGTTTTTGTATTCCTTTTCGTTAAAAAGATATTCATCATTAAACTGTTCGGATTTTCAACTATCCACTGGATGGTCATAACCGTGCACAAAGTCAGTGCAATGAGTTAGTGAATATTACTTTGCATTTTCGCTCATTACTCGGCCATATACATCCATTTAACGGGAAATGTTCACATATTACTCAGTGGACATATCAAATCACAAAAATACACATTGTATCAGCCATTAATACATTTTTTGCACTTGTCAACAAAGTAACTAGATCCCTTTAAAGTACATTTCTTTTTAAAATTCAGAAATAGACATACCCGAGACACATCGAAATAAAGAAAATAATGATACATGAA
This sequence comes from Echinarachnius parma, assembly GCA_037951105.1. Classification (NCBI taxonomy): domain Eukaryota; kingdom Metazoa; phylum Echinodermata; class Echinoidea; order Clypeasteroida; family Echinarachniidae; genus Echinarachnius; species Echinarachnius parma. The sequence goes on along the minus strand of JBAMJV010003818.1, from coordinate 344,459 downwards.
AACAAACAAGGTCGTGAGCATTTATTTAATTCGTTTTTGTTGTTGATTACATTACATTTTTATGTATATATCGTTGATTTTTTTAAAACTATAAAATGCGACTTTAGGGCATTAACATTACAAAAATGATGTTTGATTACAATTGTCAGTCTTATGGGAAGGATTGTGACGTTTTGGTGTCGATTGTCTATTTTTAATTTTGCAAGTTCATAACATAAATTTTCCCTAAGTACGAATTAAAGAAATAGTCAAAACCTGTATTCCCATAGCTTATATTTTATGAAGCCAAATCCATTGTCAACATTTGAAAGAAAAGTTTGCTTTGACACGAGTCTCAGCAGCGGCCTATATAATACAGGACAGCACCAGGGTTCCCGTGTGCATGCAACATTTTACTCAGACGTAGACTCTGACTGGTAGGTCTGTTAGACCGGCAGCCCAGAGGTCTTTTGTGCATCGAAAAGCGTACTGATTGTTGAACAAGTAAGTTTTCTGAAAGTGGGAGGTCACTTTTGTAAAAACAACTTTGACGAGTCGATCTTCAACATTCAGAGGCAACTGTAGGGTAATTTAACGGATGACATTTGTATCCAATATGTATTCTGTAATCTGTAAGAGTATAAGACATATGTGTTAAGTTGCAAGAGGTTTTGGATATAATCCCCAATGAATCAACGTGTATTTCGTCTTTGAAAACAGCCAACGTAAAATGTTCGAAAAAGGTAACATGCATGAGTGATTTCTCCATTGTCTACGATGCGCTTACCCCGCCGTGATGAGTCGTGAGCGACGATTAACACGGTACAATCGCACAAAATAGAAGCATCGGACAATCCCCAGGGGCCAACTTTTGGAGGCGCAAAGGACCCCTTTATCCACGGATACACCCAGGGAGACTCATATTTTTGGATTTGTTACATTCTCCTCTAAATATTCATATGTTCAACAATCAGTACGCTTTTCGATGCACAAAAGACCTCTGGGCTGCCGGTCTATGTGTGGGATTCCCCACATTTTATGAGATTAAAAGAAAGTAAATTCTATTTCAAAATTCAAAAAAAAACGTGACGTCCTGTTTGTTTTATTATATAGAAGTTGGGATCAAAGTCTAAAGACCCCTTGTGCCCCCCCCCCCCCCCCACGTAGCTTTGCTACTGACTAGTATAGTGTATAGTGTCAGAAGGAAACAAAATATACTACCTTGCCAAAAAACAAACAAACAAACAGACAGATGTCAGAAAGACGCAGCCTATGACATATATATAACTTTTCACCCGAGTCGAAACATGAGTATGGCGCAAATATAATATTGGCAACAAGCCAGAACAGAATTGGCGGCGCGAAAATGTAACGTCAGCTGATTGGCTGACCGATTCTACGGACGTGTACACATAATCAAGGCGCGAAAATACGTTGATAAGTATTTTGCTGAATTGATGTACTGTACATGATTTTTATACTGTTCTATTCCGGATCTTTGCTTACAACATTATTTTGGAGTACTGAGTGCAAGACCCAGACGGAAAGCTTTAGTACGTCTATATTAATGATTGATAACATCAAATTCAAATCGAATACGAAAAAGGCTCATTCAAATTCGTCATCATCATGGTGAATTTCTGCGTTTTATCTAATCTTGTTTTGTTCTGACCGTATTTTTGTCAATCCTACCTGTACATGTGTGCATGCAACGCTTACATTATTGCGTCAGTCGTTCAGAATCATAATTATGTTCTCCTTAATTGTTATACACAGGCTGCGCTGAGAGAGTAGGACCTACGCCATAGCATAACGATTCGCCGTTTGGTTTATTTCTATCTACAAGCCAAAGTGTTCATCTTCCAGCTCCGAGGTAAGAATACAAGTACGAATTATATCGATAAATCATTTATCTTCGAATGTCATATTATACGTACATGTATTTCCGAGACTACACATAATATGACAAACAAATACTGAATTAGTGGAGGGAAGTGAGGTTGAAATGACTGAAGAAGAATGTTTCCAGAAAATATCGTCGCGCCGCTTCATTAGATTTTTTTTTGTTCTTACAATTATTTAATGTTTATTTGTACAAAACCAGCACAAAACATATTTTTTTCAATTCTCCAAAATTTAAAAAACAGGGTTGCCATATTTCCCGAGTAACAGCTTATTTTCAGAACGGGCACGAATTACTGGAAATTCCCTAGGCCATGGGCCAAAGACCACCATTTTTTCATTCCGTAGTCCACCTCTGGAAAGATTTTGTTCTAGATATGTTCCAAATATTTATATGAACCCAAATTGCAATGTTCCTATTTGCAAAATCTGGGAATAACGGCTAAAATCAAAGAAATAGTTAAAATCGGTTGCTAGGGGCATATTTATCCCTAGCAAAGGTTATCTATGTACCACTTTGGAACCTAATTTTGATGTAGGTATGTCCAATAAGGTATTTGAAGCAGAAAGCAATGTTCGCATTATTGAAAATTTAGCAATTGACTGGTAAACAGCTAAAAACAAAGAAATAGTTAGATTTGGTTGCTATGGAAAATAGCCCCTTAGCAACCTCTGAATATACACTTTTCTCCGTTTAAGGTGTATATGAATGCAAAATGTAATCTTCCCTCTTTAAAAAAAAAAAAGAATATTATGGATTGAGAGTGGGACTTTGGTTGCTAGGGACATATTTCTCCATAGCAACGGTATCATATGTACCTATACATTTTCTTGATATACCCAAAATTGTTTATACATTAGTTATGCAGAAAATAACTGACACCCATCCAACCATACACACATGCATTCTCTTAACCATCTACCTTGCCTTCTCCCACACACACATGCACACATACGTACACACACACACACACACACACACGTATGCACAAACACACATACACACACAAACATACACACATACAAACTAACACATGTTCACATATTGTACAAAGACTATTTAACACATTCATACATACATACACAAACACACCCATCATCCATAATGCAGACACAAACAGGCACACACAAACTTGTCTACCCCAAGTCCCCAACACACAAATCACACACACATCTAAATAATAGATACTTGAGTTATCATCATTCATTCATCGACAAAGTTTTTCGGCCATATTTAAACAGGTTAAACAAATAATAGTATGACACATTCTTCACATAGCATCATAACTCTCCCCATCATTATTTTTGTAATGTTTTTTTTTTTTTTATAATACAATGTATATAATTTATGTTTATATATTTTGTTTTTCAACATGCAAGTTAAACTGCAGGGCGCCTTTGTACAGCAGTTTTGCGTATTCTGAACAAGGCCTATCCTGCAGTATCAAATAAATGAAATAAATTAATACAATAAATAAATAAATGTTCCTGTTTGTTAGTATCATTATTTTTTCGGTAAATCAAATACACAAGAAAAATGTAACAAAGTAAGGAAATTGCAACCACTGGAAAGAGTTAACTGAATAACTGTGGCCAAAAGCCTTTCGTCCCAATTTCAGTGGTTGCTAACTCTACATAATAATGGTAACAAATCATTGTCCCAATTAACAAGATGAGTTTGATTTTGTTTGGGTCTAATTATGCAAATTCATTGATTCAGGAAACAGTGAAATATTTGTAAATTTAGACAAAATATTATTTGTTTTCATGTGTACCAAATTATACACTGTTTTAAGTGTATTCCCGTATAGTAGCACTGTGTGTGTACGCATAATGTAGAACTGTATTACTCTAAAACAATTTGATGGAATCAGAACATGTGCACGCATAACAAGCATTTAGGACAAGAGAATGTAATTTGTCTTTTTGATATGTAACAGACTTAAACCTTTTCTTGTTAAGACAAAGCTTTTGTTTAATGAGCATTGTGAAAGACAACAATGTTTACATTATTGAAGTTTCCTTATTACTGAATTGTGTGTATCACTTACAAAGTGAATGAAAAAGCAAAATTTAAAAGAAAAACGGCAGTAAAAACAGTATGCCTTTCCATGATTATTTCATGCCTCTTATTATGATGACCAAAGATGAACCACGGTGTACACTTTTAATTCAATAAAGCAACATTTATGATGTTATTTGAAGAATGTGTCATACTTTTTTTTGTACCTGTTTAAATATGGCCAAAAAACTTTGTCGATGAACGAATAATGATAACTCAAGTATCTTTTTATCTTGATGTGTGTGTGATTTATGTGTTGGGGTAGAGTCGATAAGTGTGTTTGTGTGCCTGTTTGTGTCTGAATTACGGATGATGGGTGCGTTTGTCTATGTATGAGTGTGTTAATTAGTCTTATACACCGTGTCCCAGAAAAAACGAAACCGGGTTTCATGGCAGAAATGTTCTGTCATAATGAATAATTTAATTGATGATATATATATGCCTGGAAAGCTCTGTGTCTCTTCTTTCATTTGATGTGCAACTTATGGCACATACTTTAAGCATGACTGAATTAGAACAATGGAAAGTGGTGTTACCAATATTCAATTTGCACGCGTCAATTTGAAGTTTGGGTGAGTTTTAAGAGTTGTAAACGTACTTATTTTTAAAAAGGACAAACACCACATAAAAGTTCATATTTTTATCTTTTACATGACACCTCATGCTAAAAAAATAAATGATTCATGCCAGAGAACGAGTACAATGAAAACATGCCTGATTTCTGCCCGAATGAGTGAAAGTTGAGTAAGAAGTCGCTCAGCTTTCCTGACTAGCAGCTGACAATGGACTTTGATGCATGAGTGAATTTACACAAACATGGGGATCAGGAAACAGGCTATATCAGGAAAGTTACTCATTTGGGATGGAATCAAGCATGTTTTCATTGTATTCGTTCTCTGGCATATATAATTAATTTTTTTATCATGAGGTGTCATATAAAAGATAAAATTATGAATTTTCATGCGGTGTCTATCCTTTTTCAAAATAAGTAGGTTTACTACTCTTAAAACTCTCCCCAAAACATCACCCAAACTTGCAATTTCTGCGCGCAAATTGAATTTTGGTAACACCACTTTCTATCGTTATAATTCAGTCATGCGTGAATTATGTGCCATAAGTTGTATATCAAATAAAAGAAGAGACACATAGCTTTTCAGACATATATATATCATCAAGGAAATTATTCATTATAACATAAAATTTCTGCCATGAAACCCGGTTTCGTTTTTTCTGGGACACGGTGTATACTGTACACATCCATAATATGTGAACATGTGTTAGTTTGTGTGTGTGTTTGTGTATACATGCGTGTGTGTGCGCGTGTATGTATGTGTGTGTGTGTGTGTGTGAGAGAAGGCAATGTAGATGGTTAAGAGAATGCATGTGTTTATGGTTGGATGGGTGTCAGTTATTATCTGCATAACAAATTTAAACAATTTAGGGTATTTAAAGAAAATTTATAGGAACATATGTTACCGTTGCTAGAGAGAAATATGTCCCTAGCAACGGCTTGCAACGAACAGTCACGTATCACGTATCGCGTTCACGTTTTGTCTACGAATGTGTTGATATACTATATGCAATCCACGAAAGCTCACGTAAATTGGAGCTTGCGTTAAACAAATAATGTAAAGTGTCGTTGAGAAGAGACTAATTCTCGGTTTAAATTCAACCGAGAACGAACCAGTCCTACCTTCTGTTATAATTACCTGCAAGCATATGCGTACCCAGGGATAACCCCCCCCCCCCCCCCTCCCCCCTTTACAACTTGTAGACATGTAGCTGGTCTGGAGACCACATCTCGACCATCATTACCGAAAATTTGGAAAATTCTCGGTCTCGGCGTCAAAAATGTCAACAGACACCCCCCTCACCCCCCCCCCCCCCCCCCCTCGCGCTTACATGATTCTCAAGAAATGTCTTGGTCTCGGCCTCGAAAATTTGTGACCGTCCTGGTCTCGGCCTCGGCTGCGAAAATATTCTACGGACATACTTTGGACACATTATTTAATAATTATATTTATAGTCTAAAATTATTCATTAGGCGCAAAAAGCTGGAACAAATCAAATTTGATCTAAAAATAAAAATATTCCAACTTTATGGGCAACAGTGTATATATTCTGGCACATGGTAGGTGATGATAGCCTATTATTTCATTTGTTGTGTGTGTGGCTACTGGTAGAGACAAGTGGTTGGTTTGTTTATTCATAATTCTATGCGTGTAACCCACGGGCGTAGACATGACATTGATACCCATTCAAGTGTGGGGGATGATCCATTCATTCATCCCCCCAGTTGAATAGGTATTACGTAACTCGCTACGCCCGTGGTGTAACCCATTCATACGTCATTATACAAATAATGAATGTTTATGAGTGGAATGGTACGAATATTTGCATGAGGTGAAAGATGAAATTCGCCTCGTTGAATGGAACATTCCATCTTTCACCGAATGAAAATATTCGTACCATTCCACGAATGGAAAAAATATTAATTATTTGTTTTATATGACACCTACTTTATTTGTTTCTTCGTGTTATAAGAATCCGCACTGTCCATTAAATCGTCCAAATCGGCATCCGTCAGCAAAATAATTCCCGGTTTTGCAGCCATGTTGTGTAAAAAGTACAGCTGCCTTGCATGGAGTGCGTAATGTTTGTTAATGCGCTTGTTCATGAATGGTAAATCTGCGCTAGCACAAAACAACAACATAAAATTATTATATGACACCTTGGAATGTTCTCGCAATGTGATTGGTTGAATTCAGGTCACATGACATTCGTGGAAACGTACCATTCAACGTTTTTGAAGTCACTTACTTTTTTTAGTACCATTGAACGATAAATGACATCATTAAACGTGCAATGGTACTTTTTTTTTAGTACCATTGAATTGAACGATAAATGACGTCATTAAACGTGCAATGGTACTTTTTTATGTTGTTGTTGTGCAAGCGCCAGCGCGCGTTAAAAATAACTGCGCGCATTGCGCAGATATTCCATTCATGAACAAGCGCATTAACAAACATTACGCCCTCAAGGCATGCAAGGCAGCGCGCTGTGCATTGCGCTGGGAAGTTTGTACAGTACTTTTTACACAACATGGCTGCATAACCGGGATTTGTTTCGCTGACGGCCTGCCGCTTTTGGACGATTTAATCGACAGGATCTATGGATCTTAGGTGTCATATAAAACAAATATTGAATGTTTTTTTCCATTCGTGCAATGGTACGAATATTTTCATTCGGTGAAAGATGGAATGTTCCATTCAACTCGGCTTCGCCTCGTTGAATGTAACATTCCATCTTTCACCTCATGCAAATATTCGTACCATTGCACTCATAAACATTAATTATTTGTATACCATTCAACGTTGAATGGTACTAAAAAAAAGTTCTATTCAACGTCAAAATGGTACATTTCCACGAATGTCATGAGACCTGAATTCAACCAATCACATTGCGAGAACATTCTAAGGTGTCATATCAAATCAAATATGCGTTTATATAATCATACGTCAAGCGAATAACCCGCATATGACTTTTCACATGACTGCGCATGAGAATAATGAATGGAATATTCAATTCAGTTGTGTTATCACAATGATATTGCACAGCACACACAGTAAATCCAAATAATTGGTAGAGTTGCAGAATATACATTATGATGGTAATAACCTAACAGAAATGCCAGCTGTGAAATACAAACACGAGGCAGGAGGATATTATGTAGTTTATTCTATAGAAATAATTCCTTGCATGCATAATAACAATAATAATAAGATTAAAGGGATAGTTGAGTTTTGGTAGAGAGGGCGCAACACAAAATTATTCTTTATGAGATAATGAAAAACTGAGTGTCACATTCGAAAGAGCAAACAATTTTAAAGACAGAATCAACTTTATTTGATCAAAATCAGTTCAGAAATGTCTGAAATATCCAGAAACATAACTATTTGTAATAAATGTGGGGCCCCACACTTATTCGATACATTTTGTAATGTTGTTTTCCTTTCGAGTTATAACTATTAGTTTGTAATGTAATGGGGTAGGTTTTGGTTACTAAAATTCAGTTTGACCAATACTGTACTCTCCTTACTAGAACTAACCCAGGTAGCAAGCCAACGTTGGTCCAACATTGGACCAACGTTGTCCAATTTTTTCGGCAACGTTGGTCCAACGTTGTCCGGCAACGTTGGACCAACGTTGCTTGCGTACGCCCAAACAACGCTGCTCCAACGTTGGCGAAAACAAAATACCAACGTTGGATCAACGTTGGTCCATCGTTGGAAAGTTGTCATTTGTCAACGTTGGACCAACGCTTTTCCAACGTTGATCCAAGGTTGGTATTTTGTATTCGCCAACGTTGGAGCAGCGTTGGTTGGGCGTACGCAAACGTTGATCCAACGTCAAAGCAACATGTGTCCAACAAGCATCCACCATATTTCCAACAAGCATCCAACATGTCTCCAACACTCATCCAACAAGCATCCAACATGTCTCCAACAAGCATCCAACATGTCTCCAACAAGCATCCAACGTTGGTCCAGCGTAATTCACCAACATTTCTCCAACGTTGGTCCAACGTTGATCCAACGTTGGTCCAACGTTGGTCCAACATTGGACCAACGTCTCACCGTACTAAAAAAATTAAATTAATATTCATATGACACGCCTATTGGTGATATCTAGAACATCCTATCCTAGCTTTGCCTTTACCTAAGACTAACCCTAACCCTATTCCTAGTCCTATTCCTATCCATATAGTCCTATTCCTATTCCTACACTCACTACATCTACATCATCCACTCAGCTTTATATAACCTAGCTTCTGTGTTAATATTTGTTTGATGGTTGGTATTTCGATAAAGTTGAATGTTTGGATAAAGTTTTAAGAATTTACACAAATACATCATGGAAACAAACCTTTAGAATGTTTTTGTAGATAAATAACTTACATATATTTCAAATAATGAGTAAATAATAACATTGGATTCATTCTGAACAATCAAATAACATGATTATTAATGCTGTTTGCAGTCAATGATAACCACTCATGAATATTCATGAATAATAACCAACGTTGATCCAACGATGGCATACATCCTGCTTTCAGCAGCTAATTTTAAATCCTTTTATTATGCAAGGGGGTTTTGACCACCTGTGCTACGAGTAAAAAAATTACCTTTTCTAACATAACAGCTACATGTAGTGAACAACAGATGTGAAATGTTGGATTCTCGTTGGATTAACGAACGTTTCACTGTGGGTTACCGATGTCGATCCAACGTTGCTCTAACGAGATTGTCCAACCTCCATTTCACTTTGAGTTACCGATGTTGATCCATCGTTGGTGTTGTAATATAATACAAGTAGGCGAAATGCCATGTGTAACTCTGGCATAACAATAATAAATACTGGTAAATTACAAACTTGAGTGTCAGGGTAGACTACCCGACACCCAGAAGATGGAACCAGGGGATTATTCTGCCCCTTTCGTACGGTTGTCATCCCCTATGTAAGACCGACATTTACCTTAATGCAAAATGGTTTAACGTGCTAGTGCCAGGGTGGACTACCCAACGCCTAGATGATACCAAGGGATTATTCTGCCCTAAATGGTATTCATCTCTATCACAAATCTAATCTATCCGGGGGTCTGAGACGTCGAAGTGGGTAGCGCCTGTCACGTTCTTGCGAGGGCGGCTTCACCTCACTCCAGCACGCTTCTGGGACCTCCGTTTCCTCGTTTACTGGAACATGGATGTTACCTTCAGGTGCGCGACGCTTCTTTAGATGATGTCTGTTCCGGCGATACCGCCCACCTTTCTCACTCTGGATGTGGTACGAGCGGGGCGTTGAATCTTGAGTTGTCACTACGCCAGGTTTCCATTCTTTTCCCACTTGGTAGTACACACGTTCTCCAGACTTCAACACCGGCAGCGACTTGGCACCCTGGTCATAGTATCGCTTCTGCCTCTTCTGGAGCTCTTTCTTCCTACTAGCTATGCACCGTTGATAACGAACAGTACAGTTCTCAATAAAGCGTTTTCTGGATGGTATATCCGGTCACACATCAACCGTGAAGCTCGCCTCCCAAAATGGATTCAAATTAGCATTTCTACAACACAGGTCATGGCGAATCGAATCAGACATACAGTCACTTTCACTTCAGACAATGCATGTTGTAATATAATACAAGTAGGCACACGAGTATAGTTGAAAGCTTACTTTATTAACTGCTTGTAGATCGATGGCCCAACTCATACATGGTTTCTTGACACCCGATAATATACATATCGATCCTATATGGTAATTCACCGGGGATGGCGCACTTCTATTTATGATTGTAATTCTACTTGAGTCCACTCATTACTGTTGGTCTAACGAGATTGTCCAACGTCTTTTTCACTGTGAGTTACCGATGTTGATCCAACGAGATCGTCCAACGTCTTTTTCACTGCGAATTACCGATGTTGATCCAACGTTGGTCCAACGAGATTGTCCAACGTCTTTTTCACTGCGAGGTACCGATGTTGATCCAACGTTGGTCCAACAAGATTGTCCAACGTCTTTTTCACTGCGAGTTACCGATGTTGGTCCAGCGTTGCTCCAACGAGATTGTCCAACGTCAATTTCACTGCGAGTTACCGATGTTGGTCCAACGTTGGTCCAACAAGATTGTCCAACGTCTTCTTCACTGCGAGTTACCGATGTTGGTCCAACGTTGGTCCAATAAGATTGTACAACGTCCATTTCACTGCGAGTTACCGATGTTGGTCCAACGTTGGTCCAACAAGATTGTACAACGTCCATTTCACTGCGAGTTACCGATGTTGGTCTAACGTTGGGCTAACGAGATTGTCCAACGTCTTTTTCACTGCGAGTTACCGATGTTGGTCCAACGTTGGTCCAACGAGATTGTCCAACGTCCATTTCACTGCGAGTTACCGATGTTGGTCCAACGTTGGTCCAACGAGATTGTCCGACGTCTTTTTCACTGCGAGTTACCGATGTTGGTCCAACGTTGGTCCAACAAGATTGTCCAACGTCCATTTCACTGCGAGTTACCGATGTTGGTCCAACGTTGGTCCAACGAGATTGTCCGACGTCTTTTTCACTGCGAGTTACCGATGTTGGTCCAACGTTGGTCCAACAAGATTGTCCCACGTCCATTTCACTGCGAGTTACCGATGTTGGTCCAATGTTGGTCCAACGAGATTGTCCAACGTCTTTTTCACTGCGAGTTACCGATGTTGGTCCAACGTTGGTCCAACGAGATTGTCCAACGTCTTTTTCACTGCGAGTTACCGATGTTGATCCAACGTTGGTCCAACAAGATTGTCCAACGTCCATTTCACTGCGAGTTACCGATGTTGGTCCAATGTTGGTCCAACAAGATTGTCCAACGTCTTTTTCATTGCGAGTTACCGATGTTGGTCCAACGTTGGTCCAACGAGATTGTCCAACGTCTTTTTCACTGCGAGTTACCGATGTTGATCCAACGTTGATCCAACGAGATTGTCCAACGTCCAACGAGTTCCAACGAGTTTGCAAGTTTCCGACGTTGGTCCAACGTTGGCTTGCTACCTGGGAAAATATTCCTTTAATCACATGATCAACACATAATAGGTTATACATTGACCACCTGTTCATTATTCCAGCTAATTTGTCTGGGTTCGCTTTGTATAATACCATTTCATACATTGTCGTCTACATTGTATACCAAAAGCATATTGGATAGTATGGTTCGCATTGTTCATTGGAAATAATCGTAGACCAAAAGACCAACTGGACAATGACCCCCAAATATGTCAAATTAATTGGCATGTAGACCTTTAGGTCTAGAATGCACATGATTTTAGCTATTTTTTTTAGTACCAAAAACATCTAAACCAGCATGGATTGAATCATGTTGTCTAATCATCAGTTTATCTGATGAAATGTATATATTACAAAGAGACTACAAAGTACTGGAAATAAAAATCAAAGACAATTTGGATAATAAGTCCAAAATATGTATATTAGTGTTAGACAAAATGGTATTTAGACAGGTTATTATAGACAAAATTATTTGTTGCCCTTATAGTCTAATGACAAACTGAGTTCAGACAAAAATATATTATTAACTGTAGACCAACAGCCTGCTGCAAGATAATTCTAATCACAATGTACACATACAGAAAGAAAAAGCAGTTCCAACAAATTCTTTAAAAACATGGAAAAATAGAAATATTAGGCACAATTAAATTCTTGAAATGCAAATTTAACTCATTGCTCTACTCTCCTATATTATGTCCAGTAGTTACCTTTATTCTCACAATTGTAACAAAAGCTTGACAATCCCGTGTGAAATTTTGCAATTTTCAACAACAACAAAATTGAGGCACAAAAACAAAAAGGATATGCACTTATCAAAAACAGTAGCGAATAACCAGAAAGCACTATAATGCACAGACTGTTCTATATAGACACATACGGTATATCATGCGGACACGTTACAAGAAAACAATATGATGATGTTAATGAATTGTTTGAAAATTGGAAATGCCCAAAGTGCACTCTACGTATTCTGCCATTTTGGGGTGAATATTTGCTGACTGAAGATTGTATAATTAAAACAAACACTACTGTTATAGATGTATTAATACCGGAAAATAGAGGAAGTGTATCCTCTTTTTCAAAAGAAAGGGAATCAAATTAGCCCACTTGAATATAAGGAGTCTGCGAAATAAAACTGTAGACTTAATAAATTATTTGTTACAAAACCCCTATGATGTTTTAGGCATATCTGAAACTTGGTTAAATGAAGATATATCAAATGATACGATATCAATAGATGGTTTTACTTTTGAAAGAAAAGACAGTGGTCTCGGAGGGGGCGTTGGTTGTTTTATACAAAATAAATATACGTACATAAGGAGAACAGACCTCGAAATTAATGATCTAGAGTTGATGTGGATTGAAATTAAACGTACGAATAGTAGTTCTATATTGTTGGTATTTGCTATCGTAATAAGCCCGATTCGAACACCTCATTTTGTTATCATTTTGAAGAATCCATAGATCATGTTTTATCTATCTCAGAAAATGTTATGATACTTAGCGATTTAAATTGCAATATGATGATGAAAATAATTTGTCAAAGAAAGTTCATGAACTGTGTACTGCAACTCAGCTAACACAAATTATAAAAGAGCCAACAAGAATAACACCTCACAGTAAGACGCTGATTGATTTGGCTTTTGTCACGCACTCTGTAACAATTGTGGAGTCTGGGGCTTGTTGCATGAAAGGGTCCTATCTTTAGGACGTCTTAACTGTCACGTGACTGTCATGTGACTACGACTGAATTACGTACACGTAGGACAGTTGTCCTAACTTTGTGATCGGAAAAAAACCCCATTATCGGTCAAATGTAAACATGTTTTATGGAAAGCTTGCGTTATTTCAATCAGTGAGAATGGGACACGATATAAAATGAACTAAACTATGTATGATTCCATTTGGAATAATAAATCAAATATGGCACTGGTTTTTTTAAAGATGCCAAATGTGTCAACCAACATGGTCAAAATTGAAATTAAGTGAACTAACTTCAAACATGTTTTTTTAACATTGACACAACTTATATTTTCGTGAAATATAAATATCTGGGCTTAATCTATCCCCAATTCTGCAAAATATCTATGAACATTTAGGATTTCCTGTATTTAAAAGAAAAATATGATATATTTTCACATTGCCATACTAAAATCCTACTATTCCAAATGGCATTACAAATAATACAAATAATTAAAGTGGGCTTCTGACATCATGTGTGCCATTTTGGGGGCTTCTGTTCCTTAAATTTTAGTTTTTAGGTCATTTTAAAGTGAAAAATAGCCTTAAAATTTGGATTTTGCAATTTGAAGTTTTTGTAATGCAAAATTTGTTTACTGTTGTTGGTTCAAACTTATTGTATGGAAACAATACATGATATAAAATTGGAGCAAGACACTTGCAAAAAAAATCAAATTTGATTCTTGTATGTGTTTCGGACGTTACATATTAATAACATTTACCCTTTTTTCACACTTGTATGACCAGTTGTGGTTTAAATCTTTGCTGTTTTGGAATATTTAAATACAGAAAGTATATGTTTAGATGTAAATCTATTCAAATTCTTCTTTGAAATGGTCAAATTAACTTCATAGCACAGAAAGGGGTCTTCTATCAACCATATGACATTATACATTACAGTACATGTAAATTTGATTTATCTATAATTATATGTTCAGATCTCCAAAGTAGAGACAATTTAAAGGGTTTTAGTGAAATTATGAAGTACCTAGTACTACAATAACTACAATTTGAGAATTGTGATCTGTAATTTATTGTAGCAAAGTTGCATTATGTTCTGACATACCCTATTTTGTTTCGGACGTTAGATGGTGTTAACATCACTTCAAAACATATCTTAACTCGCTTTGTTTGCATGATTTTGCAAGCAAAACCCATAAATATGTGCATTAATTGAACTCCCAACGAAAGGGATAGTGAATGTAGTCCATATTGATAGACAAAATCCAAGATTTTGTACAAATATTATTTTCTTGGAAAAACATATTTTGCAACTAATGAATGATATCAGTTCTAAGAGTAAATTTAGCATAGTTATACTGTACTTTTGTATACCACTAAAAGGCTTTGTTAATGAAAATGTCTATATTTCCACTAAATGAATAATGAAACAGAGACTTAACATTTGTTTCTTATAGAACATTATAAAGGCAATCAACCTAATAATGCATTTGATGTGATACAAAAATCAAAATCAGTATACATGTAGAACTTTCTGTGTACTTTACAACATGAACAATTATGGGGCAAAAATAGCAATTCGTCACATTTTATAAATAAAAGTTCCTTCCCAGAGACAAATAACTGATCATTTATTTTTCAAAACACTTTTGCTGGAGCAGGAAGCATATAGATCATGAAAAATGTAGATAATACTTTTTTAAATGTTCCAAATTGAATTTTTTGTGCAATCAAAATGTGTGTTAACACCATTTTGTAACGTCCGAAACGAGCTCACAATACCATACAAAAGATTCTGTAAATGGTAAACAAAATACAGGAGTTGTTGCAGCAGGTAGTGTTTCAGTTCCACAAAAGAAAGGTTATTGTTCCAAGTAGATTAGTCATATCATTCACTATATCAAGTGTCTTGTAAAACTTTAGTGGTTACAAATTAGCTGAGAAAAATCGATGAAAAATTGGTGAAAATGTGGATTTGGGGCAGACTAAGCATCTAAATGTTATTAAAGCATCATGTATTTTGATGATTATGTTTCATTTACATGATCTAAATGAATAATAATAACCATATATTATCATTTTGAAAATAAATCCACTAAAATATCAATTTTGTGTTAACAATTACCCCATGTAACGTCCGAAACACATTTGTTTACATTGGTTGATCTCAAACATTTGTTTTGGCAATTAATTACCCAATTCATGTGTAAATTTGTTTCAAAATGAATACTATTTTATATTATGATGATTGATTCATATAATGTGCCCTTTCCTGTGACTTATGAGCTTATAAGTTACATTTTTTGTTTCGGACGTTACATTTGTTTCGGATGTTACAAATGTTAACGGAAAGTTAATTTTGAATATATAATCATAACGCAATGAGCTATTACATTATTTTTTCTGTGTTGGGAGGGTACATCAAGTCTCTTCAAAAGTGATAAAAAAGTAGCTTGTGTTATTCCCCTTTTTCCAATTATATCCTAATAAAGATTGTTTCGGACGTTACAAAATTGTTTACGGAAAATGAGAGCATGTGTGCATTTCATGTTTGTTTGTTTTTTAATCGCTGGCTTAAGAAATCAGTCATTTCCCTTTTAGGCAATATGATGAGGAAACTGTTAGTTCAATTTTCATACTGATATCATTTCAATAAATTATGATACTGGTAGGGGTAATGAGGGGTTAAATTGTTAACGGAGGATGTAACGTCCGAAACACCAATTTTGATGGCATTGTACTGTCAAAATATTACTTTACATATTAAGCGCCGTTAATTTTCTGAAAGTTTAACTCACACTCGTTCATAATTATCAACAAATAAAAAATTTAAAAAATCTGTTAGTGTTTTTTTATACCTGAACATAATTGAACCCATTTTTGGTTGACAAATTTCCGTTAACAATTGGCCCTTTAGGGTTATCTCACCTATATAAAGGGAAGTCCAAATATTTTCGTTAAGGTATGGAAGATCAATCTAGGTGGATGCTATAAGAATATACAAAAATAAGTTTTCAGTTCAGTATGTTTTTAAAAATACAGGCCCTCAAAGTGCCATTAAGCCTTTTGGCACCTTGAAAAAAACCAGAGCCATATGAGTTATCAATGGCACCGAATTGGGTAGGGAATGAATCCCCTTATAATACGAGGGAAGTGTAATGTTCAAATTCCCCCCCCCCCCCCCCCCCATAATGAAGAATGATTCCGAACTTGATTAATCTGGTAATTTAATAATTCATCCCCCGCTGAACAAACAACATTACGTAAGGATCGACGCCCATGTCATATAAGTTTCTTTCACATCACATCTCTCTACTCTCATTTTACACATCCCCGTTGCAGAAGTAAATACAATCGATTGTTGAAATTAATTGTTAGTCAGATCACGTGTTCAAGATGCGCAAATCTGATTGGTTAAAACGCGTAAATTGTCTGACTTACAAAATTGTAATTCATACAATCAATAATATCTCTTTCTGCAGTGGCTGCGGAACCGGGGGGCTGAGGGGGGGGGGGGGGGGGGGGCTGCAGCCCCCCCCCCCCCCCCCCCACTTTTTTTGGCTTAAAACAAAGAAAAATAGAAGCATAAAATAATAAAATATATAACAATTCAAATGTGGTCAGCCCACTGAAGTAATAAATCCTAATTCCCTTTGCCTCCTCATCAGATGTAAGGCCTTTCTGGTGCCCAGCCCCTCCTCCGACTCTGAAAAAAAAATTACAGCTACGCCACTAGCCTATTTGGGAAATGAATTTAACTTTCAAGACGAAATATATACGTTTGTATCGCTGATGTTTTCTATGGTCTCGATAAATCAATGTAATCGTGAACAAAGTAAATGAAGCTTTCAATAATGTTAGTGAACGAATAGGGAACAATGTATGTCATAATGATGACGTTAATTCTATGGGAACCTTGTCTCAGAAAGATACACAGTTTAGATTTAAAGATATAACTGTTGCATTTGTAAGAAAAGAATTACTTAATATTGATTGTAAAAGGCTGTGGGATTAGATGGTCTTCATCCAAAACTATTGAAATTAGCAGCAGAGTTTTTATTCCGACCTCTTACATTTCTGTTTAATAAATCATTATAAACCTCTGAAATACCCATGGACTTTAAAATGGCCCGAGTTACAGCTATTCAAGGAGGCTGAAATTGATAATTTTCGACCAATTTCAGTTCTACCAATTGTATCTAAAATATTAGAAAAAGCAGTACACACATGTAAAGTGTCTAATTCCACGAAAAATAATTGGAGCTTCCTCGTTTCTCTTCTGCCGTGTTGTTTAGCTTATGGTAAGAGAAGAATAAAATAGGGTTAATTTTTTTCAAATATCTCTTTAGTATGAAGATATTTATCATTGAAAATCATTATTTCAAAAGCGTTAGCTAACGGTTTTGATAAAAAGTACAATTGTCGTAGCTGAACACGTCCGGCCAGCGCGCGTGGGAAACCTTCCCGATATACGACTGTTGAGCCGAGCGTGCGCAAATTCCATGAATTCCGTACCATCTGTATACACGGGTGTGGATATCGTCAAGATCAAACGGATGATTATTACTGCGACAATTCTACGGCAGGCCATCAGTATTCGGCGATAAAATATGAACTCAATATTCGTTTTTTTCACTCGGTAAACAGTGTTCGTTTTCATTCAAACTTTCACAAATCTTTCAATTGTATTTTACAATGATATTGATATAGGACTGAAGTCTCAAATGTTATTTTGTGCAATATCTGACACTTTACATGCATACCTTTAATGACAATAACATGTTATCATCCCAGCAGTCTGGATTTAGACCATCACATTCCACAGCAACCTGCGTAACTGATATTGTTGATTATTTGCTTGAAAACATGAATAATAAGCAGATTACTGGTGCAATATCGTTAGATCTTAAAAAAGCATTTGATGTAATTCCTCATTAAAAGATATTGGAAAATATGATTTATCATGGAATAAGCGATAGCGAGTGTTATTGGTTTGTGAATTATTTAATTGGAAGAAAACAATGTGTTTCAATGCAACAATGTACAAGTGATTTTGTTACAGTTAAAACCGATGTCCCACAAGGATCCATATTAGGTCCTCTCATATTTTGTTTGTTCATAAATGATATGTGCAATATGGAATTTCATTCACAAACGAAGTTGTCATTATATGCAGATGATACAGTTATTTTTAATAATACAGTTGATTTGTCTCAAAAACAGAATAATCTTCAGATAGACTTTGATTTGATTATAAAATGGTTGGAAAATAATAACATGTTCATACATTCAGGAAAGACGAAAACTATGGTCGTTGGACCTAAAAGAAAATTACAAAATGCAAAGTTTGAAATTATGTATAAAGATCTGAAATTAGAATACGTTCAAAAGATGAAATATTTAGGTGTGATATTAGATTCACAGTTATTATGGAAACATATGTTCATTCACAAACGAAGTTGTCATTATATGCAGATGATACAGTTATTTTTAATAATACAGTTGATTTGTCTCAAAAACAGAATAATCTTCAGAAAGACTTTGATTTGATTATAAAATGGTTGGAAAATAATAACATGTTCATACATTCAGGAAAGACGAAAACTATGGTCGTTGGACCTAAAAGAAAATTACAAAATGCAAAGTTTGAAATTATGTATAAAGATCTGAAATTAGAATACGTTCAAAAGATGAAATATTTAGGTGTGATATTAGATTCACAGTTATTATGGAAACATATGTTGTACACATGTAGTAACATTTCTCGTTCTATAGGATGTATTCGGCGCATAAAAACTTTATTACCAAATAAAATATTAGTTAATTTGTACTTTGCGACGCCCATGTTGTACTGCATGGGGAACCTGTTCAAAGATAAACTTGTTAAAGGGACAGGTCCACTTTTACAAAACGTCTGAACAGCTTTCAGTTGACGGATGGGGATCAATGTAACACGCAAAAAAAATCAGAGCGAACAGCCCTCTAATTTGGATTCTACGAATGAAAAACGAATGCGTCCCTCCATTTAAACTATATATCGGTCAATAAAGGAGTTCAACTGATTTAGCATAATATTACAACAATATAGTACTAATTCTCGTAAAGGTATTGTGAAGCCGACATTTGTTAACGTATGTCACGGAAAAGGATCTCAAAAAGAAAGAATATATAATTACATGTAGTCAGTTTAAGCGATGTTTGGGTATTTTGCTTGGTAAACGCTCACACATTAGTACTTATGCGCGAGTCACGTAACTAGCGCGGGTCACGTAGGGGTCATGCATACCGATCTGGCACTCCGTGAAATCTATGTACAAACTTACTCACCGGCCGAAAATACGTATGTACCTAATTAACCGACGTCCCTCAGTTTATTCAGTTTTAGGTCTATAACTCCACGAAAAAGAGATTTCAAGCCCTAATAAAATTCAAAAAAATGCTACCTCTTTTCAAAAAGTTACAAAATAGGTATTTAAATAGTTGTTGGTTATTTCTCTATCTAATCACTATTTCAACGAAGCATCACATGCACAATATTTTATTCAAAATGGTTGAAACCGATGAGTGTTTAGAGAGCGCCCTCTTACGTTTTAACGGCTCTTTTTGAATGATTACATGATCTTTACTACGTCATTTGTAATTTTGTGTTCCTTTCTAGTTATAACTATTAGTTTGTAACGTAATGATGCAGGTTTTGGTTACTAAAATTCAGTTTCACCAAAACTGTACTCTCCTTACCAGAACTCAACTATCCCTTTAAAAAATGCTGTTGCCTTACAATTACTTATAATACTTTATTTGTAGTTTAAAGTTATTTTCCTCTATAGACCACGTCGGTTTTATATGATTTATTTACAGCTCTATTTACTGACGACTGATGACTGACCAAGGACGTGATGACTTTCCCAATAATAAAAAGGATGATGGTACTTCAACATCCAGACAGCCTATTCAAATTCTACCTGGACCAAACAGTTTCCAAATATTCATGCGCCACCTTTCGGAAAAAGTAGGCAATCAACATGATCAAGAAGGCGAGTCATCACATCAGATGGGACAAAGTTCCCCAGACCAGGACAGACGTGAAGATGAGGTTATAGATTTAACACTAGACTCCCCGGAAGATAGGGATAATGCAGCATTTCAGACTCCATCTTGTAGCTCAACAATAAATGCCAGGCCATATTCATCTCAAAGACAATACATAACTGTAGAGGAAAGGAAACAGGCCCTTGATAAAATTCAACAAGCATCAAAGACCTTAGGCACACAGATAAGGCCAAAAACATCTACTGTCCGGACACAGGGTCAAACAACAAAGCCAGTTCAAAGACAGACTGGTCAAATTCTTCCTGCACAAAACAGTCTCCAATCAGTCAGCAAAGTGTTGGAACCACTACTTCAAACAGTTGGGAACTCACAGGGGCCAACTTTTCAGGAGTTGCCTTCGAGAAAACGGGACTGGAATATTAAGGGGGATGGATACAGCTCCTTGATGCATGAACACAAGAGACAACATATATGCAATCAGAAAGGGGTGTCTGCATATCAGACAGGAACATGTATTCCAGAGCAGAACAAACGTCAAGATGAGGTTATAGATTTAACACTAGACTCCCCGGATAGTGGTAATGCAGCATTTCATACTCCATCTTGTAGCTCAACAATAACTGCCAGACCATGTTCACCTCAAAGACAATACTCAGAATTGGAGGACATTTTAAAGGACATTGATGATGGTGCTTCAACATCCAGACAGCCTAGTCAAATTCTACCTGGATCTAACAGTTTCCAAATATTCATGCGCCACCTTTCGGAAAAAGTAGGCAATCAACATGATCAAGAAGGCGAGTCTTCACATCAGATGGGACAAAGTTCCCCAGACCAGGTAATGCAGCATTTCATACTCCATCTTGTAGCTCAACAATAAATGCCAGGCCATATTCATCTCAAAGACAATACATAACTGTAGAGGAAAGGAAACAGGCCCTTGATAAAATTCTATCAATTCAACAATAATAGTGAATACTCGTAGACCAGTTCAATACATTACTTAGGGGTTTTTGAGGGGTTTGTATATCATGTACATAAAATGTACATGATATACAAACCCCTCAAAAACACCTTAGTTATAGCTGGCTTGTTAGCAAATTATCGATATATTGACAAGCCTGTTTATTCCCCTTTACATTGATGCCCCATTTGTAATAAATATGTGCAGTAGACCTGAATTTGGAGCCAAGTCAATTAAAGTGAAACGTTGCAAAATGCAATGTTCTGATCAATGTGGATACTCCATTTTTTTGGAGGATGCGTTGTGTTATGAATGGTGTTGAAGCGGACATACAATTACAATGCATTTTGCAACATTTTAACACATTTAGATGTAAAACACATTTCATGATTACATAATCATTACAAAAGGGGCATTGATTTATGCCCACAGCCAGGAGTGCGCTGGGTGCGTACGCACCCCCCCCCCCCTTCAATTAAGAAAAGTCCTTTTTATCGCGGTCTCGGCCATCTATACCAGTGGTCTCACCCCCCCCCCCCCCCCCTATGCACCCCTCAGGACCCCCCTTTTCAGCTCAAAATTTCGTTCCGGAAACCCCCGAAATACTATGAATATCGGACGTTCCGCCATTCTGGAGACCCCTCAAATTCTAAATATCGGCCGTTCCGCTGTTCTGCTGGGTCCGCCGGTAGTGAAGTTTAATAGGCGCCTGGCTTTTCCGTTCCACTAGGTCCGCTGCATGGTATAGTATAGTGGAGTATATTATGAGCAAAAAATGAAGGAATCGTGACATGGTGGACAAAATCCTAATCCTAATCCTAATTCTGATTACGGGATCGTGTTCAAAATGGCGGCCATCTGGATTTCCAGGTAAATACATGTTTTTTCCACCAAAAATGATATAAAGCGTGTATGAATTTGTTTTGAACGGTTTCTGGCAGTATGTAACATTATAAAATACATACCTAAAATATAAGAACATCGCACTTCCGAAAAGCTGATTTTTATTCAAAATGGCCGTCATTATCTTCAAATCTGCCATAATTCTGTTATTATCATCCCACAGATGTAATTTTGATGTCTACCCCCACGTTTTGTGGGTCAAGCAGTTCATTGAGAATAGTGATAGTGCAATTCAGTAATTAGAAGCCACAACAATCCAAGATGGTATCCAAAATATCCTCTTTCAGCGCCTTCCCCTTCCCTTTGAATATGACCATCGGCTTTACTCGCGGTTCGCCGTCAGCAATAAACACTGTCAACTGAACAGTACATTGGCGTTTTTCCTGGCCTGATTGCCCTGCTCTGACCCATACTGTTTTTGCCCCTTTTTTCTCGTACGTTTTCCCACCTCCAAAAACGAATGGCATGGGTGTCTGGACATGTTTGCAACGGTCTTTTTGGGCCATTTACCGAGGGGTCTGCCCCGTTGCCTTTTTCCGGCTCCCCTTACAGCGTTTCTTCGAATGAACGTATGGAACTCGCGGAGCTTTTCTGTTTTATTTTCAGGGGGGTTTGAGCGATTGAAGTCGTTTCCCGATAAGACAGACCGTTTCTGTTAATGAATTTGGCGAACCATCCTCTCGAGAATGTCAGTGGGTGCGATGGATCCATTTCTTGTTTGAGTTTCTTTGCCCTACTAATCACCCACCATTTCTTCACTCTTAAGCCTTTTTGTCGTTGCACCTCAATTTCTTTCGCCAATCTGTCGTCAAGTTTTGGCCACATTGCCTTCCTACTCCCGTTAACCCTCTTGCTTTTGCACCGACTTAGTATCAATGTTTTTTTTCTTGTTTCACCCACCTGAGTACCGTTTTGCTGTTCAGTTCAAAGTGTTTCGACGTACGGGAAAGGTTCGAACTATGGTAAAAACAGACAACTTCTAGCTTAAATTCTCTCGAATAACTTTTTCGGCGCGCCATTTTTGCTGTTTACTTAACGTGTGTGATATTACCCAATGAAGGTTAAACATCTTTGTGAAAGTCTCTTGCAGTCCTAAGCTTTTCTGAATTACCGGCTTGAAGTCGGGGATTAGGGGTGGGGTGGGATGCGTGGGAGGGGGATTAATAACCTTAAAACCAAATGTCTTTATATATGTCCGTATACTCATTTTATGTGGTTTACGATACATTCGTTTATCATGTTTATAGTGTGTTTTTTAAATAATATTTGTTATGAATTTTAGACACCCTTGGTCCATTTAATAATGTCTCTCAAGCAACCCATCATCCACCCCCTTCGACCCCTCCAAAATATTTAACTGAACATCTCGACCAGCCAATCAATGAGGATTACGTATTGTATTCGAATTAATTTAAGAAAAGACGCACCTTAAAGCCAGATCCCATTAATGCTAGTAGATGACAATTCAAAACAATTCAATCAAATTAAATAGCAATGTAGCTATCGAGTCTGTATATGTACAGTATGCATTCTGCCTCATAGCCATTGGTTCCTGATATGTTTGAATAAGGGAATGTTTATTCCCCTTTACATTGATGCCCCATTTGTAATAAATATGTGCAGTAGACCTGAATTTGGAGCCAAGTCAATTAAAGTGAAACGTTGCAAAATGCAATGTTCTGATCAATGTGGATACTCCATTTTTTTGGAGGATGCGTTGTGTTATGAATGGTGTTGAAGCGGACATACAATTACAATGCATTTTGCAACATTTTAACACATTTAGATGTAAAACACATTTCATGATTACATAATCATTACAAAAGGGGCATTGATTTATGCCCACAGCCAGGAGTGCGCTGGGTGCGTACGCACCCCCCCCCCCCCCCCTTCAATTAAGAAAAGTCCTTTTTATCGCGGTCTCGGCCATCTATACCAGTGGTCTCACCCCCCCCCCCCCCCTATGCACCCCTCAGGACCCCCCTTTTCAGCTCAAAATTTCGTTCCGGAAACCCCCGAAATACTATGAATATCGGACGTTCCGCCATTCTGGAGACCCCTCAAATTCTAAATATCGGCCGTTCCGCTGTTCTGCTGGGTCCGCCGGTAGTGAAGTTTAATAGGCGCCTGGCTTTTCCGTTCCACTAGGTCCGCTGCATGGTATAGTATAGTGGAGTATATTATGAGCAAAAAATGAAGGAATCGTGACACGGTGGACAAAATCCTAATCCTAATCCTAATTCTGATTACGGGATCGTGTTCAAAATGGCGGCCATCTGGATTTCCAGGTAAATACATGTTTTTTCCACCAAAAATGATATAAAGCGTGTATGAATTTGTTTTGAACGGTTTCTGGCAGTATGTAACATTATAAAATACATACCTAAAATATAAGAACATCGCACTTCCGAAAAGCTGATTTTTATTCAAAATGGCCGTCATTATCTTCAAATCTGCCATAATTCTGTTATTATCATCCCACAGATGTAATTTTGATGTCTACCCCCACGTTTTGTGGGTCAAGCAGTTCATTGAGAATAGTGATAGTGCAATTCAGTAATTAGAAGCCACAACAATCCAAGATGGTATCCAAAATATCCTCTTTCAGCGCCTTCCCCTTCCCTTTGAATATGACCATCGGCTTTACTCGCGGTTCGCCGTCAGCAATAAACACTGTCAACTGAACAGTACATTGGCGTTTTTCCTGGCCTGATTGCCCTGCTCTGACCCATACTGTTTTTGCCCCTTTTTTCTCGTACGTTTTCCCACCTCCAAAAACGAATGGCATGGGTGTCTGGACATGTTTGCAACGGTCTTTTTGGGCCATTTACCGAGGGGTCTGCCCCGTTGCCTTTTTCCGGCTCCCCTTACAGCGTTTCTTCGAATGAACGTATGGAACTCGCGGAGCTTTTCTGTTTTATTTTCAGGGGGGTTTGAGCGATTGAAGTCGTTTCCCGATAAGACAGACCGTTTCTGTTAATGAATTTGGCGAACCATCCTCTCGAGAATGTCAGTGGGTGCGATGGATCCATTTCTTGTTTGAGTTTCTTTGCCCTACTAATCACCCACCATTTCTTCACTCTTAAGCCTTTTTGTCGTTGCACCTCAATTTCTTTCGCCAATCTGTCGTCAAGTTTTGGCCACATTGCCTTCCTACTCCCGTTAACCCTCTTGCTTTTGCACCGACTTAGTATCAATGTTTTTTTTCTTGTTTCACCCACCTGAGTACCGTTTTGCTGTTCAGTTCAAAGTGTTTCGACGTACGGGAAAGGTTCGAACTATGGTAAAAACAGACAACTTCTAGCTTAAATTCTCTCGAATAACTTTTTCGGCGCGCCATTTTTGCTGTTTACTTAACGTGTGTGATATTACCCAATGAAGGTTAAACATCTTTGTGAAAGTCTCTTGCAGTCCTAAGCTTTTCTGAATTACCGGCTTGAAGTCGGGGATTAGGGGTGGGGTGGGATGCGTGGGAGGGGGATTAATAACCTTAAAACCAAATGTCTTTATATATGTCCGTATACTCATTTTATGTGGTTTACGATACATTCGTTTATCATGTTTATAGTGTGTTTTTAAAATAATATTTGTTATGAATTTTAGACACCCTTGGTCCATTTAATAATGTCTCTCAAGCAACCCATCATCCACCCCCTTCGACCCCTCCAAAATATTTAACTGAACATCTCGACCAGCCAATCAATGAGGATTACGTATTGTATTCGAATTAATTTAAGAAAAGACGCACCTTAAAGCCAGATCCCATTAATGCTAGTAGATGACAATTCAAAACAATTCAATCAAATTAAATAGCAATGTAGCTATCGAGTCTGTATATGTACAGTATGCATTCTGCCTCATAGCCATTGGTTCCTGATATGTTTGAATAAGGGAATGTGTTTTACATTAACATGTTATAGTATATTCACAAAACATTCCACAGAAGCATCTACAAATATGTATCACGAAATGTCGAAATCGCTCTATATTTAAGCATTATGTTCATCTAATAATGTAATTTGTCTTTAACTAGTTTCCTCTTTTCGGTTGAATTTCTATTCATTACGATCACCTGTTTGGTTTCCATGTCATTCTTTTGTTATCATATCTTACGATGCACACTGAAGATGTTACTAGGCAGATAAACCTCGTACAAGCAGTCGATCTGCGTGAATATTATGTAACTATGCATTATAGTGCTCTCTGCATGATAGTCCATTTTGTAATGGCATGTTATGCCGTTGATTTACAGTCGATTAACTGATCGAGGTTATCCCAGATGTCGTCATCATTTTTGAAGCACTTGGGCAAGAAAATATAGTAGCGATCTTGTCTATCGGAGGAGACATTTTGTCCGTTTATCAATCTGAGTGGACTTTGGGGGCCAACAATTGATTTATATTGGGATTACAGATACTTGCTAGCATTATTCTGGTATTCACGTGTGTGAGGTGTGTGTGTTATGTGCGTACTGTATTTGAATGAATGAAAACAAAACCAATCATGAAAACATTGTTTTTAAATGCAGGTTACAAAATAAAAGATGAATTAAAACAATTTAAAACAAAATAAATAAAAGAATATAATGAACAACAAATGACGAGGACAAAAATGAAAATGAAAGAAGAATGACAAAAAGGGGGGAAATAGAACCAACAACTAATAATATAAAAAAACGCAGGACTTCATTTGATCCGCGTACTTTGAGATCTAAAAACAGACCAATACCATCTACCGTTGAACCACCTTCAATTGTTGGGGATGAAACGGAATTTAAAGCATGATATTCTTTCAGCCCTTTCACACATCTTGGACATGTTTCATTCATGATTATGTATAATTATTCAGAACAGGTGTACACTCTATTTCATTATTTGAGGTGCTAGGAGGAACACTATTGTTCGAACTTTATCCTCATTGTGCTCTCCGCATTATCTGTTCTGAAAAGGAATTCATGATGCACCACCAACAAGACTATTCACACTATTTCAAATGAATAGCTACAACATATATATTTGCATAAACTATTGAGTTTCATCTCAACTATAGAGATACAAACATATTGACTAACACAGCTGGGGGCAGGGGCCCGATTACGGACCAGCGACATTTACCATGGTATTTAGCATCATTGGTTCTAACTCATCGATGTCAATATGCTAGAATTACATTAAAATCAACAGAACATAGCAGAGCAGTGGAGCACACATACCGCCCTTACTCATTCAAC
This sequence comes from Echinarachnius parma, assembly GCA_037951105.1. Taxonomy (NCBI): domain Eukaryota; kingdom Metazoa; phylum Echinodermata; class Echinoidea; order Clypeasteroida; family Echinarachniidae; genus Echinarachnius; species Echinarachnius parma. Next base: position 317,066 of record JBAMJV010003818.1, on the reverse strand, counting down.
CGTAAAGCTTATCTAGAGATCAGTGGAACTAGGGCTGGTCCTAGGTCATGATCGTACGAGATCGTCCACAGGTTCCAAGTTACAGCGTGCAGCAATAGCAGCATAAAATCAAAGAATGCATGACACGACATCTCAAGTTCGAATCTGACATGCATAATGAACATAATCGTGGTCATAGCGTGCGTGTGCTGTATGCATACTATAGGTTTTCCCGCAATTTCGCGATTGTGGCAATCGAATTGATGATAGGAGCAAACGAATTCGCGCGATTTGCGATCGCCGTACCAAAGCATTATTCGAATTCGTTAATAGGCATTCAAAATCACGCCCGGAGCAAACGAATTCGCACAAAGCGCATATCATTTCGTCAATGGTCGTTCAAATTGACACGTAGTATACGTAGACGTCTCTTCGGTCAATCGAATTCGTGAAAGGGCAGCCAATTTTCAAATTACTACTTTCGATTTAAGAAATGTAAAGATAGATCAGCAATAAATTGGCTAAAAGCAGTGGCGTTTGTATTCAGATAAACTTAATTCATATTCAGACAAAGCATGTTATATTTGGGAAAAATCAAGTCATAAATTATTCGTGAAATTTATAAAAGGAATATAATTTTGATATAGGTAAATTTTGCTTGTAAGGTGAGAATGAGAAAATGGAATTCGGGGAAAAGGACCCTTGCCATCTGGAAATATATAAAATAAAATGCTTATAAGCTTCATGTATATCTTTGTTTTCTATAAAGATTCCCCTTTGGCTTATGATGTATTGTTTGTCAACTTATTAGGGGTGGGGAGGGGTGATTGTGCCTCCTATATAGCTCCGTGCTAAAGCGTATATCAATGTTCATTAAAGCTAAATGGGGATGTAGATGACATTACAATTGGAAAATCTTGATGATAACAAAATACATGTAAATACATCATTTTGTAAAAAATGTTCAAACGTAACAAACCGCACAATGTCCTTTCCAGGGCAAAAGTAAAACATTATTGTTCCCAGTTTCGTGTGTCATATCATAATTATATATATAGACTTGTATGTATATTTACGGACGACTGAGAAATGCATACATATGTCTCCCATGAAAGTCCAAGGCCCCGAAAGTACCCCCCCCCCTCCCCTCCCCTACATATACACAAATGTACATACATGTACATAGCATCCGCGTTATCTAAAAACGAATGACGAAATGTTACAATTGTTTGCCCCGAAATGAAATCGAATGCTCCAAACGTGCTCATCAGGCATGACCGGCCATGCCGCGTTAAATTGTATGAACCAAGTTTACATTTGGCTGCACATTCGCGAAATCGATTGCCCATAAATGAACTTCTGTGTCTATTCGCGAAATCGTATGCGTATGCATGAATTCGCTTGCACTTATTCGGAATTAGAAAAACCGATACCAACGATACTGCGGCAACGCGCGAATTCGAATGCCCCTAAATGAATTCGATTGAGAAAAGTGCAAAATTGAGCGGGAAAACCTATAATAGGTGTGTGTGCTGGGGGATGGGGCGGGCCGGGGCTAAGTTATTAATAAGTTATTATTAATTCTTGGACGGAACAGAGTAAAATATAGTGCGTGCTTGATGAAGAGTTGGCTGGAACAAGGTGATGAATCAATTTTAAAATTACCCTACCCCCTCCCCCTTCATGCATCCACTAATATATAAAGCTAAATACTAGCAGAATGTCAAGACTTCTCCTGAATGTAATAATTGTGTATTTAACACAAAAATGATCATTTTAATTATAATTCCTATGCACAAAACGCTGGCATCTGTTAAAACATAATTTCCTATGAAATAAAAAAAAAAAAAAAAAAATCACTTATGCAGTGCGTCTTGAACCTACGGCTCTACATACCGTGATGCAATTTTACCTTACATTGATTTGCACCAACCACCGACCCAAGAGCTACTTCTGCTTGCTTGATTGGATTTCAACCCTTAGTAACGTTCATCTTTTCTAACTTTGCGTGATAATGCTATCATGAATATTCATTTAGACCGGCTCGAAGATCGTTGACAAAAGGCTTGATACATATTCATTATACTGGATCATTTTGGATGTTTGATGGCGCTATTGAAACAGTACCGCCTATAGGCGAAGTTTTACGGTATAGCATTACGTTATATATACCGACATGTACATATTTATAATTCCGCCATTGATCGATTACATATATTATACAAAACCCATTATAAGAACTAGAGCATGCATGATCTGAAGTATAAATAATTTTGTTATTTTTTCAAGTATAAATAATTTACTATTGTAGGTTGAATTAAGGATTCACTGTTTTCATATCCAATATAAGTACATCAATTAAAGCATGCTTAAATTTGCACATATTTGTATATTTATGTTTGAAGTAAACAAAAGTTTGGATGAGATTGACGATTGTCATGTCTCTTTTTGTGCCACGTGTACATAATTCCGGTATGAAATTTGATTGGATTTGTAAACGTGAAACTGAACAGCCGTCTTTTCTTACAGTGCCTTTGCAAAGAATAAACTAATACGTTTTTTATGTCTCTGTTTTGTTGATGCTGCAATGACAAAATATTCATGTTAATCATTATCATGATACTGCAATACATACCTTTCCACTAGGCCTAGGCCTATTCTATACAACTGTCGTGATTATAAAATGGCATGATATCGATATTGCATTTGTAATTGCACCGTACGAAGATTGCAACATAACATAAAAGGCGGGCAGTTTGTATTTTTCTTCCGTCTTTCATTCATTTCTTTAATTCAAACGGGTGACCTCGAAACACGGTGACCAAAATAGATTGTCGCAACCTCTGTTTCCCGCGCTAAATGACAACACACATTTGGAAGCATTCTCCACGTGATGTAGGAAAAGAAAACACGAATTAGAATATGTTCTAGAAAGAGCTATACGTGATGATGCGTGCGAGTGATGTACGTTACTCATATCACTCCGCAACATCATTCATCACTGTCATTGATATTGAGAAACGTATAATATAATCTCACCTCGATCCCCCTTTTACCTCGATTTTTATGTCAGTACTCACTCGAATTATATATATATAAATATATATGAATCCTCTCGAATGATATCACAGCCCCCTCCCTTTCCCCTCCCTCTTCACTCCCTCGATCCCGCTTATCTTCTCATCTGGTTACCATGACGATTCTGTCTATACTTTATTGTACCTAAAATGAAAGCTTTTTACAGATTGCGCTGAAGCCTTAAAAAAGAAGATATTTCCGTCCAAAGCATGATTAAACTGAAATAACATAAACATAATATAGGTATGGAAGGTATATATATATATATACCTAGCAAGATGGCAGTATACTTATAAATAATAAATAGTTTGTTTATACTGTATATACATATAGAAAATAATTTGGCAACAAAATCAGTTAACATGAAAATAAATCACAATATGAATACAAAATATATTTTGCAAAACTTAATAGTTAACATAAAATTAAAATCATTAGGAACACAATATTTCTACGTTGCATTACAACTAGCTTTATGGTTGGGGTAACATTATTTTGACTATACACCGTTACTACAAAATACGCATTTGCTTTACAAGTTAGTTTAATAACAAACTGAACATCAATTAGCTGTATGAATATAATAATCGTACGAAATATATTTTGCATTATAAACTTGAAAGTATCAGCGATGATGGATAGATACTGAGTTATGGATTTTTATGAAATCCATGTTTATGTTTGGAGATGTGTCTAATTATGCGTGGAGTCTCCGAGTGTAGAACCTTACCCCTCACTCATACATGCGGTATAATAGCCAGGGGCCCTCACCCAGGGAAATGGTGGGGGGGGGGGGGGGGGTGGGGGGGGGGGGGGCTAGCTAAGACGGGCTAGGGCCAAGAACAGGTTAACCATTCCCATTTTTTCCAGATTTGTTCAGATTTGTATATATATATATTTTCCCCAAAACATTTCAGACCACTTTTTCGTGGGGGAAGAAATATAATGAGGGGGCAATATTTACTAGAAAGGGGTGTGGTGTCCCCTTACCCCCTAGATACACGACACTGCCCTTTATACAGTATTAAACTTGAGGCCTAGCTGGTGGTAAAGTATATAGCTCTTGCATCTGAAAGACACTCGCGTTACAATAACAAGACAAGGTCACGACATGGCGCCTTCTAAGTCTAACCGAATATCCCCGTATACCGCCATTAACTGTATTATCACATGGCGTTTGTGCGCTGAAAGCAATGCTTTTTTTGTCAGCAAGATAGTAGTTGGCTCAACTAGTAGAGCAACGTAGTCAATTAATGGGTAACAATAATCAATTGATGCCATGTTTCGTAATGTATTTAAAAAATTTAATATGATATTATAATTATGTCGAGTAGGCAAGGCTCACAAGCGGAATAATATCAAATATAAAAAGAAGAAGAATTAGTAATGGAAGAAGAAGTAGAAGACGAAGAAGACGAAGACGAAGACGAAGAAGAAGAAGAAGAAGAAGAAGAAGAAGAAGAAGAAGAAGAAGAAGAAGAGGGAAGAAGAAGAAGAAGAAGAAGAAGAAGAAGAAGAAGAAGAAGAAGAAGAAGAAGAAGAAGAAGAAGAAGAAGAAGAAGAAGAAGAAGAAGAGGAAGAAGAGGAAGAATAAAAAGAAGAATAAAAAGAAGAAGATGAAGATGAAAAAGAAGAAGAAGAATAAAAAGAAGAAGATGAAGATGAAGATTTTAAAAAGTTGAAGAAAAAATGAAGAAGAAGAACATGATGATGATGATGATGATGATGATGATGATGATGGTAAATATGATACATGTTTTCTGTGCTCCTGAAATCTGCAATGGATGAAGGTGATACAAATTAGAAAAGTGGTTGACAAAAATTAAAAATTAAAAAGGACTAGGCAAGTATACTGAAGACAAGATAACATTTGAGGCAGTAATGAAAGCTGGAATGTGTGTTTCAGAACTTACAATGGACAATTTACCTATAGGTTTTGGTAAATGAAGATGATTTACCATCTATAATACAGATTAAAATATTGTTTGATAAATTGATTTTAAACATTACCAAAGAAATTGTGAAGAAGATGGTATCAAATCATTAGTTAAAAACAATTGAAATGAAAACATGGCTTGTGTAATATAAAAAATATATAAAACATTACGTTCATTACAGAATATAAAACGTGTACGTGTAAGATATTTTTGATGTGCCATAATTTCATCATAACGAGTTCTCAAAACAAAAGATCATAGACAAAATAATGGATTTTTTGTTTTTGTGCATTCAATAGTACTAACATACGTAGAAGTCTTACATGGTAGCTCGCAAATATATCAAGTATAATTGCGTGTTCATTTGTTTTATTAATATGACCTTAAGGATCTAATTGTCTAAGTTCATTCCATCTAGACGAGATACATAGTATAAAAATAACTATTAAAATGAAAATAAATCGATATGCATATTTGATAGTCATACTTCAACCTTGTTTCCCATATTATAATTATAAGGTAATAGGTGGAGCTTGGTATTGTATATGAACTCAGAATGCGTAATCAACCGATTCAGTGTATTTAAACGTGACTCAGTCGCTTGTATAAATTATGATGCATTGCATTGGATAACATTGGATGTAAAGTGGGTGGCGCGGAATTGATCGGACCGCTACGCTCATCCGCAGTCGATGGAGCCGGCCAAGGTCGCTGAGCAAGTCTTGGTCGAGAGCCAGCTATATTGAAGGTTGTTATATAGGCATGCAGCTACCATAATTAAGAAGGTATATAAACGAGAACATATATAACGTGGTTTGGGAACATGAAGTAGATCGATAATGTGAAGGCATTGCTGCCGCGCCCAGAACATTTCATACATTTTTTTTAATGAACACATTATGCATCGCATGCCTCAGCATACTGTGTTTCAGGTTCAATATGCTCGTTTTTTTCAATAAAAACATGTTACATTATATGTCTACAGACTGTCCACTATTGAAACGATATAAAATACATGTATCCACTTCATATAGGATATTACGTTTATAAGAAATAGAACGTCTTTCCACATAAATGCAATATTACATTTACGATCTTATACAAAAAATCACAATTCAAAATAAGTATAGAACTATAAAAAGAAAGTAAATTGCATACATGGCAAAAGTTACCCTATATAACATTTAGTGTTCCACACTCCACAATAGAGAGATAAATTGTCGTTCTTTTGTAAATTATATCGGTAATTACGATGTGTTATATAAGGTTAGCTGGGGGCACTTCAATAGTTTATTACGATTATTAGTTTTATTGCAAACGCCAGTAAACTTAAATCTCATGATTTCAAAATGATTGTTGTATATAATTATTATACTATAATATTTATTAATATCTATCCACGAAGATTTAGTGACTTAGTAAAAAAAAATGCTTTGATGGCTTTTTGAAAGCTTTTCATATTTCATTTCTTGGCTAATTTTATTTCATAGATGCATTATGGTGGTATACTATTCAGTATGTTTCATATAGTAATACACCTGCTCACATTATGTAAAAGTGTACGTAACGTTTGGGTTTCAAGAAATATCAGACAACTAAATAAATAACTAAACAATCTTTGAAGGTTTGGTAAATAAGAGCACTGTTACTAGATATGTCTAGGGGAAAATAAACTTTCTGTTATACAATTCAACGTTCCCCAAAATGAACATAGCAATGGATTTTTTTTAATTTTGTATATATTATTAAAAACCTGAAGATAAAAACATTTTAAAACATGATTCTGATATAATTATATGCCTCATCGTATCAGACTCGTTCAAACATCAAAACACAATTGCAAGACACCTCTCTCTATCCAACATGAATAATGTGTGTTACATCATCACTCTCAGTAACAAATACAATTTTAAAAACAGCTGAATGGTGATAGATATATAGATATAAAACACCTGAATGGTTAAAGATATATTAAACGAGTTTAGTCAAGCTTAAATGGATAAATTTAGTTGAATACATGCCCCTTTTTCTAGAATGTGCACTTTTATTATACGATAAAGTCAGATTATTTGACCGGCTATAGCAAAACACTGTACTTGTCGGTAATTAATGTTTTGAAGAAATAGGCATTTTAAGTTCACATAATGTGTGGAAAAGACTTATTATTGTAAAATTGAAACAATCATATCTTCGCGGATTATTGACCATTTGTTAGAACAAAGCATCAAATGATATGAAAATCTACATTTTGATTTTTACAGACAAGTGCAGGGTTTTTCTATAGCCGGTCACAATAATATAGGTTTTCCCGCTCAATTTCGCGATTGTGTCAATCGAATTGATAATAGGAGCAAACGAATTCGCGCGATTTGCGATCGCCGTACCAAAGCATTATTCGAATTCGTTAATAGGCATTCAAAATCACGCCCGGAGCAAACGAATTCGCACAAAGCGCATACCATTTCGTCAAAGGTCGTTCAAATTGACACGTAGTATACGTAGACGTCTCTTCGGTCAATCGAATTCGTGAAAGGGCAGCCAATTTTCAAATTACTGCTTTCGATTTAAGAAATGTAAAGATAGATCAGCAATAAATTGGCTAAAAGCAGTGGCGTTTGTATTCAGGTAAACTTAATTCATATTCAGACAAAGCATGTTATATTTGGGGAAAATCAAGTCATAAATTATTCGTGAAATTTATAAAAGGAATATAATTTTGATAAAGGTAAATTTTGCTTGTAAGGTGAGAATGAGAAAATGGAATTCGGGGAAAAGGACCCTGGCCATCTGGAAATATATAAAATAAAATGCTTATAAGCTTCATGTATATCTTTGTTTTCTATAAAGATTCCCCTTTGGCTTATGATGTATTGTTTGTCAACTTATTAGGGGTGGGGAGGGGTGATTGTGCCTCCTATATAGCTCCGTGCTAAAGCGTATATCAATGTTCATTAAAGCTAAATGAGGATGTAGATGACATTACAATTGGAAAATCTTGATGATAACAAAATACATGTAAATACATCATTTTGTAAAAATGTTCAAACGTAACAAACCGCACAATGTCCTTTCCAGGGCAAAAGTAAAACATTATTGTTCCCAGTTTCGTGTGTCATATCATAATTATATATATATTCAGACAATTAAAACAGGACGAAGACTTGTATGTATATTTACGGACGACTGAGAAATGCATACATATGTCTCCCATGAAAGTCCAAGGCCCCGAAAGTACCCCCCCCCCCCCCTCCCCTACATATACACAAATGTACATACATGTACATAGCATCCGCGTTATCTAAAACGAATGACGAAATGTTACAATTGTTTGCCCCGAAATGAAATCGAATGCTCCAAACGTGCTCATCAGGCATGACCGGCCATGCCGCGTTAAATTGTATGAACCAAGTTTACATTTGGCTGCACATTCGCGAAATCGATTGCCCATAAATGAACTTCTGTGTCTATTCGCGAAATCGTATGCGTATGCATGAATTCGCTTGCACTTATTCGGAATTAGAAAAACCGATACCAACGATACTGCGGCAACGCGGGAATTCGAATGCCCCTAAATGAATTCGATTGAGAAAAGTGCAAAATTGAGCGGGAAAACCTATATATAATTCATGCTTGTGTGTCTCTATATTAAGCATTGTCTATACTTTTAGGCACCACTAACATTATGTGTAAGTTATAGTCACTATTTTACACGAAAGCATGTGACAGGTTATTTCAAACATATTAAAGAACATGAATTCTAAATTATGTAACAAAATAGCGGTTTCATATCCCTTTTCACAACATTTACGTAAACATTATGTCGTGGTATCTATATGTTTAAATAACGTCTTTTTTGGTACTGGTACCATTTACCTACCAGGTTCGCCAAGTGAAGTCTTTGATAACAGTATAATATAGGAAAACACATGATTTGCTGGGGTGGTCAATTTTTATTCAATAATATAATTTCAATAAACGTGCAACATACTAGTGATGAATATGATAATGTGATATTGATACTTCAAATGGGTTCCAGAAAACTATATAATACTGGCATGCTGGTTACTACTCCTTACTTAGAAATGTATATTGTTTCGTAACTAATCACATAAATGTGTATATCGTTCTTCACCGAAAGCAAATTATTGGGTTTACACACAGTATTCACAAACTAAATCGAACAATTTCTAAAATACTCAAAATGGTCCTTATATGCACATAATGTGTTGGCTACTTCATAATGATCATCCTTTTTAGAATATAACAATAGGTATGACATGGTTCCTTTTTTCTTGCATAAAAATCGTTTTCTTTATTAAACATTCATGTTACTATTTAAATACAATCATAACAATTATACGCCAAAAGTAAGCAGGTAAGTGAATGGATATATTATATTCCATATACAATATCTAAAACGCGCCACACATGATCCATGGTAAAGTGTAGTTTTAGTGATATAATTGATTATCCTCCTTTCCCCTATCATGTTTTCCTTGTTAGCGATGGTGACTTTAAACATGCTCACCAAATTTGTCTTCGCAATTATTGTTAACCAAAGCAGACGCCATATTCAAAAGGAGACACCCACCACCTTTCGCACGCTGCATTCAAAGGACTCGTTATTGCGCTGTTTTCATTAACACCTCGACAAAGGGAGCTCTGAAAGTGACACGATTCTTTTTACAGAAGACTATTTTCGCAATATTGGCAAGGCTGGACTGAAACAAGCCTGGGAGAAGTAGACAGGAAACAAAATGGACGAAAAGACGCGAGAAAACTAACGCGAACTAACATGCAATGTTCATCCACATATTTTATTCCCGCCATTTTCCCCCTCTATTGATGGCACGACCCACTTTCCTAAGTTCGTTACAAAAAGAATGATCCATTTCTACGAACCAAAACGTTTCGATGCGCGCATTTACATTACAATTTTAGCTGTAAATGTTACATGTTAAATAGCACAAGCATTAGTTTTAATGAACCGAATACGTCAAACCGTTATACATAAATTAATTTTAAACTAATGTGGAATTAAGTTATGATACTGTATGCACTGTTATACGTGGGCATTGTGCGTATAGGTTCCAAATATTATTCGTGTGATCGTTTGTTATTCTGTGATTATGGTATAAAATGTTAAAGACTGTATATGACGAAATAAATTCACTCCCTGTATGTGCAATTTTTTTAATCATAAAACGTGGCAATATACCTGTGAACATATTATTCATTGTATTTATGTATATTCATGTATTCTTGATAAATAGTCCTTTTTGCAATATGAAACAAATGTATTTATTAAAACAAACCAGTGCAATTGGAAGGAAATAATATTATCTTTATGAAATGTTTTAATATAGTTATATACTTTGGTTGAATTTAGGCATTATACCACATCAAGCCATTTGGTTCTGTTTTTTGTGATAATTATGTTGTACTAGGCCTATGTATTTTATTTGATGTTGGTGATTTCCCATAGACTTGCAAATAAAATGTGTTTTGTTTAACGCCTCTGAATAGGATGTTACGTAAATTCTTAATTATACTTTTTATGAATTAAAGAAACAAAATTTCAAACAACTTTTCTCAGACATACATGGCCTCAAAACCATTAGCCTATCACATATAGCAATGATCAATTATTGGTCATTTGCATGCAACAACAATATATTTTTTTATCAAATTTACTTATCGGTAAATAACATTTACATCATCAACTAAAACATTAGTCACTGTAACTGAATTTAGATGGACTTATAGGATTTATTACTATACTTATAGATAAATAGCATCCACATAACCCATCACTATAAATCATTGACTACAACTTAAACTAACTTTAGATAAACTTAGATGACTTTTTGTTTACTACTACAGCATAGGTAAATCACATTCATCTAATCGTTTAAACAAATCATTGAAACCAGGGAGCTGATATCTGCTATACTGACTTTAGACTGAGCACACCCCATAGCGTTTCCTATGTGCATGGTCTGGTAGGCATGTTGGACTTAATCTAAAACATTTACTACGTCTGACTTCAGATGGAAGTAAAGGATGTAATACTTTGTATATAGGTAAATAACATTCAACTATAAATCATTTACTAAAACCATGGGAGCAAGTATTTCTGCAACAGACTTTAGATACACTTTTGAAATGGCTGCCGAATAAAAAATATATGATTCTGGGGGAAAAGGTTTATATGTATGGATAGCTTATGGACTCAACTTTCATATGACACCAACAAGTCCGAAAATAATTCATGCTTGGGTGAGCACTGCTTACTTTTGTAAAGGGTGTGAAAATTAGGTTGCGCAGGAATTAGCCTTCCAATTTGTGAGAGGTAAGTCCTTTGGAGCTTACACAATTGAGGGTGATATGATAAATTCATGATCAATTGCGATCAGTTTGGGTTTGCTGAGTGAATTTTATGGTTTATTAAACCAAACTTTTATGCATGAGTGAACAGGAATTGCATTTTTTTATTGTAGCATTGTAACTTTCCCTGGTAGACTCAGTGGTGTGTTCATGGGAGTCAGGATGGGGTGATGGTACATGTTGCAATTTCCATGTTACAAAAAGTTATTTTTTACATCTGTGACTTTGAATAAAAACCTTTACCCCACATTTCAGTTATTATAAGATTAGTTGAACAGCTCATTGATTTACTTAATAACCAGATGGGGATTATGTAAAATTAAACGTACAGGGCTTATTGTAAATCACATTCACCTAATCGTTTAAATTATTTACTGAAACCATGCAGGGAACAGACTTAAAGGGACTTAGTAACATTGTCCAAATCCTCAAAATAAAATTTTAATTCTAGCGGTTCCTTTATACCTTGTTGTATTCGTATTAACAATAAAATCACGGGCCAGGTTTCGGTTTTTCAAATTTCCCTTTCGTTACAAAGATATGTATGATTGAAGTATTCAGATAAGAAAAACTCCGGGCGAGATTTTCTTCCGTGTACAAAGTGAGTGCAGTGAGTTACTGAATATCACTTTGCATTTTCGCTCATTACTTGGCCATACAATGTCCATTTGACTTGAAAATTTTCACACAATACCCGGTGGAAATATGACATAACAACAGTATACATTGCATCACCATTCATCACTTTTTGCACATGTCAACAGAGTTACTAGATCCCTTTTAGATCGGTACGTACAAACTTGAGCAACACACTCTGGCAGCGTTTCCTGTGTACACGGTCTGCTAGTCATGATGGACTTGAACTTGGGCTGTGGTTGGGTTGGTTTCAACTGCGGTTTGTCACACATGGTATCGTTTAACCTTCATGTATTGGAGAGTGGTCGAAAACTCTCAAATTAATATGTAAATACTCCCCAAAAAGGGTTGTACAGCTGTTCTCACATCATATACTGCAGTATGCTTATTTATGGGTGGCTATAGACCGTGGAAAATACAGTAAACATAATACACTTGTCTTTCAATATGATTGATAGTTACTAAAACTCGATGAAAACATTTTGTATTTAGTCTATGGATGCATCATGGTTAATATAGGTTTTCCCGCTCAATTTTGCACTTTTCTCAATCGAATTCATTTAGGGGCATTCGAATTCGCGCGTTGCCGCAGTATCGTTGGTATCGGTTTTTCTAATTCCGAATAAGTGCAAGCGAAATCATGCATACGCATACGATTTCGCGAATAGACATAGAAGTTCATTTATGGGCAATCGATTTCGCGAATGTGCAGCCAAATGTAAACTTGGTTCATACAATTTAACGCGGCATGGCCGGTCATGCCTGATGAGCACGTTTGGAGCATTCGATTTCATTTCGGGGCAAACAATTGTAACTTTTCGTCATTCGTTTTAGATAACGCGGATGCTATGTACATGTATGTACATTTGTGTATATGTAGGGGAGGGGGGGGGGGGGGTACTTTCGAGGCCTTGGACTTTCATGGGAGACATATGTATGCATTTCTAAGTCGTCCGTAAATATACATACAAGTCTTCGTCCTGTTTTAATTGTCTGAATATATATATAATTATAGGTTTTCCCGCTCAATTTCGCGATTGTGTCAATCGAATTGATAATAGGAGCAAACGAATTCGCGCGATTTGCGATCGCCGTACCAAAGCATTATTCGAATTCGTTAATAGGCATTCAAAATCACGCCCGGAGCAAACGAATTCGCACAAAGCGCATACCATTTCGTCAATGGTCGTTCAAATTGACACGTAGTATACGTAGACGTCTCTTCGGTCAATCGAATTCGTGAAAGGGCAGCCAATTTTCAAATTACTGCTTTCGATTTAAGATATGTAAAGATAGATCAGCAATAAATTGGCTAAAAGCAGTGGCGTTTGTATTCAGGTAAACTTAATTCATATTCAGACAAAGCATGTTATATTTGGGAAAAATCAAGTCATAAATTATTCGTGAAATTTATAAAAGGAATATAATTTTGATAAAGGTAAATTTTGCTTGTAAGGTGAGAATGAGAAAATGGAATTCGGGGAAAAGGACCCTGGCCATCTGGAAATATATAAAATAAAATGCTTATAAGCTTCATGTATATCTTTGTTTTCTATAAAGATTCCCCTTTGGCTTATGATGTATTGTTTGTCAACTTATTAGGGGTGGGGAGGGGTGATTGTGCCTCATATATAGCTCCGTGCTAAAGCGTATATCAATGTTCATTAAAGCTAAATGGGGATGTAGATGACATTACAATAGGAAAAATCTTGATGATAACAAAATACATGTAAATACATCATTTTGTAAAAATGTTCAAACGTAACAAACCGCACAATGTCCTTTCCAGGGCAAAAGTAAAACAGTATTGTTCCCAGTTTCGTGTGTCATATCATAATTATATATATATTCAGACAATTAAAACAGGACGAAGACTTGTATGTATATTTACGGACGACTGAGAAATGCATACATATGTCTCCCATGAAAGTCCAAGGCCCCGAAAGTACCCCCCCCCCCCCTCCCCTACATATACACAAATGTACATACATGTACATAGCATCCGCGTTATCTAAATCGAATGACGAAATGTTACAATTGTTTGCCCCGAAATGAAATCGAATGCTCCAAACGTGCTCATCAGGCATGACCGGCCATGCCGCGTTAAATTGTATGAACCAAGTTTACATTTGGCTGCACATTCGCGAAATCGATTGCCCATAAATGAACTTCTGTGTCTATTCGCGAAATCGTATGCGTATGCATGAATTCGCTTGCACTTATTCGGAATTAGAAAAACCGATACCAACGATACTGCGGCAACGCGCGAATTCGAATGCCCCTAAATGAATTCGATTGAGAAAAGTGCAAAATTGAGCGGGAAAACCTATATTATATGACACACGAAACTGGGAACAATAATGTTTTACTTTTGCCCTGGAAAGGACATTGTGCGGTTTGTTACGTTTGAACATTTTTACAAAATGATGTATTTACATGTATTTTGTTATCATCAAGATTTTCCAATTGTAATGTCATCTACATCCCCATTTAGCTTTAATGAACATTGATATACGCTTTAGCACGGAGCTATATAGGAGGCACAATCACCCCTCCCCACCCCTAATAAGTTGACAAACAATACATCATAAGCCAAAGGGGAATCTTTATAGAAAACAAAGATATACATGAAGCTTATAAGCATTTTATTTTATATATTTCCAGATGGCCAGGGTCCTTTTCCCCGAATTCCATTTTCTCATTCTCACCTTACAAGCAAAATTTACCTTTATCAAAATTATATTCCTTTTATAAATTTCACGAATAATTTATGACTTGATTTTTCCCAAATATAACATGCTTTGTCTGAATATGAATTAAGTTTACCTGAATACAAACGCCACTGCTTTTAGCCAATTTATTGCTGATCTATCTTTACATTTCTTAAATCGAAAGCAGTAATTTGAAAATTGGCTGCCCTTTCACGAATTCGATTGACCGAAGAGACGTCTACGTATACTACGTGTCAATTTGAACGACCATTGACGAAATGGTATGCGCTTTGTGCGAATTCGTTTGCTCCGGGCGTGATTTTGAATGCCTATTAACGAATTCGAATAATGCTTTGGTACGGCGATCGCAAATCGCGCGAATTCGTTTGCTCCTATTATCAATTCGATTGACACAATCGCGAAATTGAGCGGGAAAACCTATAGTTGTTTAATATGAGGTAATAGTGGGTTCGAATATATTTGTTTGTGAATGTATTTTATGTCAATGACATAATAATACTGTATGACTGTATTGTTTATTGTTTTGAATATCAAACGTTACTAGGTGTGGTTAAAACAATTGAAAATACATTTAACAATTAAGTGCATCATTATGTTCTCCCATAATAGAGCATTACATTATTACTAAGCAATTCATCATTTTGACAAAATGTGGTGTATGCATACTTTTGTACATTAGGTTTCAGTAAGTTAGCCGTGATCTCCACCACCGTGGTGATCAACTCTGCCATTTTAATAGCTTCCCTCAACATTCCATGCCCTCTTAACTGCCCCCACGAGACCTAGTGGTATAAGCCAGTTCGTAATTAGACTATGGAGCTTGGGTGACGTCAGAGGGCGTAGTCCGATATTCCATCAACGGGCCATCATCGTACAGTAAAGTGTATGGTATCATGTCATATTACCGGATAATTTTAGTTTGACAGCATAAAACAAACATTAGATGCATAAAATCAGAGTGGAAATTATACGAGCAGCTGCATAAACTCATAAAGAACACATTTGATGTAAATTATATTCAAGAATTTACCGATTTTTCTCCATATCAACTTTCTTGTAATCATCTTTCTTGTGAATGATCTAGGTGAATCATTCACACGCAATAATGCTACAAGGCAGGCGATAAGCATACCGCCCATTCGTACAATGTACCGTTCAAAATTGAACGCTATGTTTTAGGACGCCATCGGCAAGGAAAACAGACGGGATATAATATTTCTTTCTACATGTTGCGCGGTCTTCAAAACAAGAAAGTCGGTAATCATTATCAATTTATATAAATTGTGGATCACATAAACGAAATTTTGTTTGCATTTGCTAATAAATGGAGAGAGAAATCAGCCGGCAAAAACTGTTTTTGCGTTGGATAGTGCAGCAAGCGGAAGACGATAATCTCCGCACAATGCTATGTACACTATTATGTACACCTATACGTGCGTGCTAGCCAGGCCAAGCAAGGCTCGGTGAAATTATTGATCAATAAATATCATCATTACACATGAATAACACATTCTATCAAACCGGTTCTTGTTCTATGAAATAGTACATATTATGCTATTAACCTTTGATGTGGTGAATACAAAAACGATGGGCTTATTTTGATCCTGATCCAGATTTAAAAAACGTAAACAAATAATTCGCATTCAATTGCACGTGTGGCTCCTTTGATTCTCACGATCGATGGAATATCCCAATACCCGGAAGTAAATACGCGCATGCGCAGATTGTAACTACGAACTGGCTTATTATAGAGATAATCTCCCCCAGCTACACGCAGTAAACTGCATGGCCACTAGTCTAGGTTTCTAGACCTTTTCATTCTTATTCATTGTGTGGTGTGACTGATATTATATTGACTCAATAAATCCTGCCAGTGTATAGTAGCGAAGTCATTATTATTATTATTATTACTGGGTATATATAGGTGGGGTCGAACTAGAACACCCGTGTCTCTTTCGTATTTTAACCAGATGGGTACCGGGCAGTTTTAAAAGTTGTAAAGGTCGTTGTGTTCTTAAAATCGTGATGGATTTTTCCTGATTAAAAACCCCGCGGGTGCCGCTAGTTTGCAGTATATTTGCAGAAGAATAATTGGCTGCACTGTTTAAATACATTGCGAAAATCACACAAATAAAAAGAATCATGTACACTTCATCCACATATGATGGCAGAGTTATTTAATCTCAAAATCTCAACATTGTCATTGATTTATATTTAGGTATAATTGTACAACATTCATGATTACTACATAACTACATAATTCATACAACTTATAATTCTGTTTTTTCTACCATAACCCCCCCCCCCCTCTCCTATACTAAATGCGGTTGATCCTCTCTCCTCTCTACTCCTTCCTACCATTTGACAATAGCGTCTTTTCGCTCTGCGACGGGAGAGCGGCTACGGGGGATTTAAATTAGCTTTGATCGTCCCCGTACTCTGGCTACCGTCGCGATCTATTTGCAGTTTCGCAATTCTGAATACGCGGGAGTTTCACTCGTTCCATTTATCGTGCATGTTGTACTATAAGCATACGGTATAGGCAGTACAAATCACAACATACTGTGCATGCAGCGCGTGTGTACGAATCAGTGCATGAAACACGTGAGGCAGCGAGCCTCGCCGTCCAAGCGCTCTGATTGGCTGATCACGTACCCGCGTAGCGGCTCTACGCCCGACGTTAATTCGGCGAACTACCGTCCTAGGTTTGGCCGCTACGGGGAAATTTTCGCTCTGAGTGCGACCCCCGCTAAGATTAGCGTTGTAGCCATAGTCCCGTCGCCGAGCGAAAAGACGCTATTAGGGTAAAGCGAACAAACTTGATACTCTGAACACAACCGAACGCAAACTCGTCTGTAGTGTCTGCGTATCAAGACTAGCAGCACGACGTCTTGATTGAGACACCATCTGCTAGAAATTAGCGCCGAGGCCACTACCGATAAGAACGGTGTAAATGGTGATAAAATTCTACTAGAGGCACGAATCTCTCTACCTCTCCTCAGCCCTGAGAAGCGGATATTTTCTAACTTGGGTGAAACATCATGATAAAATTGCATTTTGACATAATGACAAATTGGTGACGAATTCTTTAAATATTGGTTTGTAAAGGGTTGTAAACACATGCATTATTGTTGTTATACATACATACGTTGTGTATTATATTGCTTAAATTATTATATTCAATTGGATATAGTACGAATATAATTATCTTAAATACAACGAACAGAATTGTCTTGTTTTTCCATTTTAATGTTACATACATCGTACAGGGTCGATTGTAATGCCTTGTGGTGCTGAGTGTGATACTCTTTTAAAAGGAAATATAAATATGTGAAATAAAAAGAAAGGGTGATATACTTACAATGAGATAGCCGAGGGACTCGAGCAACATATAGCAGCAGCATTATCATAGTTGCATAGTTTTTCCTTGGATCCAGAGTGGCATTGTAGCTTAAAATCTAATTTATGAAAATGAACGACGTATAGTTTATTGTCCGACACAGTGACTTAGCAATAAGCTATAAGTTGCTGATACTGAGTTGATGCGAATGAAATCAACCATAATATGATTGAGGGACGCACTGAGACTAAAATAATCGTTTCTATTCGTTTATTTTAATTGGCATTAAGGTTTCGTGCATGGCTTGTTATTGGTGTTAACAGTTAAGAAACACTCATTTGCAAATATTGTTCGTGTTTAACTGTTTGGTTAAAGCTGTATATCTGCATCGAACAATTATCGTTCTTTCCTGTTTTGGTTGAGGTTAACATTGTGAAAGTCACCTACCGTAAAACTTCGCCTATAGGCGCTACTGTCTCACAGTATAAGCAGGTATTAATCAACAGCCCCAGCCGCGTCCACAAGGATCTAGTATAATGAATATGTATCTAGCCCTTTGTCAACGATCTTCGAGCAGGTCTTAATGAATATTCATGATAGCATAATCATGTAAAGTTGAGAAAAGGTAAACGTTACTTAGGGTTAAAAACCCACCAAGCAAGCAGAAGTAGCTCTTGGGTCGGTGGTTGGTGCAAATCATTCTAGGCATGGCGGTATGTAAAGCTGTAGGTTCAAGTCGCATTGGATAAATTAATTTGTTATTCTTCAATTTCATCATGTTCATAGGAATTTTGTTTTTAACAAATTATGCCACCGTTTTGTGCATAGGAATAGGAAGGAAAATCATTAACTTTTTGTCAGATACACAATTATGACATTCAGTTGAAGTCATGGCATTCCCTGCCCACACACACACGCACACGCATACGTACACGCACACGCACACGCGCACACACACACACACACACACACACACACACACACACACACACACCTTTTTTTTTTATGATTTTTTATTTCTCCAAATTATTAACATAACATTTACAATTGAATAACATTTTTGAAAATACAAGTTTACATCTCAAGTGTACAAATCAAGTGTAATTCACAAAAATTAAACACAATGGAGATTTAACAAAAAATAAAAAGAAGTAAGACACGCTACTTCTCTCATCCCCCCTTCCCCACCCCCTACACACTCACCCCCCCCCCCCCCACCCCCCCCCCCCCCATCTTACCCCGGAAATCTTTTCACATCCTTTAAAAAAAAAAAAAAATAATAATGCTTACAAAATACATATTTAAATCAATACTTTTTAAATACTTAAAAAAAAAAAAAATTTTACAAGCTCACGGGGGAAACATCATATATGAAGAGTTCATTCTTTCAATCTTATTCTAATTTTACCGTTTCCCATTTTTGTAAATGTAGTCCTAATTTTCCCATTTTAATTGCTATTCCCTTTTCCTGGGCCTTATAATTCAATAACAGTTTCTGTATTTTATCAATATTAGGTAGAACACCCTCTTTTCTAAATACAAATAAAATATATTTTACCATAAAAATGATGGTATTGCAACATTTTATTCTATTTGAATTACCTGACAATCCAACAAATATATCCCGCCAATTTAAGTCCTTTATTTCATCTAACAAAAAACGTTGTATCAAAGCTTGCCATGTAAATTTTACATTTAAACAAAATAAAAATAAATGCGAATATGTTTCCCTTTCCCATTTACAGTACGAACACAAGTTGTCTTCAACAAATCCAAATCTAAATAAATTATCTTTAGTGTAAATTTCCCCATGGAGTAACTTAAATTGAAACTCTCTCTGTTTCTCAATTATTAATGTTATTCTTGGTCTAAAAAAACATTCATACATTTCTTTATCTATAAAATTAAAATCATTTTGTCCATCTCTTATCTGTAAATCATATGTCTTTTGCAATTCTCTAATAAAATAATCATATATTTTTCTTGATGGTACATCCTTAAAACTTATTTTTTTATCCAAAAGATATAAATTAATATTATAATTTATTAAGTCTACCTCACAAAATTGTATCAAACCTAAATCAATTTTCCAATCCCTCGGAATCGCATGATATATATCAATTATTGTAAGTAAATTGTCACCTCTCATACCAAGGTTCAAAAAGTATGCAACGGGTTTAACATGTCCATTATCCATAACATGGTTCAACATTACAATCCCTCGTTCAAATAATTCTTTATCAAATACCATCTTCTTTTTTTTATACCTATATTCCTATTATTAAAAATAATTGGATTCATACAACCATTAAAATGCCTTAAATTATCAATCTCTTTCCAAGCTTTCAACATTTCCAAATAATAAGGTGGAATCTTGAACCTAAACTTCATCTTTTGCATTTCATAATCACATACGAAAATTAGCCTTCCTCCTACTGAACTTAAGCAATAATCAAAAAATAACTTTCATCCCAAATTTCTTTCTCCATATAATAATCGTTTCACCCACATTATCCGCTGCGTTCTAACAAATATTTCAAAATTAATCATTTTTACTCCACCATAATTATAATTTTGATACATAATTTTTCTTTTTATACGATCCTTCCCTCCCCATATAAAATCAAACGATATTTTCTCCACTTCTATATAAACCCATAGGGGAACAACAAGGAGAGATGAAACATAATTCAACTTTGTTAATGCATACGTTTTCAATAAATGTATTTTACCCATAATAGTCAAATCCCGTTGTTTCCACCAACCTAGAAGCTTTTTAATTTTACTTAATATTTCTTTGTAATTTAAATCATCTTTTAATCTAAAATCGACCGAGAAATTAACACCTACAATTTTTACTTCCTTAACAAATTGTCCAAATAAAGGCCCATCTGGTTTCCCAATTTTAGCACTTTCAATAAATATTGATGGGATACAGAATCAAAAGCTTTTTCGAAATCTACCGCAATCAGAAACCCCTGTCCTTGATCCAATGAATGTTTAGAATAAAATAATATATCCTCTATTAATCGAACCGCTTCCCCAATATTTCTGTCTTTTATATATCCCACCTGATCATAATGAATTATTTCATTTAAAACCTTTTTAATCCTAGTTGCTAAAACCTTCGATAATATTTTATAGTCTACATTTAACAGTGTAATGGGTCTATAATTTTTAATATGCTTCGAATCTTTTCCCTCTTTTTCTATCAATGTTATAGTCCATTGTTTTTGAGATACCGTCAATTCCCCCTTGCAAATGTTTCATTCAATACTTCTACCAACAAATCCCCTAATAAGGGCCAAAATGTATCATAAAATTCCACCGTGAACCCATCATTTCCAGGGGATTTATTCCATTTCATTTCTTTCAAAACCTTAAAACACTCATCTTTCGTCATTTTACCTTCACATAATTCTTTATTCTGTTCACCTAACTTTAAAATATCATCAAAAAATAAACCATTATTTTGACCACTATCATTCCTCAAAGAATATAATTTTTCATAAAATGTCTTCATCTCTTTTAAAATGTCATTTTTATCCCTCGTAATTTCTCCATTTTCCTTATACATTTCTCTAATGACACTTTTCCTCTTATTTACTTTCAACAATTGTTCAAAATATTGAGTATTATTCTCCCCTTCTTCAAACCAAGCTGCTCTAGAACGAACTTTAATGCCCTGTCGAGAAAAATCATACAATTTATTCAACTTATCTTTTTTCAATTTAATACTATCAATAACAAACCTAGATGCCCCGTCGACTAACTGATTTTCTAAATCCTTAATTTCAGTCTCCAACGTCTCTATTTCAAGTTTCCTTAATTTCGCCTTTTCACGTGAATATTTCATGGCGTATTCCCTCATTTTCATTTTCACTTATTCACTAATTTTTCTAAACTACATGATATAAACCAATAATCTAAACGACTTTGGACTAAGGGCGACCTTTGTCTAAAAGTAAACTGTCTAACATTAGGATTCCTTTTCCTCCATATATCTTCTAAATCATATTTATTCAAAAAACTTTTTAATACCTCAATAAACCTAGATTTTAATACAATATTTGGCCCTTCATAATCCATGCCCCCTTCCATTATAGTGTTAAAATCTCCCCCTAATATTACCGAATAATCCTTATCAAAAACTTCACATATACTTTTATCTAGCTTATTCAAAAAATCAACCTGTAATTGTACTTTGTCTCTTGTAGGGAAATACACATTTCCCAACAAAAATTTAACCCCTTGTATTTCCCCTTTAAATATAATGTACCTCCCTTCTTCATCTATTACAACTGCATCCCGTTTAAAATCTAAAAGGGGCGAAAATAAAATAAGAACACCTCTACTGTGGTTTGACCCATGGCTAAAGAACATTGGCCCGCCCCATTCCTTCTTCCACTGTTCTTCTACTTCTGTAGTACTATAATATGTTTCCTGTAAAAAAGAAATATCAGATCCTTTACATTTACACCATTCAAAAATGCGTGTTCTTTTATCCTTATTCCGTAAACCTCTTACATTTAAAGTAATCCAAGAAAAATTCACCATTTTATTTTACAGGTATATAAAATCTTTATAATTACCGCGTGATCTGTATCCCCCGTGAGCATGTTTATACAACAAAAATAACTACAACGAAACCTACATGACGTATCAAAAAAAAATATTAACTGTGAGCAGACCCCAACCCGTACACAACACACACGCACCCTCTTCCCCACCCAACCCTGTCCACCATCGAGAACTAACATCAAAAACAAACAAAAATTAAAAATCCGGAAGTAGGCCTACTCCGTCAAGCTCCCCCCTCACACTTCCTCATATCAAGACAATGGGTGATTTCAAGTATGGTGTTTAAACCTGGTGTTAGTGTTTATTGAACACTAAATCGGGCTTAAACACCATACTTGAAATGACTTAGTGTTAGGATGGTGTTAACATGATGACCTCTGATTTCACCGTTGTACAAACTTCCGTTTCCGACAGGCGGTGTTTATTGATATGGCAATATACTATCGTAGATGGTGTTGAGCTAGTGTTAGTGTTTATTAAACACTAACTGCAGCCTTAACACCGTACTTGAAATGAGTTGGTGTTAGAGGTTTGACCTCGTACTTCCGGCAGTGCCACGTGGTTGCTGGTGTTTAGCGTCGTCTGCTAATCTGCCCAGTAGTGTTAGTGTTGAGCATGTATACGCAAAACTCCATAGAGATAACAACTTCCATAGGGATCGAAATGAAAGTCATTTCAAGTACAGATCGAGCTGGTGTTAGCATGTTAGTGTTACTGTTGCTAGGTGGGCATTAAAATCACAATTCTGAACTGAAATGGTGGTGTTTTCGTTTGTCTAAGCATGTAAAAAGGGTATCAACCTAGATAACTTGTGAAATTTATGAAACGCAATGAAAATCTTATTTTTTTATGAATGTATTAATTTGAATATCTATAGTAATTTACGCAAATAAGGTCATACAATTCATATTTTTACCCATAAATCTGATATTCACATTTTTCAATACATAAATTATTTAGACCCTTATTTTGGAATAGAATAATAATTCATCAAAACAAATTGGAATAGCCAGTTTCTTCCTTGTGTGTTTTATTGTTTTTATAATGAATTATTTTATGTACATAATTATTTCTTTGTTTTTATACTTCTGCATTTGTATTGTTTGTGTTGTTTGTTTCATTTCTAACTATAATTTAACTTTTTGAACACCAAAACAAACACTACAAATGTAAACCAGACCAAACCAACGATGTATCTATTTTGAATGAAAACTTATATTTTTCAGTTGTTTTGTACACACATCACGAAATTGAGCGATTTTCGGGATTTCGTAACGTGATTTAGTAACGGTAGGTCCGAGCTTTACGGTTTGGAGCAATAAAACAAATCTCGGAGGTGGGGGGGGGGGGGGGGGGGGGAATAATGGCCCCCAGCCTTGTCGAGCCACATGTACAATATCATACAGAGGTGGTTAATTCCTGTGATTCTTGCAAAATTGTTACCCACTTTTCAGGCAGCTAATTATTTTCGAAACCAGAATGTTTTTCTAAATAGGCCTAATTATACGTTCTAGCTCCCATGTTTTAAAAAAGCCTATGAGTGACTGCTACTTTCAAAATACTTAGTTTACACATTTTCGGTTCGATGTTGAGAATGAGAAAGATCAGAATCTTGTCATCAGTTTATATTTGAAACATCGTGATTCATGATGATTATTTGTCCGTCCCCCCCCCCCCCCAACACACACTCCTCTAGAGGACCCTGTACGTAATGTATACACTGACAATTGTTTGTACATCTTTGACTTTTATAAAAACTTGGTAATTGAGTTCAAAGCTCTACGAGATTTGTTTTTAATAATGGCAAAAAAAAAAATAATAAGTTACCACATCGGGGACTCGAACCCACTTCTAACAATAAATTTATTACGTGATACACGTGCGACCGGCCTTACCCACTCCGCCACAGAATCCCTAATGATCACGTGACAGATTTAATCAAACTATATAACATGTCACGTACTATCGGTATTCACTCGGAACTTGTACCGTGCTGCCACTGCGAGTTATGCCTTCATCGTCGGCTATGCAAACCGCTAGCGCTAGCGATGTGTCTCTGCGCGCGGCGGGCATTCAATTTTTTAAAGAGAGTCACGCACATTTCTTGCGAGTTTAGTTACGAATTCCACGAAAAATAGGGAATATCCACTAACATCGTATCGATCAAGTGAATGGTTTGAATATTTTCTTCTAATTATGGTATTCAATGCATGCATGTGGTAAGTCTTTATTACGATTTGCTCTATAATTCGTAAGCATATGAAAGTTTTCGTCACCATTTTAAAGGGGTTCTGGTGATATTTGTCTGGTGTTGACTAACACTATCGATCCTGATATCGATATTAGGGTTGGTAGCGATTTGGTATGATCGTCTTTGGAAAGTTCGTGACCTCCTCTTAATCTGGAAGCTGGTGTTTAGCTCAGATTAGAGGCAGTTTTTCATCCTCAACACTAACACTAACCCCAACACCATACTTGAAATCACCCATTGTTCCCTCAATATTATCCTAGTTTGACTCTACCTTTTACTCTTTGACTAATCTTTGCCTTTTTCTTTCAAATCAAGAGCTGCCTTTTAAGCCCATTACATTTCAAAAGAAAGACAAAAAAAAAATACCTTACCGATGATGTGCATAGGGAAATGCATGCACTTATCATCAATTAATAATAAACCTCCTCAGCAGTGCATGCAAACAATGCGCGCACGTCTGTTCAAAGTAATGATGATTCACGCACCTGCTATACATCAGAGTAAACAACTACTACAATAGTCCACACATTCCTTTAACATGGCAGATAACATGTATACCTTAAAGATCTCGAATCCTCTAAATAAATTCACTAATTCACCTGGGCTTAACTCTTTCAGTGAAAAATGTCACCATTACCTAATGTTGCCAGGCCTGTTCATATAAACATCAACTATACATTCTTCATACCAAAGCATTATTTTGCATATAAACAGATTAAACACCTTATCTACGTATATGCCGACCTTAATCTTTCCAATGAAAACAGCCCCTCCTTCAAAATACCACTCAATAACAATACTCAATGAAACAAAATAAACAAATTGACCATGGTTGTACAATTATTGGGACCAGATACCATTAATCTGCATTATTTGCATCCCAGAGTGGTCCCTTTATAGGAAGTCTTTCATGACCGTTCATTATGCATCAGTGCCCTCACACCACCTTTCGCTTTACAATAATACACAGCTTATATGAATATTCTATAGCATTCCACAACTGCTCCTAAAGCAGCAAAGTAAAACGCATCAATACCCCTAACTGTCCAGTACCCATTTTGAATATAAACGTGTCACGGCCCTGAATACATGTGACCATGATAGTAAAAAAAATAACTAAATTAAATAGACCGCCTCTGTAATGTATGCAAATAACACGCGCATGACGTCAGCCTCCCCGTCGTCAAGCCCAACAATAGTAACCAAGTCCGGCAAGCTAGCTTGCCGAACATGGTCACCCCTGCTAAGCCCGCCGACGGGGATTCCGACGCCACACGCATACCATTCGCACACACCACCAGAAGCGGTCTATTGGACACAGTCTATTGGACAAACATGTTTTGCATAATAACAGGCTATCCCCAGTTAGGTCATGTTCCCAAATACCACTGACAGATGGTACTGTATTCTAATTTATAAGGCACAACTAAAAGACCACTGAATATGATAGGCAGTAGCTTACAAAACAACTATTTCAGCTGGTTCTATCAATGTCCCTTCTGTACCAATGCACATCTAGAACCTTCCTCTATACAAATCACACAAGAGCGTACCAGAACAAAAGAGTCGCCCCTTGCCTGATTATCATCGTGCGTAAATAAGTAATTAGTTATGCCTCAATTCTCTACTACAAATTACTTTAACATGTCATCATGCACATTATAAAGATAACCACTTTACGATACCACATTTTTTTTTTAATATAGAAAATAAGAAATGCATAAAAAAACGTTATTTTGCGTAATCATATCCCTATCATTTCCAACTTTCAAAAAAAAAAAGAAAAAAAAAAAGAAAAAAAAAAGAGAGGGATCAGTATAAAACGTATATTATCCTTTACTTATAATAAATGCATCACCGTGCAACTATGTCCCTTTCCAAAAAATAAATAAGGAGAACCCCCTCCCTCTTCCGTACATTTTTTTTTTTTTTAGTATGCATCAATTTATCAACCCAATTTATCTGCTCTTTGCACCCTAGCATTCTAAAACTGTTTCTATAAAACTTTCATAACTAAGTAGGTTCAATATTAATTGCTTTTCACTCAAAATAAATGTTTCATAATAAAAAGTATGTCCTTTTACCTAAGTGAATGTGAATACCCCAAGAGACAAACATGTATATAACACGCGCGCCAAAAACAACAAAAAAACACATACAAAATATATGAATATATTTGCACTTCTATATTCCAATTACCCATATGAATCAATTATTTAACCTTTCTTCATAACTTCCACAGTAAATAGAAGTGAATTAATCTGCCCTTTTTTTTACTATTTTCGCTTATTCCCTATCCCCCTTAATCAATTAGCCTCTCTCTTATTTGGTTTGTATTGTACAATACATTTTTAAAACAAATTTAAACAAATACAAAAATTAAATTTAAACTAATACACGCCAAAAATAAGTTGCCATTCCTCGAGATAGAGGGGGAGAGAGAGAGAGAGAGAAAGTAATAATTCATAACATTACTTTGAAGTGTACTTTCATTCCAATAAATTGGATTAAATTTCCTCTCTTTCCTTTCTTTTTTTTATCCCACGCTTTTACCCTGTTCTATTTTGTCCATTTATTTAAACATTTCATTAAAATAAAATTATACAAAATAATAATTCACACCCCTTAAGAGAGAGAAAAGGTTCTACTTTAATAACTTTCATTTCAACTCTAAAATACCAGTTGACCCAAATAAGCGATGTTGGTCAAATTATAATCAATATACCAGATTAATCCACACACCTTGACTTGCAATTCCAAATATTCTATTTCAACACCAAACACATCCCTGTATAAGGCATGTTAAGGCACAGGCATAATTAACACACATTTAATTTTAAATTATGAAATATAATTTAAAATTCCTTTAATACCCCATTTTTGCATTGTAATTTAAGAAACAAATGTGAACCAAAACAAAAATCCCTGGAAAACCCAAATTCAATAAATGTTTGTGTTTGTTCAATATGCTCAGTGTGCCCTACATTCCCTTAAATGTGCAAAAAATGAGTGTGGTTCAGATACATGTAGATAACCACAATATCATCAAATACATACAAATATTTCAGCTCAACAAATATATATATATCAATATCATTGACATCTCATATATATCCTTATTGAATAAAGAAATATTATAAAATAACTGTACACCTTATATCCATTTTAATGGCGTAGTCATTTATGTTTGCTTGAATTAAACATTCATTTCAAGATATCTGCATCTAGCGTCAGATATTGTCATTATAGACTAGTTCATGCAAATATTTAAAGTTTTCCCATTTCCTCCATAATGTTTCTTCATCTGGGCTTTTTCGGTTCCACAACTTTATAAGAGTCTATTGTACTAATAAAGTCAGTTTATTTCAGTTTGTCTATTTTCTGTCAGACTACTGTTGTCATTTGTTTTTGTTTAAAATATTTCGCATTGCTCCTTTAAGTATATTATGCGTTTATTAGTGCTCCTCTTCCTTTTCAACTGAGTGAAGATTACGTTTCTTTACCTCCAAACTAATCTTGTCTTTTGATATGAAAAACAAAATCTAAACGAAAATGAGCTGCTATATTCACCTATTCTTTGTCGTTATTCCTGCTGTCTTCTGGATAGCAGGGTTTCCAAGAATTCATCTTGCTTCTGCCTTGGAAGATGCTTCCCATCTACCATCAACTTCGCTGGCTCTTGGCGGGAGAAGTGCGCTTTCATTCCTGCATTCCTGGCTTCCTTCAGAACCCTCATCTGCATCTTTCTTTCTCTCCTCACTCTCATAGGTAGGTCATCAGATATTGCCATCCTTTGCCCTTCAGATTGTGCGCGCTTTCCAGAATTTTCATTTTATCTTGAAATCGTACAACTCTGGCTTTTATCGGCCTAGGTCTTGATGGCGCTGGTACTCGGTGACATCGCTGGAATTCGATCGCATCGACGGCTTCCTCGTTCATGTGAAGGCTGCTCTTCAGGAAAGCGTTGACCACCTCCGTTGTAACTTCCCCCATCTGCCTCTGGTATGCCGTAGAACACCATATTCTCCCGTGCGACATAAAGCTGGAGCCTTTCCAGCTCGCCATGTAGCTCTTGATTCTGCTTTTTCATTTCATTTTCCAATTTGGGTATTGTTTCTGTCTTCATCTTCTCCACCTCCGCCCCGGTAAACTTAAGCGAGTCAATTATGTCATTAATTTTCTCGTCCATGTCCTGGATTCGGGCACCTGCCCCTCTGATTTCCGCACGAAGACCATTCTCTATTTTATTAAGACACACACACACACACACACACACACACACACACACACACACACACACACACACACTCACACGCACACGCACACACACATATACACACACACCCACACAAGTCGTGTGCGCGGGATGGGGAGGGGGGGGGGGGCACGGGCGTCGATCTGTCATTGATACCCATTCATCAGGGGGGATGATTCTATTCGTCCATCCTCCCCTGATGAATGGGTATAACGTAAGTATCGACGCCCATGGGGGAGGGGGGGGGGGGGTGCATGTCCGTCGACAAAAATGTTAGAGGCCGAGACCGAGACCACTTGTTCAGTTGTTTCCTCAAGGCCGCTAAATAGTGGTAAAGGGGGAGGGGGCACGTTGTAACGTGGAAACCGGTGTGCGTCGTAAGATACGATAAGAAAAGAATCACATGGAAACCAAACATGCAGGCGGGCGTAGATACTAATGTAATAAATATTCATAGGGGGGGGGGGGGGGGGGGGGCGGGTATCAATGACAGTTCTACGCCCATTTGTTAATATGTTTGTATATCCTACAGTTGGGATGAAATAGTTCATGAATACATAGGCGTACCCGGGGGGGGGGGGGGTTCAACCCCCCCCCCCCCCCTTTGACCCAAATATGGCTGTTTTTACGACTACCCTCCCCCCCCCCCCCCACCCCTCCCCCTGCATGCGACAAATATTTTTCCTGGCCACCCCCCCCCCCCCCCCCCCCCCCTGGAAAAAACCCTGGGTACGCCACTTCATGTTGTTGCTATTCATCTGAAATAGTGTAAATACTTGGTGGTGCATCATGGACACTGCTTTTAATATTGTATAGTGCCTATTGAAAACAGGTAATGCGGAGAGTACAATGGGGATAATGAGTGAGTGGAGGGAATAGTTCAAACAGAACAGTTCGAACAATAAAGTTCCACCTAGGGCCTCAAATAATGAAATAAATTGGACACCTGTTGTCTGAACAGTCTGACAT
Source organism: Echinarachnius parma (assembly GCA_037951105.1). NCBI lineage: Eukaryota > Metazoa > Echinodermata > Echinoidea > Clypeasteroida > Echinarachniidae > Echinarachnius > Echinarachnius parma. The sequence goes on along the minus strand of JBAMJV010003818.1, from coordinate 286,921 downwards.
AATCATGAATGCAACATGTCCAAGATGTGTGAAAGGGCTGGAAGAACATATTCTTTAAGTTCCGTTAGCTACCAATAAAATGAGCGTGGTTCACCGGTATGCGAGCTGTCTTTAAATCTCAAGGTACGCAGTTCAAATCCAGCTAAGATATTCCCGGGTTTTTCTTTTATCTATTAATGGATAATGGATGGTCCTATTTTTTCACGGTTACTGTAAAAATTCATAATGAAGCAACAATAGCTTCATCATGAATTGTGTAACGTATTTATATGTCTTTCTTTCATTTCATTTTATTTTTTATTTTTGTATTTTTTTCTTTCATATTCCTTTATTTCTTTTGTTTTAAATGTTTGAATTCATCTTTTTTTGTAACTTGCATTTTCTGCAATGTTTTCATGATTGTTTTGGTTTTCATTCATTTCAAACACGGTGCAACATCATCACAATCAACTCATGTAACAGTGTAATTGGGGATTCCATGAATGTTGAAGAGATGGTCCTCTGAGCCATCGTGGGCGACTGTGATGCCGCACTTGTCGAAGCCGCGGATGAAGGTGTCCTTCTAGTAGGGGAGGAATAGGGGGGTCCCATGCACCCAAATGATATATTTTTTTAACTTACATTTTTGTAATCCTGAATGTGTCTAGTTAAAAAATGTTGATGTTACCAAGACCAAATCGTGTCCCATGGGTGTGTTTGGCGGCCATCTTGGACACCATGTTGGAGTTCAATGGAAAAAAAGTGTAACTAACTTAAAATGTTGAATAATGGTCCATAACAAGAAAATTGAACATGTATTTAGGGATAGTTGGCAACGAGGGATTATTTTTAAATAATATTACTATATTTAAACCAATCTGAATACGTAATTTAGCGACGATCGTGGTGGCCATCTTGAATTTTGACCAAAAAAGACGATTTTCTAATATATCTCTTGGAATATATCAAATAAAAAGACTAGTAGACATGATTGTTCATGAAATGTATCATGGAATATTTGATCAATATGTTCTTGTTCATAATTCAATCATATACATTAAAACAGGGGTCTTGGCCGCCATTTTGTGCCACTCTTGGCCACAATGTTGGATTTCATTGAAATACGTGTAAATTGCTTATGTTAGAAGTAGGGTCATACAAAGACAAATTAACACATTTTTATATGGGTGAAATGGCAACGAGGGATTAGTTAAAGTATAATTATAATTATTCAATTAATTTCAATGCATAATTCGGCAGCCATCTTGGATTTTGGTGAAAAAAACATATTTGTATACATCTTTTGGGATTAAATGAAATAAACAGAAAGTACAAAATAAATTAACATGCTTTTTGATAATTTCGCAACTAGGGATGATTACAAAATATAATTTCAGTTATTTGTATTCCTGCCATCTTGGCAGCCATCTTGGATTTTAATGAAAAAAGCTATATGTACTGTGAATAAATTATCTTTCTAAATAAGTAGCGTAAATTCAAGTCAAACAATCACATTTTCTGTATGATAGTTTATTGATGTATGATCTCAGAATATACAACCCCACATACGGGTTTTGGTAGGCACTTTGGCGGCCATCTTTGACTTAACTGATCTCCAATCATCTGCTTTAGCAGAGCATTAGCAGATTGTTGCCGTGCCTTGAAATACATCGGACATGTGAATTGGCTGAAGGTGGGCTGAGTGAAGTCAGATCCCTCTGGAAAGTTGGAACCGACCATAAATGTACACTGGGCCAAGAGCCCAGAGTGTATCCACTTTCAGTTAAAGCTTTACCTTCAGCGAACGTACCATACTTCTCTTGTACGAAGGAGGTGTCCAATAACGGTTGGTAGCATCACAGATAGGTTTCACCACCTGTAGCATGATTCCACCTGTGCTGTTTACTTCATTTTGATTCATGCAAGTTTGTCATTATGTTGCTATTTGTAATTTGTCATTATTTTATCCTCATGAATAATGACTTCCAGGCAGTCATATAATCTATGCCAGGATTCATAACTTACATGTACGTCTAATACCCGTATCACAAATACATACGCACTGACCCGCCCAAGCCAACAAGGTGTGCAAGAGCCTGGGATAATTGTGTAGATGACACTCCTAAGCCACCTCAGCAAGAGAAGAAAAATTGAATCCACAAGGTCGCTGATGTAATACCTTATAAACGCGTAAGGTGAGGACATGTTCGCATCTGTTTGAATGTCAATGATTGCACATTACTGATCAGCGACCATGATGCAGAAACACCTGTAGTATCATGGGACCGTACCGGACTGGCAGTCCATCACAACACTGTCACACCAATGGCCTTAACCATGTTAACAATCCATTGTAAAAAGATGTCTAAAAAGCACATGTCATGAAACATCACATGATTTCTAACTCCTAGCCCTGCCTATCAATGAGGAGGGTCTAAATGACAATGACTCATTGATACTGACGCGAGACTCAAAAGAGGAGCACAGGCTGAAACCTACACAAAATTACAAAAAGTACACACTCATAACCCTAGAATCAAGTTAGAAGAAGACACTGCGAAGCCATCTGTGAATAAGATCCTGATTCTACATTGGCCATGTTGGCGGTTATCGTGAGACAGACCGGTCGACTGATCATGCTGGCAGTGGCCATGAGTGACCAAGACTATACCGCTGTTCTACAAGAGCCCTCTTTTCAATCAAATGGTTTTGCAATGGCCACAAGGTTTTACAATGGCCACAAGGATGCATTAATATGAAATCAGGTTCAATGAGACCTGAGTTACAGATGTTGAACTAAAAGACCACCATTAGTATTGATTCGGAACATGAAACATACACAAAAACAAGGGAAAACATGTCAGAAATCTAGATCAAATTCCAATCCATCGTGACCCTAGCTGCACTCTACATCGGAAAACGGAACTTGGGTTGTTACGTTCCATCATGGGTCCGTCCTGGGACCTATCCTATTCACCATTCAAACTTAACCTAGGGACAGTGCATGTGCCGAATCAATCATAGTTGGAGTCTTTTGGTTCAACATCTGTCACTGAGGTCTCATTGAACCTGGTCTCATCTTAATGCATCCAATTCTAGACCATTTGCTTGAAGAGAGCTAGGCTTGTCCAAAAGATCGTTAATCTTGGTCACTCGATCATGGCCACTGTCAGCATGATCCCTTACCAAACAAAACTGCTTATTAAGCAGTCCCCAAGCAGTCACTAAACCTTCGACCACATCAGACTGCTTAACCCAAGCAGTCATGGTTTTTGAAGACCTTCTTGTAGGCAGTCCTGAATTGCGACTGCTTAAATAGGTAGTCATAGAAAAAAGGCCTTCATGCTAAGCAGTCGAAGAGTTGGCCCTTAGTAGTCGAACGTTGAAGGCCTAATTGAAGACCTTCTTGTAAGCAGTCCTAAATTGCGACTGCTAAAATAGGTAGTCATAGAAAAAAGGCCTTCATGCTAAGCAGTCGAAGAGTTGGTCTTAGTAGTCGAACATTGAAGGCCTATATAATTACATGAAGGCTTATGGCAGTTTGAAATTTGGGGGGAAAATACTGCCCATCATGCATCTGCGATAATTGAAAGTCAATGGAAAGATGCATGCAGTCTACTTTAGCTACTCTGCCAGTAGAATTTTCAAATTTTAGGTAAGATTAACTGTCTACTTTCATCATTCCTACATGCAGGAATTACTAACAATTCTTTGTAACACTATTAGGCCAAAGTGTATCATATAATCACTAATAAACTGACTTGAATCAATCATTACATGGCAGTGCTATATATTTCAAAATAACACTACAGTCCCACTCAATGAGTTTTGTGTGGCTTATTTTTTTCAATGTATGCTTGTGGATTTACAGATTATTTATGCATGCATGTTTTGTAACTTGTATTTGAGTCTAGCTATACAATTTCCAACATTTTGCTAATTAATTGAATAAAAACGCAATGCTGCATGAAGTGAAAATTTGGCCTGATATCATATAGTTCATACCTCAATAATTACTTGTTGATTGCTTATATAGCAAGATACAGTGTTAAAGCTTCAGGTTAAGCAGTCGAACGCCATATTAGAGCTTCATGTAAGCAGTCGAATGCTTAATTAGAGCTTCAGGTTAAGCAGTCGAACCCCAAATTAGAGCTTCACGTAAGCAGTCGGAAGGCCTAATTAGAGCTTCAGGCTAAGTAGTCGAAGGCTTATTAGAGCTTCGGATTAAGCAGTCGAATGCTTATACTGAAGCAGTCCGTACCTAATTTGCATATTAACTTGTCCGAATGAAGGCTTATAAGCCTTCAAATGCCTCGCGCCACAGCCTTACGGACTGCCTTCGACTGCTTATAAGCCTTCGAAGGCTTAAAAGACCAATTGACTACATAATGTGCATCGAAGGCTTGTGTGCAATTGAAGACCTATCTGCGACTACTTATGGGAATGCTTAGCGAATGCTTAGCGAAGGCCTTCTGTTTGGTAAGGGATCAGTCGACCAGTTCGTCTTACACCTCTCATCTTGAAGGGTCGTTCCAATGGTCTGATAGGTCACAATAACCGCCCACGTAAAAGCAGGATCATGTTCCCAGATGGCTCCGCAGTGATTTCTTCTAACTTTATTCCAGGGATAGGAGTGTGTTCTTTTTGTCACATTTGTGTAGGTTTCAGCCTTGAATGTTCCCAGACGGTGATGCCATCATGGATGTACTCCCCTTTTGGGTCTCTCGATCACTAAAGATCACTAAAGATGCTTTGTTCTGCCTACAGAAATAGCATTACACCAATGAGCCATTGTTATTAGACCCTTTCAATTGATAGGCATAGCTAAGAGTTAGAAATCATGCGATATGTTTCATGTGATTTTCGGACATCCTTATGAAATGGATTGCTAAGACCATTCATGTGACAGGTGGGGTCAGGTTGTGAAGTCATTGACCAACCAATACGTTCCCATGATACTAGATGCGTTTCTGCATCTTGGTCGCTGATCATGCAATCGTTGACATCCAAACAGCTGCCAACTGGTTCTCACCAGTCCTCACGAGTCTATCAGCTATTGGACACCTCATTTGTACAAGAGAAGTATATGGCACTTTCGCTGAAGGTAAAGCTTTAGCTGAAGGGGGATACACTCTCGGCTCTTGGCCCAGTACATATTTACGGTCGGTTCCAAATTTCAAGAGGGATCTGACTTCACTCAGTCCACCTTCAGCATGTTCATGCAATTCACATGTTTGATGTATTTCAAGGCATGGAAAAAGTCTGCCATGCTCTGCTAAAGCAGATGATTGGAGATCGGTTAAATCAAAGATGTCCACCAAGGTGGCTACCAAATACGTACAAATTGGGGGTTTTATAATTCTGACATCATGTTTCAATGCTATATCTATCAATAACTATCATACAAAAAATGTGATAATTGGACGTGAATGCACGGTACTTATTTAGAAAGATAATTTATGTACATATACAATTTTTAAAATTAAAATCCAAGATGGCAGGCATACAAATAACTTAAATTATATTTTTTTATCATCCCTAGTTGCGAAATTATCAAAAAAGCATGTTAATTTGTTTTATATTTTCTGTTTATTTCATTTAATCCCAAAAGATGTATAAAAAAAAAAAATTGTCACCAAATCCAAGATGGCTGCCGAACTATGCATTCAAATTAATTGAATCATTATAATTATATTTTAACTAATCCCTCGTTGCCATTTCAACCATATAAATAAGAGTTAATTTGTCTATGTATGACCCTACTTCAAACATAAGCAATTTACACGTATTTCAATGAAATCCAACATGGTGGCCAAGAGTGGCATAAAATGGCGGCCAAGACCCCCTGTTTGAATTTATATGATTGAATTATGAACAAGAACATATTGATCAAATATTCCATGATGCATTTCATGAACAATCATGTCTATTAGACTTTTTATTAGATATATTCCAAGTGATATATTAGAAAATCGTCTTTTTGGTCAAAATTCAAGATGGCCACCACGATCGTCGCTAAATTACTTATTCAAATTGGTTTAATTAATGTAATATTATTTAAAAATAATCCCTCGTTGCCAACTATCCTGAAATACATGTTCAATTTTCTTTTTATGGACCGTTATTCAACATTTAAGATAGTTACACTTTTTTCCATTGAACTCCAACATGGTGTCCAAGATGGCCGCCAAACACACCCATGGGACACGATTTGGTCTTGGTAACATCAAAATTCTTTAACTAGACACATTCAGGTTTACAAAAATTGAAGTTAAAAAAATATATCTTTTGGGTGCATGGGAACCCCCCATTCCGACTAGACTATTCAGCATGGTGGTCATCTCCTCCCACACCTGCCCCACCCATTGTGTTATTAACACGCGCCTCTCGCTCGTCGTCAGCTTGTTCTCTAAATAGTCAGAGAGATGATCCTGTAAAAAAATAATAAAACACGATTTAATAATCAATCTAACAAAACAATTGAAATTAACTTATTATTACATTATTTTTAGTCAAATTAAATTAAAATAGTAGTCGACAATGATACCATCAAAAACAAAATAAATAAACAACAAAATTTCACTAACATCCATGTGCTTGGTGGAGAGGTCACCACACTTCTGATTGAATGTCCTGTTGAATACGACATCCAGGGGTTGGACAAGTGAGGTGCATCCAGGTGGGATGAGAGCGGGGGTCGTACCCACGTCTTTCAGTTCTGTTAAGACCCGTTCTGTCTTTTGCGCAGCATGCACATCGGCCACAAGAAGACTTTTACACTGTCCCGCTATCACTGGGCGCCACAGCTTCTCCACCCAATGAAGCATCATGGCCTCGTCGCGCCAGGCGTTCTCCTGGAAGACGACTTCCACGCGGTCATCCCATCGTTTCCTTTCCTCCTCGTTCAGCGCCTTCCCCTTCCCTTTGAATATGACCATCGGCTTTACTCGCGGTTCGCCGTCAGCAAACACTGTCAACTGAACAGTACATTGGCGTTTTTCCTGGCCTGATTGCCCTGCTCTGACCCATACTGTTTTTGCCCCTTTTTTTCTCGTACGTTTTCCCACCTCCAAAAACGAATGGCATGGGTGTCTGGTCCATGTTTGCAACGGTCTTTTTTGTCCATTTACCGAGGGGTCTGCCCCGTTGCCTTTTTCCGGCTCCCCTTACAGCGTTTCTTCGAATGAACGTATGGAACTCGCGGAGCTTTTCTGTTTTATTTTCAGGGGGGTTTGAGCGATTGGAGTCGTTTCCTGATAAGACAGACCGTTTCTGTTAATGAATTTGGCGAACCATCTCGAGAATGTCAGTGGGTGCGATGGATCCATTTCTTGTTTGAGTTTCTTTGCCGTACTAATCACCCACCATTTCTTCACTCTTAAGCCTTTTTGTCGTTGCACCTCAATTTCTTTCGCCAATCTGTCTTCAAGTTTTGGCCACATTGCCTTCCTACTCCCGTTAACCCTCTTGCTTTTGCACCGACTTAGTATCAATGTTTTGTTTTGTTTCACCCTCCTAAGTACCGTTTTGCTGTTCAGTTCAAAGTGTTTCGTCGTAAGGGGAAGGTTGGAACTATGGTAAAAACAGACAACTTCTAGCTTAAATTCTCTCGAATAACTTTTTCGGCGCGCCATTTTTGCTGTTTACTTAAGGAGTGGTCACACTGAACACGAATCCCCACGAATAGACCCACGAATGCAGTACGAATTGGTACAAATCTATGGCAAGCCGTTTTAACATCTATTCCTATTTCTTGATATCAATAATTGAATTATTGATATCAGTTTATTTCTTGATATCATAGGCGTCGATACTTACGTAATATCCATTCATCAGGGGGGGGGGGGGGGTGGATGAATGCATCACCCCCCCCCCCCCCCCCCCTGATCAATGGGTATCAATGACAGATCGACGCCCGTGCTTGATATCAAGTATTACCAATACCGACAAGTATTTCTTGATATCAAGAATTCGATTTCTTGATATCAAGAATTGAATTCTTGATATCAAGAAATAGGAATAAATGTTAAAAACGGCTTGCCATTGATTTGTACCAATTCGTACTGCATTCGTGGGTCTATTCGTGGGGATTCGTGTTCAGTGTGACCACTCCTTTAACGTGTGTGACGTGTGTGATATTACCCAATGAAGGTTAAACATCTTTGTGAAAGTCTCTTGCAGTCCTAAGCTTTTCTGAATTACCGGCTTGAAGTCGGGGATTAGGGGTGGGGTGGGATGCGTGGGAGGGGGATTAGTAACCTTAAAACCAAATGTCTTTATATGTCCGTATACTCATTTTATGTGGTTTACAATACATTCGTTTATAGTGTGTTTTTTAAATAATATTTGTTTTGAATTTTAGACACCCTTGGTCCATTTAATAATGTCTCTCAAGCAACCCATCATCCACCCCCTTGACCCCTCCAAAATATTTAACTGAACATCTCGACCAGTCAATCAATGAGGATTACGTATTGTATTCGAATTAATTTAAGAAAAGACGCACCTTAAAGCCAGATCCCATTAATGCTAGTAGATGACAATTCAAAACAATTCAATAAAATTAAATAGCAATGTACTGTAGCTATCGAGTCTGTTTATGTACAGTATGCATTCTGCCTCATAGCCATTGGTTCCTGATATGTTTGAATAAGGGAATGTGTTTTACATTAACATGTTATAGTATATTCACAAAACATTCCACAGAAGCATCTACAAATATGTATCACGAAATCGCTCTATATTTAAGCATTATGTTCATCTAATAATGTAATTTGTCTTTAACTAGTTTCCTCTTTTCGGTTGAATTTCTATTCATTACGATCACCTGTTTGGTTTCCATGTCATTCTTTTGTTATCATATCTTACGATGCACACTGAAGCTGTTACTAGGCAGATAAACCTCGTACAAGCAGTCGATCTGCTTGAATACTACGTAACTATGCATTATAGCGCTCTCTGCATGATAGTCCATTTTGTAATGGCATGTTATGCCGTTGATTTACAGTCGATTAACTGATCGAGGTTATCCCAGATGTCGTCATCATTTTTGAAGCACTTGGGCAAGAAAATATAGTAGCGATCTTGTCTATCGGAGGAGACATTTTGTCCGTTTATCAATCTGAGTGGACTTTGGGGGCCAACAATTGATTTATATTGGGATTACAGATACTTGCTAGCATTATTCTGGTATTCACGTGTGTGAGGTGTGTGTGTTATGTGCGTACTGTATTTGAATGAATGAAAACAAAACCAATCATGAAAACATTGTTTTTAAATGCAGGTTACAAAATAAAAGATGAATTAAAACAATTTAAAACAAAATAAATAAAAGAATATAATGAACAACAAATGACGAGAAAAAAATGAAAATGAAAGAAGAATGACAAAAAGGGGGGAAATAGAACCAACAACTAATAATATTTAAAAAAGCAGGACTTCAATTGATCCGCGTACTTTGAGATCTAAAAACAGACCAATACCATCTACCGTTGAACCACCTTCAATTGTTGGGGATGAAACGGAATTTAAAGCATGATATTCTTTCAGCCCTTTCACACATCTTGGACATGTTTCATTCATGATTATGTATAATTATTCAGAACAGGTGTACACTATATTTCATTATTTGAGGTGCTAGGAGGAACACTATTGTTCGAACTTTATCCTCATTGTGCTCTCCGCATTATCTGTTCTGAAAAGGAATTCATGATGCACCACCAACAAGACTATTCACACTTTCTCAAATGAATATCTACAACATATATATTTTCATAAACTATTGAGTTTCATCTCAACTATAGAGATACAAACATATTGACTAACACAGCTGGGGGCAGGGGCCCGATTACGGACCAGCGACACTTACCATGGTATTTAGCATCATTGGTTCTAACTCATCGATGTCAATATGCTAGAATTACATTAAAATCAACAGAACGTAGCAGAGCAGTGGAGCACACATACCGCCCTTACTCATTCAACCGTAAAGCTTATCTAGAGATCAGTGGAACTAGGGCTGGTCCTGGGTCATGATCGTACTCTCGTCCACAGGTTCCAAGTTACAGCGTGCAGCAATATCAGCATAAAATCAAAGAATGCATGACACGACATCTCAAGTTCGAATCTGACATGCATAATGAACATAATCGTAGTCATAGCGTGCGTGTGCTGTATGCATACTAATAGGTGGGTGTGCTGGGGGATGGGGCGGGCCGGGGCTAAGTTATTATAGGTTTTCCCGGCCAATTTCCTACTTTACGCGCCCAAATTCGTTTATGAGCATTCAATTTCGTGCAGTTGCCGTGGATGAGTCGCTTTGGTCATTCAAATTCATATTCCGAGCATCCACATTCGTATATGGGCACCCAAATGTCAAATCGCGAACTTCAAATTCGCAAATGGGCATTCGATTTCATCATTGGGCGCTATTTTCAACAAATGGGCATTCAATTTAATACGGTAAGCTGGGCAATCGCTTGTTTGTGCATTCAATTTCGTTTATGGGTGACCAATTTCCAGACATGCTCATTCAATTTAAGTTACACAAACAACATCCATACGTATTCACAAATAAACATACTGTATATACATTTATGTATACAACCACATACTTACGAACATATAGGCGTACCCAGGGAGGGGGGGGGGGGGTGGGGGTTCGTTGGTTCAACCCCCCGGTCTCGACCGTCATTATCGCTGGTATCGGGCCTCGAAAAGTGTGCATAACCCTGGTCTCGGCTTCAAAAATGTCGAAAATTTCCGGCCTCGGCTTTGAAAATGTCCTACGACTACCCCCCCCCCCCCCCCCCGCCCCCGCTGACAGAACATTTTTCTGAAGAAATAACGACCCCTCCCCCCTTGAACAAATCCTGCGTACGCAACTGGTTACGCTTACATAAACACACGCACACACTTTCTCCTTTTTTCTTAAATAGTCTCAACCATTTCATCGGGCTATATTTTCCATTTTTTTTTTAGATATACTTTTCAACATTTAATCTTCACTTTTCGATATTCCTCAGTCAGATTTTTCTAGATCTGTTTTTATGTTCAATTATGTAATCTGTATTTTCTTATTTGTACATTCATTCGTTCATCTTTTTGTCTTAACTTTATCATCATGCGAGTTCATAATGTTATTTCATCACATTTTCTTATTTGTCATGTGATCGTTATTGTATCATAATTTCTGTTCTCCATTTTGTATCTTTATTTTCATCTTGTTTTCTATATCATACATGTACCGTACCACGCTGTTACATTACATGTCCACTGCACTTTTTTAATTTGAATGCCAATGTGATGAACTTGTTTGCCCATGCGCGAATTTGAATGACCGAAATGAGACCCGAGACTTGCTAGAGATGAAATTGAATGACCATGAACGAAAATGAGCACCCATCGCTTACATTGGCATGACGCTAGTGTGAAATTGGTTGCTCCGTTAATTAATATGAATGACTAAAAACGAATTTGAATGACGATATGTCGATCCAAACGCGGATTTGGTGAAATTGAATGCTGCTGATATGAAATTGCATGAGAAAATAGCGAAATTGACCAGGAAAACCTATAATAAGATGTTATTAATTCTTGGACGGAATAGAGTAAAATATAGTGTGTGCTTGATGAAGAGTTGGCTGGAACAAGGTGATGAATCAATTTTAAAATTACCCTACCCCCTCCCCCTTCATGCATCCACTAAAATATATAAAGCTAAATACTAGCAGAATGTCAGGACTTCTCTTGAATGTAATAATTGTGTATTTAACACAAAAATGATCATTTTAATTCTAATTCCTATGCACAAAACGCTGGCATCTGTTAAAACATAATTTCCTATGAAATAAAAAAAAAAAAAAAAAAAAAAAAAAATCACTTATCCAGTGCGTCTTGAACCTACGGCTCTACATACCGTGATGCAATTTTACCTTACATTAATTTGCACCAACCACCGACCCAAGGGCTACTTCTGCTTGCTTGATTGGATTTCAACCCTTAGTAACGTTCATCTTTTCTAACTTTGCGTGATAATGCTATCATGAATATTCATTCAGACTGGCTCGAAGATCGTTGACAAAAGGCTAGATACATATTCATTATACTGGATCAGTTTGGATGTTTGATGGCGCTATTGAACCTGTACCGCCTATAGGCGAAGTTTTACGGTATCAGCTGTGAAATCATTATTATATGAGAGCAAGACTATTCTAGTCATATTGATATTTCAATTAAAATTAATTAAGCATAATTTAAAAATGAATAATTATGTACGTATTACAAGTTTAATATCAATATTTTACCAAAATTCAAAGTACCAAACTGCAAGTTTTTGAGTATTTGTCATATTACATAAATAAAGAAACAATCTAAGTCTACAATATTATCATCTAAATGCTCATTTAACTATACATGGGATACATAAGACCAGTACTTAATTATTGCGTCCCGGTTTTTAATGGAAATATTACTCAAGAGCAAATATTACCTTTAAAACGATATCAAAAGAGAGTCCTCAGAATAATATTGGGAGGTGACTAAACCACTTTTGCTTTTTCACTGTGCAATTTAACTACATTGGAAGGAAGAAAAACACAACTTTGTGAACAGTTTATAATATCTTTAAAAAACACCCTGTTGTAATGATTAATTACCAATTAAAAGAGAAGAAAGTGCTCTTCCTTACCTTGTTCATATTTTAAACAACATATAATTCAATTTTTGTATAATCATTTTCTTTTCTTATATACAATTGTGTATTTTGCTGTTTGCATATTACTCATTACTTTTTAAACTTAACAACTTTTAACATGTATTATGCACTTTACAAATGTAACAAATGTACAATACAGCCTTTGGCTGCCAACTATTTAATTAATAAACTCTTTTTAAATTCAATTCAATTCAACACAAATAACTTAATTAAATTATACCAAGCAATGCAAATCATTACTAACAAAACACAATCCAACCAAATTCATGGTTTTAATTTTCGTGCCAAATAGGGGATAGTTGATTTACGATATCTTTCTGTGTTACATTTAATTGTACACAATCCCGACATGTTTCGTAATTGTCTTGTACATGTACTAGCTTTGGCTGGAGGGAGTAAGTGCCTATGTTTTAGAGATTGCAACATTTGTGTGCCAAAATTAATCAACAATGTGTTTCTACGTAAAGAGAGTGATGGTAGCTTACAAATAGACAACGCTACACTGTATGATGTGTAGTCTCTACCCAATATAATTCTGAGTGCTCGTTTTTGAACAAACTCAATTGCGTTGGTCTGAGCATCAGTAATTGAGGTATGCCAAACTGGACAGGCATACTCTAAAATGGGTCTAATGTAGCATGTATAGACGGTCACCATATCCGTAATAGGTGTTTTTGACCTCCTAAGAATACAGAAAGTATATAATCTTCGGGATGCTTTAGAAACTATTTCTTGAACATGCAAGTTCCACTCCAAATCATTTTGAATTGTAACTCCTAACAACTTAAAGTGAGAAACAATATTCAATGGAATTTCATTCAATGTTATATCAGTGCGTGGGTTCATCTGTCGGAGGAAATTTTACATTTGGTAGGTTTAGGCAATACATCATTTTGTTGGCACCAATATGAGATATTATCCAGACTATTTTGAAGAGTAGTAGTTAATCACTTCTCCAAGCGTCAAATCGTCAACATATTTCCATCTATGTTCAGATTGATCCGCTGCATCATTATACCAAAAATAAAATTGGGCCTAGTTTAGTGCCTTGTGGCACTCCACATGTTGTTTGCAACAAGGGTGAGTTGTTGCCACCAATTTTAGTACACTGAGTTCTATTACTGAGAAAACTACAAATGATTGGTATAATGAATCTTCTGACACCCAAATCAATCAGTTTCTTAATTACAATATTGTGGTTTACCCGGTCGAACGCTTTAGTAAAATCTATAGTGGTTAAGTATGCATAGTGCCCAGGTTTGTCAAGACCATGCAGCACAAAATTTAAAAGATCAACCAAGTAATGTGTAGTCGAAGATCCTTTCACATTTCCAAATTGCTTCTTATCAACATATTCAACAATGTCATCAACTACCCATTTTGCAATGAACGATTCCAATACTCTCGCAAATATTGGAGTGAGAGTGATGGGTCTCAGCTGATCAAAGGAGTTCCTTCGGGACGGGGGTGATTGCTGCTGTTTTCCAAATATCAGGGGAAATCCCATCGTAGATGCATTTATTGAAAATGCAAGTTAACATGGTTAATGGCTCAGCTAATTCGAATGCAAATTCTTGAATTAACCTGACAGGCAAATCTTTTGGATGGCCAGATTTAGTGGCATTTAAATTCTTCAAAACTTTGAGTACTTCGCCAAAATATATGGTTGGTGGTGTTTCTGCAGGCAAGTATGCAGGTAACAGTGTGTAATCCAACGGGGGAAGTTGAGAACAAATGTTTCCTATATAGGAGCCAATGTAGCTATACAATTTTGGGGTCATGAGGTCAAAGGATTGCATAAATAGCTTGAAATTGTAAAAACTCAAGAACTAAATGTTAGATTTCAATCAAACTTGATACCTGTATGAATTTTAAGGAGCCAATGTAGCCATTTTAGGAAGCCAATGAAGCCATATAATGTTGGGGTCATGAGGTGAGGTCAAGGTCTCAGGACTCATTATGTACATGCAAATATACCTTGTAATGGCAAAATCTCAAAAACTGAATGTCAGATTTAAATCAAACTTGGTACCTAAATGTATTATATAATACATTTAGGTACCAAGTTTGATTGAAATCTGACATTTAGTTTTTGAGATTTTTCAATTACAAGCTATATTTGCATGTACATAATGAGTCCTGAGACCTTGACCTCACCTCATGACCCCAAAATTATATGGCTTCATTGGCTTCCTAAAATGCATCCAGGTACTAAGTTTGATTGAATTCTGACTTTCAGTTCTTGAGATTTTGCCATTACAAGCTATTTTTGCATATATAATGAGCCCTGTGACCTTGACCTTTGACCAAATGACCCCCGATATCTAATCAGATCATTGTCACCCCGATATGTATACTCATTCCAAGTTTAAAATTGATCCGTCAACCGGTTCTTGAGATATCGCGAGAACGAAAATGGGACATACGTACGGACGGACGGACGGACGGACAACCCGAAAACATATCTTGTGTGTGCATGTGTGTGTGCGCGTGAGTGTGTGTGTGTGCTTGTGTATGGGTGTGTGGGTCGGCTGGTGAGGGGTGTGTTTGGGGAAGAGTGCATGTATGGGTGCGTGTGTGTGTGTGTGTGAGTGTGTGTGTGTATTTGTGTGTGAATGATCATAGGGGGAGGAGTGCCCTAGTATATGGATTCCTGGATGGGACTGATCTCGAGTTAAGTTTAATTATGCACATACTTCTGTCCCTTGAGCTTTTTCTCTCTCTCTCCCCCCCCCCCCCCCCCCTCCCCCCTCCCCCTCCCCCCTCCCCCTCTCTCTCTCTCTCTCTCTCTCTCTCACTCTCTCTCCCTCTAAACAATTGTAAGTGATATTTATTCGTACTGTATGATTTGTATGTTATGTATAATTGTGATATTTGTTTTACTGATTTTGACTTTTGCACACATTTGTTTAATGTCCGGCAACAAATTTTATGTTATTGTATTTTAACGTGACAATAAATTATCTATATCTATCTATCTATCTATATGCCTCCGGCCACTTCAATTGTGACAATTGTGATTTGTGACAACCTGATCAAGACCCTCAATGACGCATCGCCGGAAACACGGATACCGAGTTGCAAGACTCTCATGGTTTACTGCCTGCCCATCGAGCTTCCAGGTCCCAAGCTTATCGACGCGAAGGGAGAGGAATGGCGCTACTGCAAAGTCGGCAAGACAGATAACATTGAGCCACGGGTAAAGGAGATTCAGTCAAGGATGCCGTGCAAGGTCGACGAGTCTTGCAGGTTCGAGCTGGGCCTTGGCAGCTCCGAGTACCACAGTCACCAGCATGTGGAGGATATTGTCAGGGAGAACCTTGGCTGGCCGTTGGCAAGAAAACTGTCTGAAGAAAAGGGCTTCTGCCAACCGAGGGAGTGGATCATCAGTCCACTTACCTTTCTGTTCAAGATTAAACAGGAAATG
This sequence comes from Echinarachnius parma, assembly GCA_037951105.1. NCBI lineage: Eukaryota > Metazoa > Echinodermata > Echinoidea > Clypeasteroida > Echinarachniidae > Echinarachnius > Echinarachnius parma. The sequence continues at coordinate 270,800 of JBAMJV010003818.1, read as the reverse complement.
GTAGGGAAGAAGGTATCGGACTTAGTTGGCAAGGATACAAATCTGTTCTACACATTCTTAGATAAAAGATCAAAACTCGGAAGAGATCCCGACAATCTTTTGATGAACATAATTCCAGATTGTTTCTGTCTCAAGAGTGATGGAATCATTTGCTCAAAAGAGAAAGAGTCAGACTTTGGCAATTCTACAGAGGCAGCGGGTACTTGGCCAGGGGCGCCAGATAGGCCTACACATGTACGGATAGGCGGCAGATACATATGTATCAAGATGCGGAAGATACATATGTATGGAGATGCGGCAGATACTAGTGAAGAGCCCGCGGGTACTAGTTTTCAAAAGAAAACCAAGCACGTTAGAGTAAGAGCCCCCGTTCCAGAATGTGACTTTAAAGGTATTGGCTCCGTACAGGAAACAGATTCGGGGGGACATGCCACTCCAGTCCCTGGTTCCAGTCAGAAAACGCAGTCAACACCGAAAGCAAACATTCCTGATGGGGAAACCCAGACAAAGAGAAACTCTCTTGGTGGTACTAGCAGAAAGCGGAAACTGGACTATACAACAAATATGGATATGGATTTAACCGACTTCCAGGAAGAGAGTGTTAGTGCAGCATTCCAAACTTCATCTTCACATCGGATGGAACCGTGTTTACCAGTGGAGGGCAAACCTAAAGATGAGGTTATAGATTTAACAGACTCACTGGAAGATAGGGATAATGCAGCATTCCAAACTCCATCTTGTAGCTCATCAATAAATGAGAGACAAAATCCACCTCAACAACAAAACCCAGAAGAGGAAGATTTTTAAGAGGGATAGGGACAATGCAGCATTCCCGACCGCATCTCGTAGCTCCACAATAAATGAAGGACAAAATCCACCTCAATGGCTAAACTCAGAAGTAGAAGACTTGAAGGGGGATATGGACAATGTAGTTTTCCCGACCGCATCTTGTATCTCCACAATAAATGAGAGACAATCTTCACCTCAAAGACAACACTCAAAAGTGGAGGAATTGAAAATGACCCTTGATCAAATTCTCCAAAAGTACCAGTGAATACTCGTGGACCAGTTATATTATGCATATTATTTCCCTGAAAACCTTGAGATAAGCTATTAACCGTTTGACAACGGGAACCGGGTGGGTTGTGTACAAAGTATATGGGGATTTCAGAAACTTTTTCTTATGAAGCAGTCTTACACTGTAGTATCAATGCGCATACATATATTTAAAAAAGAGATAAAATAGAAAGAAGAGTATTCAGCAAAAATCAAATAATTAAAACTTACAATTTATTAACACACAGAAAGGCTTCCAAACTAGCTCGAAATTGTTGATCTTTATCAGATTGTTTAACATTAAAAGGAAGTTGAATTAACATATTTCACTGGCATGGACCCGTAAGCTATATCTTCACAACTGAGCTTCCATTTGATGCCTTCTTGAAATTCATTGTTCAATATTTGGCAAAGATATGATTGATACTTACATGATTCCTTAACATACATGATTATGCAGATTTATCATCTGCATTTCTTCAAAACATGAACTACCGACGAGTGCAGGGTTTTGCTAAACCCAGTATGTAACATTTTCAGCATATTAAAATATGTATAATTATATATAATATACAATGTACAATTGTACATGTATGTTAGCGAACCTGCTTTTTTGTTTTGTCTTTTTTAGTTACATGTATATGGTCGATTCCAACGAAAAGTGTACACGGCCAGATTTTTAGGTCCGAATTTCAAACTGCTTTGTTTGTTTAATCCTTTTGCACATGTTAAGTAGACATGTCAACCATAACCAGAAAAAAGTGCCATCACTAATCCCTCCGAACGGCCAAGTAATTACCTTGAGAAGTTAATGGGACATTTCCTAACGTTACTTACGAATGCAGATGAATTACTTAACAAATGTGATTATGGAACTCCAAATCAATCTGCTTCATGCAAACATTTGCTTTTATTTCATCTATAAGATGCTAATCATGGAATACATTCACATATTGTGTCTTAAACATCACTCTTGTTATACATTTTCAAGTTCAAATGTTTTATTAGTGTGTTGAGATTTTCCTGTCCTAAAAACATGAGGTTGTATCACTTTTCATAATTTCTTTAATAAGATGTGAATCAGAACTATTTTCCACTATTGTAAAGAGTGGGAAATATCCTTTCCAAAAATATAAAATTTAGGGTTGTGCGCAAAATAATGACACGTATACAATGTACGTGAAAAATAAGTATTCGTAGGCAACATGTCATTTACTCCATACGTAGGTAACAAAAACCTTTTATTCACAGTGACTGTCACGTAATATGGGGGTCCCTTGTCAGTTCTAAGTGAGATACGATCATACAAATGTGCTTACAATCAATTGGGTGAAAAAAGGACATCTTAAACATTTACATTGGCACTATAAGGGGTGTCCTCAAAACAAAATATATATTTAATGTGAACATTTGGCCATCTTAAACCTGACTATTTGAATTCGTAATGGTGATTGATAGTATCCAAATCATTGATATTGCAAACAGTTTGTAAGAAATTGTTTAATCTGTAATTTCTAGGGAAACGATACATTTGGGTAATACATAAACGAATATTCTAGTGTGTTCGTAGGTAACATATTTTATTTTTTTTTAACATATTTCAAGATACCTGTAGTAGGCAAAGTTAATTACTGTATTTGGACTATACGAAACACAAATTGTATACCTATGATTTGTAAATATATACTGTTCCTGAAATAGCTATAAAAACACAAATTTCAGAAAGAGAGGGCATATATTTGTTTTTATATTTGGGTGAATCACTGTATAAGTTGTACATCAGCGTGCACATAACATAGAAGTTACGATAAACTGTATGGATGACAAACAGACATTTGAAACGATTGCGCAAACATGCGAAAGATGAGTGGTAATATATTATCTGTTTGATAAATGCAATATAGGATCATTTGAGATTCCTAAAAACAATTCAAACAGCGGTCTTGTCATGTTCTTAAGGGATTAAATATTAATGAAGCACATTGGCCAATCCTGCATATCCCAACAGCTTACTTACTTTGATTCGAACCCTCCAATTTAATAGAAATGTTTCTAAGATTAACTCGTATTGTTTCCAGTTTTGTGTGTTACAGTATATTATTGTAAAGTGCTACAATATAATGTTAATTTTATTATGCGCTACATTTATCAAGAATATTATGAACGAAGTTATTCTTGGAGAGTTCTGTGTACGGCTGCAATAATATTAATACAAATCAAACGGCATCATATGAAAACATCACAACACGGCATCATCGTTGTTTTCAATTCCGTTATTTACTTTTAACAACAGAAATGGCAGTTAAATCAAACTTTATAGCAATCATAACCTGTTTAACAGTATCGATATTTCAGTGTACATGCTCTTGTTATATGTGATATAAATATTAGATAAAAAATGCTAATAAGTTGTATCATCTTATAGATATATACTAAGTAAAACACAATTGCGAAATTACAACAACAAAAAATCGAATTTTCTATCTACCCGAGATACAAAAAGTATATATCTGAGGTAATAGGAGAACGGTTGAGATACGGTATAGCTGAAAGTTAGGCGAAACATACTGTTTTCCAATTCAAATTTTCGGAGGGGGTAAGGGTGTATTGTGAGATAAATAATTTAACAAAATTGAGCCAATATATTACATGAAGTGCCATTTTATACATATAATTCTAACCATCTTTATATAGTTTATTAATATGTCAAATGGTGTGTTCTTCGGTATTTTACCTACTTTATAAAGAGCCATATCTGATTCAATCATTCAATCTATCGTGTGATTGGAATACAAATGAAAGTAATCGATTACGTCGACTTATGTGTTGTATATACAACTGTTCGCCAAAAATCATAGTGCATACGTCAACGTATATAGTGCACATACTCCATGATATAATTATATGCTTTTACAAGGAAATTTCATAGACCAAAATAAACAAAATGCAATTCGAACAACCGCAATTGCTTTTGAATGGGTCGATCATCTTGATGCAGATAGTGGGTCATCAGATGCATGTGGTTTTTAAATTTTGTTTTTTGTATTAACCGATTTAAAAAATCAATGATGACATCGTTATTTTTGTGTATTCGGAACTTTGTAAAAAAAAAAAAAAATCATATTTTCAGTCGAAACTCAATATTATGAAAGCATCTGGTCGGATCTAGACAGTGCACACTTATCAGGTTGATTGTGACATCTAAATGGGCTTTAATATCCGAAAGTTTACATTTATCTTGTTACCTACGAGTACATTTTACCTACGAATACAGAGTGTCCCCATGATGAAATGCCACATTAATGTTCTTATTAAAGCATTGACAATCGTTATTTTGATTTTAATCTAATGGTAAAGGATGCCTTTGAATCATACACATAAATGTATTTATTAATATGATGATAACGCTTGTTAAACAAGGAGGAGAAAATTGTTTAATGTTAAATGAGGCAAAAAAGGTAACTTTTTTAACCTAGTGTGCTCGTAATCTAAATGCCCCAAAAATATGAACATTATAACGCATGAAAAGGAAACTTGTTTCATACCATAACACGCTCATTTTCTTCAAATAGCCAACATATCTACGTGATATTGCCGTTTGAAATAATGTTAGCGCAGGAATCAAACACCCTATGTCATTTTTTTATTCGTAAGTAACGTTTAATTTGTTAATAATTACTTACGAATGCAACACATTTTGTTGAATATCTCCTAAAATCTTGAAATTTGAAAATGATAAATCCTTGCACATATTAGCGTTATGCTATATTCCATCTATTACTAAGTTATCTCTCACTAATCTACATACATATTGAAGCTATGACATGCTGAAGTGTATACGTAGGTAATGCCATTTTTTTTTTACCAAACGGGCCTTTTCAGCTTTTGACGTTTCTGACGGCTAGACAATAAAAAGACTAGGATTTTTGATAATGCATTTCAATAGTAGACACATGAGGCTTAAAGCTGAGCACACATTTTCAATCGTGTGTCGAATTTTTCAATAAGGCTATGAGTGCTACAAAATGTATTCGTAGGCAACGCTTAAAAATTACCACTGGGTTTAAAATCACCAAAAATCACATGATTGCCAGTTACTTACAAAAACTCATATAATGAGTCCTGACATATGCAACAACTTCCCATGTTAAGATAAACCAATTCGTATCAAGTCTTCATACTAAGATTTGAACCGCTCAAAAAAACGTTAAGAGATTTTTTTCAAAAGTGGTCAAAAATAGCATGTTTTTTGTTCCTGTAGAAAGAAATATAAATGCAATGGTCACAAATTTTGTATGGCGCGAAAGGTCTCGCCGAGATGCATCTCCTCAAATAACAATCGAGATTGTAGGACCTTTCAAAAAAATCAAATAGGTCTGAACATGCCGTGTACACTTTTCGTTGGAATCGACCATATGGTGACTGGTGAAGACAATATTGTTGCGATGTTCATAATTTAAGCCCCATTATAATAGTTTAGATTTTTTTGTTCATACAAGAAATTCAGAGTTAACCCAAATTATACTCTATTTGCATATCAAGTTATATTCTATCTCTGATTTAAAGTGGCAGTTTTTTAGTGTCCCTGTTCTTAACAAATGTGTAAATAATGTTTTTATTTAAATTAATGCACATATCAGATTGATATTGTTTATCTATATATATTATTAGATTTATTTATATAGAGAGTGAGATTTATTAAACATTATATACTTTAACTTATACATCATAATCAAATGTTGTTTATTTAGGTTAGTTTATTTGTGCAATGTAATGAGCCAATACATATAACCTTACTTTGTTAGAATTGTAGAATTGTATGTTTACCATTCTTAAAGTAGTGTATATAAATATTTTCTTTTGTCTCGATTTAACATTGTCAACTTGCGTTTTCAAGAATTAACAAGAATTTTACTTCAAAGGCAAATACCTGTATATGATTACACTGTTTTTACCTTTGTATTTTATCTGAAATAAATGAATAAATGCAAATAAATTATTCAGGCAGTGTATAATATTTACTACTAGATTTGTTTAATTTATGATTCCTGAATAATATTAACTAATATTGCTAAAAAGTGTCACAGGATTCTTTTTTTTTTAAAGACACACACTGAATAAAGTGTACAAAGATTCGTTTTCTTTATTAAATTCAGATCAATTTGGAAATTATCAATTTCATCCACAATATAATTGTTTAAACATATTATTTAATTTTGGTTAATTATGAGTTTCATTGTATCAAGTTCACCATGTCATCGCATAGAAATGTTTGAATGACATAAACAATCATCAAATGATTGCATTATAATTATTCATCATATTTCTATTTTATGTATTTTTAATTCTATTAAATGTATTTTGTATTTCATCTGTCTATAAGCATATCAAGGCAACTATGGTAGTGCAATTGGTTTACTATTGTAAAAGTAAAGTGATTAAATTTGCAATATTGCAGATACATAGTTAAACTGCAATCAATTTCATCCACATATAAATTACTATGAAACATTTATATCATTGTGTATTCATGAGTTTCATTTTGTATCATGTTCCTTTTTCATATTTGTTATTTATACACTACTGTATATATATGCATTTCAATAATTTTATCTATGAATTTGACAATTTATCATTTGTTTCGTAATTTGTAAACAAGTCAAAACAATATTGTGACCGTGATATGAACTTATGAAAGGAAATGTTCATGTTCATTACCGTTTTTATTTTACACATATTTTTTATTGTTTAAGTATTTTTGTTACAACATATATACATATATATGGGCAATTCCACGAAAAAGTGGACATGAACTCAAAAAAACAATTGGCTCTATTTCAAATCCTATTGATTTTTTCTGGATTATTTGTCCATACAACATGATCCTATGATTATATCTTTCAGTTCACATGATTTGTTTTGTTTTCGGGTGTCTCCTTATAGGAGAAACGGAAACCATACATGAAACTCCACACATGGGACTAGTCTGTGCAAATTTCAGGAAAATCCTTATATTTTCCAAATTTTCTGGTATTTTTATTATAGGCACCAAATTTGATGACTGATAATCAAAGTACCTTTTCAGATTAAAATTTCATTTTTTTTAGTGCTCTAAAGTATATTTTTTAATTAATCAAATCCTCCGGACAAACTGTAATGTTCGTGACGCTGAAAAATGTAATGTCCGTGACGCAACGTTTTGTTGTCTAGATCACACATACCTGGCCCGTTTCGCAAAATCCAACTTGGATTCAATTCATCATTGTCTTGTCTATAATTGAATACCTAAATCACCTTTGTGAGGTCTCAGAACTCACAGATTTTTGCAAAGATGTATATGGATGCAAAAAGTCATGTCCAAAAAATGTAATGTCCGTGACGGCGCACATTCTGCAGAATTACTCAGTAACGAATTGGATAAATGTTCTGAAACTTTTTTTGCATACTTAACCAGGCTATTGCTTTGTAATCAAATAAAATTTAGACATAAGGTAGAGGTATGAATTAGTAGTGGCATTGGAAAGTCATGAAAATACTGTCTGTTTGTAATGTCCATGACGCTGGAGTTGCCCATATATATATATATATCAATGCATTATATTAGACCATTGATCTTTTTCTTTGTGCTAATTTCTCCACATTGTTATCATATAAATGTATTTATGTGATGAATGACCGATGTTTTATATTCTAGTGTTTGCAAAAACAATTTGGAAATTTAAGTTTTTCATCTGGTTGGACATTAAACTTTTTTCAATATAAGAAAGATTTGTTTGTGACAGTGTGTAATATATAAACTGTATTAAAGAATGTACCAAATGGACAATGAAGAAACACCATTTCAAATCAAATATTTAGATTTTAAATCAGAAAAATAAGGCAGTTTTTCGAATGTTAAATATATTTAGTTTATTGGTCCACGTTTACTGTTCTTCAAGACAATACATAAGATAAACTAAACATGAACAATTACTGCAAATGTGGATCTACGTATATAGATCATACAAAATGTATAGACATAATAATGTACAAAAGAATATTATTTATTGCTATTACAAATGTATTAATGTACTTTCCTGAAAACGTTAAGTCAACATACTGCTTAGTATATACACTTATAAGAAAACTCACTGTTTATTGTATAACAGTTATGCATTTATATAGTTTCTAGTTGTATGAGGAGTAATTTTAAACAATCATGTCATTTTAAATTAATGGTGAGTGTGGGTTTCTACTCTTAACATGCCGGATTATAGTTCAGTTATATGAATATTTAGTTAAGTACTTTTAAAGGGATAGTTGAGTTCTGGTAAGGAGAGTACAGTCTTGGTGAAACTGAATTTTAGTAACCAAAACCTGCATCATTACATTACAAACTAATAGCTATAACTAGAAATGAACACAAAATTACAAATGACGTAGTAAAGATCATGTTATCATTCAAAAAGAGCCGTTAAAACGTAAGAGGGCGCTCTTTAAACACTCATCAGTTTCAACCATTTTGAATAAAATATTGTGCATGTGATGTTTTGTTGAAATCGTGATTAGATAGAGAAATAACCAACAACTATTTAAATACCTATTTTGTAACTTTTTGAAAAGAGGAAGCATTTTTTTGAATTTTTAACGGTCGGTTCAAAATTCTCTAATAAACCTGGGGCTCCAGCTTTATTACAAATTGTTATGTTTATGGATATTTCAGCCGTCTCTGAACCGATTTTGATCAAACAAAGATGATTTTATTATTTAAATATTATGCTCTTTCAAATTTTACACTCAGTTTTTCATTACCTCACAAAAAAATAAGTAGTCTAGCGCCCTCTCTACCAAAACTCAACAATCCCTTTAAGATGAAACCCAATTTTTAATTGTAAATCCTTATTGTGCCTTTTCCATGAAAGATAAATAAATATGTCAACAAGTGCATATGGAACTTTATGTGTCTAATTGTTATTTTGTTGCTGTATATTGTAATTTGGTTATATGCATTTTCCAAAATCCAAAACCCTAACTATATTTGAACAGGCTAAATCTTATAAAAATCTTCCACATGAACCCATAGCGGGAAAGAACAGAACAAAATCAATTATCACTGTTAATATCTTTCGTATTGTTTTTCGTTTTATTCCCTAAGAATAATAAATATATCTTTATAAGAATGAAGACACTTTTAATCATTATTGCTACTTATTAAAACACACTGTACAAATACCATGTAAATATAGTCAAATAATTATATGTTACAAATATATCATAAAAGTTAGTGAACACAGTCACCATACGTACATGTATATATATACAGAATTTTATTCTGTAAAGGGAAACGATAAGTCGATTGAAATGTACAAAGTTTACAAATAGAAGGTTACAAGAAATAATTTGTATACACGTACATTCATACCACTGAATTAAATACATATGGAAAGAACGTTTACTGAATTGATATTCTCATTCATGCTTCGGTAAATGTTTTGGTGGCCCGATCGGGCAAGCAGATTTTCAACCTGACATTGACAAAATTAGAAAAATCTTGTTTTCTTCCATGTCATGCTTATCTATAATCACATGTTTGATCAGGAAAGAGTGATATTTTGAATAGTAAAAAGTTTACTCATGAAATACAATTTTCGGGCCAGTAAATTTTTTCTTTCGGGCAAACAGATAAGGGGAAGAAATTATTTCACTGGCCCGACCGGGCCACTGATAAAAAAAGGTAAGTGTGGAGCCCTGCTTTTTTCATTTGCTGCGATTTTGATCAGACAATGGACTCATTGCTGCGTCTTTTGGATGCCCATCCCCCCTTTAAAAAGATGAATAAATAAATAAATACATAATAAAAAAACGTCTCATAAAACATGACAGGCTATCCAGCTTCAACATCCTTTAACATCCATAGCTCACTTAGCTCCTTCCATGAGTTATCAGTTCAGTGGGTCATAAAAAGTTACCATGAAGCTCCATTATATCAAAACCTTGTGTTCATACAGGTACCTCTGTTCACATTGTGATAACTTTTGAGTCTAATGTCTAAAATGAATACGATCAGCTGTAATTGTTTTTGTTTTAAAAAGCACCTTAATTTTGATTTTCTAGCAGTCCTTTATAGCTTTTCATTTTCATCCTCATACAACCATTTAGTCAGATGATAAGCATTACAATTTTGTTCATTCTAATAATTTGTTATAAATAGGAACACAAACATTTCCTCACTATCACAGAGTTCATCATACGATGATTTTCCAACAGTCTTTAACTTCCATTATAATACAAAAGTTTGGTCAGATGATAAATATTAAATTTGTTTCACTTTAATACTATTCTTCTTACAAACAAGAAAACAAATTATACATGAATTAACAAACTGAATGGCAATACATCACTATATTATCATAGAGTCCATCATAATGATCTCCAAACAGTCTCTTGCATTTGATTCTCACCGTAACATAAACATTTGGTCAGATGATACTTTTTTGTATTTTGTTTACCGTTTGAATAATAATTTTTCCTTATAAATAGGAACACAACTTATACATACGTACACAATTTAAATGTCACTCCTTAATATAACAGAGTTGCATAATGCTGCATAAAGTAGTCACCACATTAATTAAAAGTAACTTCAATTGCTGATTTTTTTTTTTTTTAAGATTCATATGCCGAGAAAATGCGGAGCATGGCTGGCATATAAAAAACAAAAATTTGCATGTAATGTGATAAAATTATATCTTACCATAACTTGACATCATTTGTCAGTTCATGTAAGGACACTCTGAACATTAACATAAGTGTTGGCATCAATGCTTGATGGAAAGAGCAATCACTTGTCAATAACCTACTTTATAAAACATTAATAAAAAGAGTGGCATAGCAAAAAAAAATAATACATTTTGCTAGAATATTTCAAATCTGGTATTCGAGCACCAAATATCAATTCATCGTTCAATATTAGGTGAACTTTGCATAGGGTAACAAAAAGGTTGACTAAATTGAGATGCATTTAGGTGCATGTATAGTGATGTCAGAGTGTTGCAATATTATGACATTTGATATACTGACGGAGGAGGGAACATCGCGGAATGTTCCTCTCCAAGGGATTTGAAATTATATTGAGGGAAGATTACACATCTCAAGACTTATTGTCTTCCCAAAATATGATTTTAAAATACTGAGGAAATATTCCATGATGTTCCCAACAACAAAGTTAACATCTGGTATGTTATATGTCGTAGTCTAGGTTCTAACGTTCCAAATCTTCTCCCTTTTAGCCGCTGAGCTAAAAGTGACATTCAAAGTGATATTCATATATTGTCATTATAAAATCATAATGCCTACTTCTCATCCCCAGCAATATCTGTGTGGACCATAAAAACATATCTATATTAATTTAAATTTCACTACCGTTTTGCATTTCTCTCCACCAAATATAACACACAAACATCAACTGAACATTTAAAAACCTGACGGCATTATATAAACAACAGGAAATAAAATAACAATTAAAAATACTGGTGGTGATGAAATAGATACAAATTAAATTTGGCTATATCAGTGAGAAGGGCGTAGGTCGATTTGGTATGATATTGGTATAATTATTTCTAATTAGGGGATATTTATCAAAAGTAAAAGAATGATACATTTGGTTTATACACGGCTCCAAAACTTTGAACATTGTTATCCCTGAAGTACAAAAAGTGACTCAGCGCCCTTCTCTTATGCATTATGTATTAACAGGATGTTTTATTATTTTGGTTTGTTCATTATATTTGCCGCATGTCACTGGTTGTCACACAACTTGCATAACAAGATGTCGTTTGCCTGTTTACGAGATATGTCACAGAGATTGTGACCTGATATCTTACTATGTCAGTGAGTGTGTGACGAGTTGTATCACAGTGTAACTTTCGCATCACTGTCTCATCTTAGGGTATGTAGATGGTCAATAAAAAAAGGAATAGGTGTGACAAATAATATCACAGTGTAAATGACATATCATTGTGTCACATTGTATCACTGTGTAACAGCGTATGTTGCATATATATCACTGTGTCACAGAGTATGCTTCACATCACAGAGAGCATGATGGGATGTTTCACAGCTTATGGCATATATGCCGCATGTCAACAAGCGTGTGACGGGTGTGACGAGGCGTGTCACAGTGTTGGGTGTCTTATGTCGATGTTGGCGTGGTCAAAGAGCATGTGACGGGTGTGACGAGATGTGTCGCATAACACGGCATCACAGTGTATGTCACATAGCACTGTCTCACAGTGTATGTCGCTTATCAACGAACGTGTAACAGGATGTGACAGGGCGTGTCACAGTGTCAGATGTCTTATGTCGTTGCTGGCGTGGTCAACAAAGATCTGGCGTGGTCAACAAAGATCTGGCGTGGTCAACAAAGATCTGGCGTGGTCAACAAAGATGTGAAGTGGTGTGTCACACTGTCACATTTAATGTCAGTCACATAGCACTGTCTCACAGTGTATGTCAAGTGTCAATGATTTTGTGACGGGGCGTGACAAGGAATGTCACAGCGTCGGATGCCTGATGTCATTGTTTGCGTGATCCTTGCTATCCCCACTGAGCTGCTCGCTAGCGACTGATCCTGATCCGTAGAGGGGCATCGATTCAGCCTTCTCGATGTTCGCCTCGCGCGGTACGTGCACCTTGAAGAGATCGCTGATGAATACGGCCTGGACAGAAAATGAAAGAAAATGTAATCAAAGTTAATGCCTATGTTATGACAATTGTACTGATTTTTACAATTTATATGAGAACATCGGTTTTGGGTAACATGACTAAACTATACACCAATTGGGTCTTGACTAATGCCTCAAACTTACATTTCCCCAACTTCAAAATTGACCACCAAACAAAATCTTCCACCTCCTACCACCCTACCCTTCCCTTTAATAGACCTGTGATGTAGTTCCCCGAGACTGCACATAGTTCAATCCTACCACAATCCTTTTCAATATCTTTGGGGATTCAATATCTTTGGGGATTTCAGAATCTTGTAGGGACCATGTTAAGAAACCAGAGTTGCGTCTTCTACTCACCACCAAGATGGCGACCACCAAGCCCAGCGCACTTCCCGCAAAGACGTCGCTCCAGTGGTGCTTGTAGTCCGAGACTCTGGACAGACTGACCAAGATGGCCGCCATGATCCCGGCCACCTGGAGGAACGGCCGGAGAAGGGTGTTCCCGAACACCTCTGGCACCATTCCCATCTGCAGGTAGATCTGCAGGGAAGGGATTAAAAAGAACAATAAATGAGACGCTTTTTCATTTCATTTTCAATTTAATTAGGTATAAGCACTGGCGTAAAATCTGTCCGGAAAACACAATGCATTGGGGGGTCGAGCAATTGTTCACAAACGGTTTGTGAACAATTGCTCGACCCCCCAATGCATTGTGCTTTCCGAACAGATTTACGCCAGTGGGTATAAGGGTAAAAATAACAGGATAAGCATGGGCACCATTTGCATCTGCAGGTGAAGTAAAGTGCAACGTCAGAGGGTTACGTAGAAATGCTTTTAGGTGCCTTTTTAAAAGTTCAGTAATATTAGTGTCAGGATAAAAAGGAAAAGGGTGTCCGCAAAATGCCTCAGCACCATTCGCATCAGCAGGTTGATCTGCAGAGAAAAGGGGGGAATTCATTGAGGTGACTTTTAATTAGATTTCACTGAAGATGCTTGTGTTGAGATTTTTTTTCTTCTCAATGTTATAAATAAACAAATCATTCTTTATGGACTTATGAGTTCACAGATTGCAATAATGTATTATTTGCACATTTATTTTATACATGCTTTGAAAATGTCCTATATTCCGTACCACAAATAAATCATATGAAATAAATACTACACAGTTAAATAATAATTCATTAGTATTACTACTGATATTACATCAGTAATGATACTCAGAGCTACTGTATGTAACTGTTTCTCCAAACTAATATGGATTTCCGGATCGTTACAATATCATTGAGAGAAAAAATATTCATGAGAAACTCTGCATCTGCTTCCTAAATAAATGTGTAAATCAAGTTTTGTTTCATTTCAGTTTATTCAACCATTAAAAAACAAGTGATACAACAAAATTACAAATCACACACACAATATGTTATGGTTCGGACCATTAAAAAGGTTAGAAGCTTGTAAATAAAGTTTAACCGCTTACTTCCCAGATTAGGTCATTAACATGAAGTTGATCGATAGAAAACCAAGCGCTCGAAGACAACGTGTTAAATGTGGTCTATTGTTTGAGGCGAGATAGAGCAAAAGAATCTAGCTGTACAATCAATTCAATAGATATCAGGATCGATGGGCACGGTACAAAGACCAGTTATAAATAGGAACATGGAATTCCCGATTATATTCCAACTTTCAAAGATAAACACATTCCTGTCAAGCCTCAATTGAAAGAGTGGCGGAGATAGGGTGTAAAGGATATCCCCCCCCCCATGATCCCCAAATCAATAAAGACATACATAATGCAATAGTCATGACCCCCCCCCCCCCCTCCCCTCCTCAACTATGGGGAAAATCTTGGATCCAATATTAGCACCCCCCCCCCCCCCTCCATTTCTCTCTATCTTACTGGCTACCCTTACACTTACACTTACACCACTATCTAAATAGAGTAAAAACTATTGTTCAGAATAAAAACGGTTGGTTGTACTGACATCAACGTCTAGAAACAGTGCGCGTCCGTTGGAATCATTAATAGTATGTTTTGGTCGCCATAGAATAAAGCTCATCAAAGTTCTACAGCATCATTTCAGTGAAGATCGAGTTTTAAAATATTTCTCAGCCAAAATTCTGACGTTCATTTTGCCATGCAACTACTGGTATTTGTTTTTCTTTAACCTGAAAGAGTAGGCTTGCACTGAGAACCCAAGTCTACAGACAGTTTGTGGACAATGTGAATATGGATTGTTAATGTAACAGTAACTCAAAGCGCTCTGCAATACTGAACTTGTGCACATTTGGAAGGACAGCAATCAATCATGATTTTGTTTCATTGCATGGAGTGAATTTGTATATATAAAGTCTTCTACAAACTCAGGTGAGAATACAAACACAGTTTTCCCTATATAATATAGCACATAGTATTTTTGAAATTCTTTTTATATAATACAAATGACAAGAAACAGTGTATTTAGCGCTATATACATTTTGTATATTATTATTATAATTAAATAGGTGTATATGATTTGTTCCATTTACAATCAATACAAAAAAAAGAAGTCTGGTTTTGTCTTTCTTCAAAAAAGTAATTACATTATTAAAGAAAAGGATACATAGTATATCCCCTAATGTAGTATAAATAAATGTTGTGAATTTTTTTGCTATAATCTTGGAAACATTTTTAAATTTGGTCTTAATACATTACTGATGAGAAAAAGTGATGTTTCCATTTTTTATTTTTGGTCCCAGGGTGCATTTTGGCGATTTTAAAGATAATTAGCTAATTTGCATATTTGTGAAATAAGGTCAGGGGTCATTTTCTATCTAGGAATAGTACAATATTGATTAAAAAAACTAGTATTCTAGGGTATTTTGAGGCAAGGATTACATTTCCGGTGCTCGTTTGTAAGTGCTGTATGGGAAACACTCTGAAATCCAAGATGGCTTCCCCTAATTTGCATATTTATGAATATTATTAATTTTCAGTGGCTACAGCCCCTAATAAGCAATAATTCCGGGTTATTATTTGTCAGTTATGTTCTAAGTATGTATTTAATATATCAAAGATGAGTTGCCATCGTGGCAACCTCTAGCAATGCATATTATTTGCATAATTATGTATTTTACCTAATTTCAATATTCCACCAAATCGAGTATATTGGGAACCCGGCAAGTCAAAAAGACAAATAATACCACTTTTCCAAGGTTTTGGGGGGCAGCAGATCCATTTTTTATACTTATTTACCTGTATCACCATGGCATCCATCTCAAATCCAAGATGACTGCTCCCTAAATTACACATGTTATGATACACGACTATATTATTTCGGTTATATTAAATTGATATTATAATGTTTTGACTTTTAATTATTGGAATGAGCAACTAGAATACTTGAATCACAATATAGTTGTTTGCTTAAAGTAAGCAAATCATACTTTTATAAATTAAATGCCATTTAAGTAGCAAATAGCATTATTTTCTTTAAAATGACAATTGCGGCCATCTTGGATTTATGTGGGTTCCCGAGGGGATACAGGTAAATAAGTATCATGAATGGATTCATTGCCCCCTAAAACCTTGGAAAAGTGGTATTACTTGTCTTTTTTACTTGCCGGGTTCCTAATATACTCGATTTGGGGGAATATGCAAATTAGGTAAAATACATAATTATGCAAATAATATGCATTGCTAGAGGTTGCCATGATGGCAACTCATCTTTGATATCTTAAATACATACTTAGAACATAACTGACAAATAATAATCCGGAATTATTGCTTATTAGGGGCTGTAGCCACTGAAATCAATAATATTCATAAATATGCAAATTAGGGGAAGCCATCTTGGATTTCAGAGTGTTTCCCATACAGCACTTACAAAGGAGCACCGGAAATGGAATCCTTGCCTCAAAATACCCTAGAATAATAGTTTTTATCAATATTGTACTATTCCTAGATAGAAAATGACCCCTGACCTTATTTCACAAATATGCAAATTAGCTAATTATCTTTAAAATCGCCAAAATGCACCCTGGGACCAAAAATAAAAAATGGAAACATTACTTTTTCGCATCAGTAATGTATTAAGAACAAATTAAAAACTGTTTCCAAGATTATAGCAAACAAAATTGCTGCTTTACATAACCTGATAGACTAACATATTGATGTATAAGTGATTTGAATATGTATCATTATATTTGAAAAACATATTTTTTAAGTTTGTTAAATATTTGGCTGAAAATTATTGAGAAGATATTCCAGACAAATGTGTGTCTATTCTTGATGACAATGTATCTGAACAACATTTCACATCAAAGAACTCAAAATACAACTATACCCCTTACTAATTCATTCATTTATTTTTGTAAATGTTTAATGATTGGGTTTTTTCAGTATTTTGATCTGTTAAAGGTTCACTTGAGTATTGGTACTTCTTGAAATGCCCCTTGACACTAAATTGGTTGGATTTAATTCCATTTGAAAGTTCATTGAATAAATTTGTAATGCTCTCATAGTTGTAAAATTTGATTTCAAAATATTTTATTTATAATTGTCTACCCTGCCGGGGGACATTTTGACTTTTTAGAAAAAGAAAAAAAATGCTTATAGAATTCTTTGAATAAAATCAAAATCGGTTTTTAAATAGTTGTTGATGATGGCTCTATTTAATCTTTTTTTTTTTTTTTAAACACATGCACACTTTTGTATAAAAAATGGTTAAAACCGATGAGTTTTTAGAGAGTGCCCTCTTGAGTTGTAGCGGCTCTTTTTGAATGATAACAGGGTTTTTACTAAGTCGGTTGTAATTGTGTATACCTCGGCCATAGTGAAGTTATAACTATTAGTTTGTACCGCAACGGTGCAGGGGTTGGTTACTAAAATTAAGTTCGGCCAAAACTCAACTATCCCTTTAATATTGTCAGTCTGTCAGTGAAATATTCTTTACTAACTGAACGAATCTACAATGTTCACATTTGAATATCACCAAAGACAAAACCATGACTTAGGAGGAATTTGTGAATACCACACTGTATTATTTTCTATTATACACTTATGAAAGGAACACAAATATTTGTGGTGGTAGTAGTGGTGGAAGTGGTGGTGGTGGTGGTGGTGGTGGTGGTGGTGGTGGTGGAGGTGTAGGTGGTGGTGGAAGTGGTGGTAATGGTAGTGGTGGTGGTGGTAGAAGTAGTAGTAGTTGTATAGTAGTAAAGTTAGTTGTAGTAGTAGTAGTAGTAATAGAAGTATAGTAGTAGTAGTAGTAGTAGTAGTAGTAGTAGTAGTAGTAGTAGTAGTAGTAGTGGTAGTAGTAGTAGTAGTAGTAGTAGTAGTAGTAGAAGTAGTAGTAGTAGTAGTAGTAGTAGTAGTAGTAGTAGTAGTAGTAGTAGTAGTAGTAGTAGTAGTAGTCGAAGTAGTGGTAATAGTTATTAGTAACAGTATTTAGAAGTAGTGGTAATATTAGTATTAAAAGTAGTAGTATTACTTAAAGGTACAAAATGTAGTGTTGTAGGGTGGTTAGAAAACATAAACTATTGGGGGGGGGAGGGGCACGCCTTATTTCTTCAATTTTAAAAGGATTTCCTCATATATATGCTTTTATTGTACATGGGTACGCCATTGATAGTAGTTGGCATTGTATCATAGTAGTAGTAGCAGCAGTAGAAGTAGTAGTAGTAGTAGTAGCATTGGATGTTATACTAGCATTAGTAAAAGATCATTATCAAGTAAAACACTTACCACCCAGTATGTGAAGAAGAAAAACACTGACGATGAATGGCCTGATGGAAACGATAACCTGAAAGGAAAGAAAAAAAACAACATTGATATATCAGAATAAAACATCGGTTTTTGGAAAGGTTGATCAATATTATAATGTTCTTTATCAAATATCACAAAACAGGAATGTTTGTAATTCTTTGTTATATAGATATGTATGCCCTTTGTATTATACTCAATATCTAAAAAAATTATTTCCACTACACTTCCACTGCAGGCATCATCAATCGGAGCTAGCATGGATGAGAACTCCAATCAATCTCTGCCCTATGACCCAGCAGAATTTCCCAAGTGGTTTTGGAGAGGGAGCAATTGTGACAACCTGATCAAGACCCTCAATGACGCATCTCCGGACACACGGATGCTGATTTGCCAGACTCTCATGGTTTACTGCCTGCCCATCGAGCTACCAGGTCCTAATCTTATCGACGCGAAGGGAGAGGAATGGCGCTACTGCAAAGTGGGCAAAACATACAACATCGAGCAACGGGTGAAGCGGATTCGGTCCAAGATGCCATGCAAGATCGACGAGTCTTGCAGGTTCGAGCTGGGCCTTGGCAGCTCAGAATACCACACTCACCAGCAGGTGGAGGATGATGTCAGGAAGAGCCTTGGCTGGCCAATTGCCACAAAACTGTCTAAAGAAAATCGCTTCTGCCAACCCACAGAGTGGATTATCAGTCCACGCACCTTTCTGTTAGAGATGAAACAACAAACAGTGGGGAAGAAGGCATCTGGTTTCTTTTGCAAAGGTACATATGAATTCTACCCGAGATTCTTAAACGAAAGATCAGAACTCGGGAGAGAACCTGACATCGAGCTCATTAGAGAAATGGCCCCCGTTCCAGAATGTTTCTATCTCCAGGATGATAGAACCATTATTCGTTCAAAAAAAAGCGCCTCAAACTCTGACAATTCTACAGAGGCAGTGGGTTTAACCAGAAATCCAGTGAGTACTAGTGGAGATACAGCGGGTATTAGGAGAGAAATTGTGGGTATTTGCGAAGAGATGGCAGGTACTAGCGGAGAGGCAGCGGGTACTGGGAAACAGGCGGCGGGTAATTATAGGAGAGACACATCGGGTAATAGCGGAAATACATCTGGTAGAAGGAGAAGGGCAGCAGATACTAATGGAACGGCGGCGAGAACTAGGGGGAAGGCAGCTGGTACTAAAGGAGAGGCAGTGGGTACTCGCAAAGAGAAAGCGGGTACTAGCTACGAGGCGGTGGTTTATAGTGGGGTATCAGCTAATACTAGGGAAGAGACAGCGGGTACTAGCGGAGAGGAAGCCTTTACAAGTCAAATGGCAGCATATTATAGCAGAGAGATGGCGAGTACTAGCAAAGCGGCAACGTGCACACACAGAGAGGCAGCGGGTACGACGGGAGATGCAGCGGGTTCTAGCAGAGAGGCAGCTGCTCGTGTTCCTGGTCTGATTAAAAATTATCTTGATGAAGAAAATCCGACAGAGGGTACATCTCCTGCTAAAACCTACAGGAAGACTCTCAAGGTTTACTGCCTGCCCGTCGAGCTACCGGGTCCCAAACTGATCGACAGACGGGGAGAGGAATGGCGCTACTGTAAAGTGGGTAAAACGGACAACATTGATCAGATTATTCAGTCAAACACCCACATCAATATCGACGAGTCCTTCCGGTTTGAGCTGGGTCTTGACAGGTCTGAGTATTCCTCAGACCAGCAGATTGAGAACACCGTCAGGAGAAGCCTTGGCTGGCCGATGGCAAGGGAACTATCTGAAGAAAAGGGTTTCTGCCAACCGTGGGATTGGATCATCAGTCCATGTACCTTTCTGTTAAAGATTAAACAGGAAATGTCAGAGAAGAAGGTATTTTACTTATTTGGCAGGGATGAAAATCTATTCTACACATTCCAACATGAAAAATCACAACTCGGGAGTGAACCTGACAATCTGATGAACATCGTCCCTGATTGTTTCCGTCTCCAGGATAATGGAATCATTCAGTCAAAAGAGAAAGAGTCAAACTCCCCGGAAGATAGTGGTAATGCAGCATTTGAAAATCCATCTCGTAGCTCATCAATACATGCCAGGCCATGTTCACCTCAACGACAATCCTCAAAAGTAGAGGAATTGAAAAATACCGTTGATGAATATCTCCAGCGATACAAGTGAATACTCGTGGACCAGTTCAATGATGTTCATGATATACAAACCCCTCAAAAAACCCTCAGTTATAGCTGGCTTGTTAGCCCCCCCCCCCCCCCCCCCCCCCCCCCCCATGCAGTGATGCATGCGCCCCTCATCACGACCCCCTTTTCAGCTCAAAATTTCGTTCCGGAAACCCCCGAAATACTATGAATATCGGCCGTTCCGCAATTCTGGAGACCCCCCCCCCCCCTACCCCCCCCCCTCCCCCACTGGTTACCATTACATATAATGCATCTACTTGTAAATTATCTTATTCATTTGCTTGCATGTATCCCAATTCAAATATTCCATTCATCAATGATAGTTACAGTTTGAATTTTGCATTGTATATGTTCTATTTGACAGATTGTCTGCACATGTTAATCTATTCTTGATATTTGATTATGTAATTGAAATGAATGAAAGGAATGCAACCGAAATTATCTTTGTAAATAAGTTGAAATGATGATACAAGCATTATTGTGACTGAGATGAGATATGAAATTATGGAAGGTGGTGTTCATGTTCAGCACTGTTTTGGGTATTATGTTTATTAATGATTTTAGAGCAAGATAATTTTATCTATGAATTTGTTATGACAATCTATATATCATTTGTTTCTTAATTTGTAAATAATTCAAAACAATATTGTGGCCGTGATATAAATTTATGGAAGGAAATGTTTATGTTTATTACTGTTTTAATTTTACAGTTACTTTTTTTTGGTACAAATATTTTTGTTGCAATATAGTCAACGCATTATATCAGACAATTTATCTTTTTCTTTGTGCTAATTTCTCCACATTATTATCAAATGAATGTAACTTATGTGGTGAAAGACCGATGTTTGATATTCTTGTGTTTGCAAAAACAGTTTGAAATTGGTTGAACATTCAACTTTGTCTAATTTAAAAATATTGATTTGTTTGTGACAGTGTAGCATGTATCAAATCAAATGGACAATAAGCAAGATTTTATGAAGAAACACCATTTTAAAATCAAATATTTAGATTTTAAATCAGAAAAATAAGGAATTTCTCGAATGTTAAATATGTTCAGTTTACTGTTTATTGGTCCACGTTTACTGTTCTTTCAAGACAATATACATACAATTAACTAAAGATAACGTGGATTTATATAGATACAATGCCCAGTATTATATATATGTAAATAAGTTGAAAGGATAATACAGTATAGTGACTGAGATATGAACTTATGGAAAGAGGTGTTCATGCTAAGTACTGTTGTGGGTGTTATGTTTATTTATGATTTGTTAGATCATTTTATCTATGAATTTGTTATGACAATTTTTCATTTGTTTCTTAATTTGTAAACAAGTCAAAACAATATTGTGACCGAAATATTCATATTTATTTCTGTTTAAATGTAATAGTTACTCTTTTGTTTTTTTAAGTATTTGTTTAAACAATAATTATATATATCAACGCATTATATTAGACAATAGATTTTTTTCTTTGTACCGTACTAATTTCTCCACATTATTATTACATGAATGTAATGTATGAGGTGAATTACCGATGTTTGATATTCTCATGTTTGCGAAAACATTTTTGAAATATAAGTTTTTCATCTGGTTGGACATAAACTTTTTTCTAATATAGAAATAATGATTTGTTTGTGACAGTGTGTAATATATAAACTGTATTACAGAATGTAGCAAATGGACAATGAAGACACACCATTTTAAATCAAATATTTAGATTTTAAATCAGAAAAATAAGGCATTTTTTCCGAATGTTAAATATATTTAGATTTTAAATCAGAAAAATAAGGAATTTCTCGAATGTTAAATATGTTCAGTTTACTGTTTATTGGTCCACGTTTACTGTTCTTTCAAGACAATATACATACAATTAACTAAAGATAACGTGGATTTATATAGATACAATGCCCAGTATTATATATATGTAAATAAGTTGAAAGGATAATACAGTATAGGGCAATTCCACGGTAACGGAAGGACATTCAGACGCAATTTTTAAAATTAAATCAAATAATTCCAGGATCCTGCTTATGATTCATCATTGTAAATTACATTTCTGAGAATCTTGGTGGGACACCTTTGATTTCCTATTTTAAAATTATTTTTTTTACATTACGTTAATTAGATATGGACACTAATGAGGCCGGTAACGGAAGGACGCCAAAATGGACATGGATTTTCGAGTTCTTTAGTTATGATCCAATCTCTGTGAAGTTAAGAGGACTATTATGTTATATTGGCTCATAGTCCATTCTGTAATGTTCAAAGAGTATTACAACACTTATTTGAAAAAAATATGTCTATTGGTATATTAATTACAAGAAGTTAATTGCTTCACTGTTCGGTAACGGAAGGACAGTAACGGAAGGACAGAGTTTTTGATTCATTACAAATATACTTTAGAGCACTCAAAAGACTGAAATTTTCATCTGAACACATATTGTTATATTCAATCATCCAATTTGGTACCTTAAAACAGAAAAATACTAGAAAGGATTGCAAAAAATGAAGAAAATCTAGAAATAGGCACTGTGTAGTCCCATGTGTATAGTTTCATGTATGGTGTCTGTTTCTCCTATCAGGAGATGCCCAATATTTTTTTTAATCATGTAAACTGAAAGATATCATTATGTGATCATGATTTATGAAAAAATAATCCAGAAAAAATAAACAAGATCAGAAATAATCCTCATTTGATGTCTCCACTTTATGTCCACTTTGGCGTGGAATTGCCCTATAGTGACTGAGATATGAACTTATGGAAAGAGGTGTTCATGCTAAGTACTCTTGTGGGTGTTATGTTTATTTATGATTTGTTAGATCATTTTATCTATGAATTTGTTATGACAATTTTTCATTTGTTTCTTAATTTGTAAACAAGTCAAAACAATATTGTGACCGAAATATTCATATTTATTTCTGTTTAAATGTTATAGTTACTCTTTTGTTTTTTTAAGTATTTGTTTAAACAATAATTATATATATCAACGCATTATATTAGACAATAGATTTTTTTCTTTGTACCGTACTAATTTCTCCACATTATTATTACATGAATGTAATGTATGAGGTGAATTACCGATGTTTGATATTCTCATGTTTGCGAAAACATTTTTGAAATATAAGTTTTTCATCTGGTTGGACATAAACTTTTTTCTAATATAGAAATAATGATTTGTTTGTGACAGTGTGTAATATATAAACTGTATTACAGAATGTAGCAAATTGACAATGAAGACACACCATTTTAAATCAAATATTTAGATTTTAAATCAGAAAAATAAGGCATTTTTTTCGAATGTTAAATATATTTAGATTTTAAATCAGAAAAATAAGGAATTTCTCGAATGTTAAATATGTTCAGTTTACTGTTTATTGGTCCACGGTTACTGTTCTTTCAAGACAATACATACAATTAACTAAAGATAAGCAATAACTGCAAACGTGGATTTATATAGATACAATGCCCAGTATAATATATATGTAAATAAGTTGAAAGGATGATACAGTATTGTGACTGAGATATGAACTTATGGAAGGAGGTGTTCATGCTAAGTACTGTTTTGGGTATTATGTTTATTTTTGATTTGTAAGATCATTTTATCTATGAATTTGTTATGACAATTTATCATTTGTTTCTTAATTTGTAAACAAGTCAAAGAATATTGTGACCGAAATATTCATGTTTATATCTGTTTTAATTTTATAGTTACTTTTTTTTTATTTATTTTTTTTTTACAATAAATATATATATCAACGCATTATATTAGACAATTGATTTCTCCACATTATTATCATATGAATGTAATGTATGAGGTGAATTACCGATGTTTGATATTCTCATGTTTGCGAAAACATTTTTGAAATATAAGTTTTTCATCTGGTTGGACATAAACTTTTTTCTAATATAGAAATAATGATTTGTTTGTGACAGTGTGTAATATATAAACTGTATTACAGAATGTAGCAAATGGACAATGAAGACACACCATTTTAAATCAAATATTTAGATTTTAAATCAGAAAAATAAGGCATTTTTTTCGAATGTTAAATATATTTAGTTTATTGGTCCACGTTTACTGTTCTTTCAAGACAATACATAATATAAACTAAACAGAAACAATTAATGCAAATGTGGATCTACGTATATAGATCATACAAAATGTATAGACATAACAATAATGTACAAAAGAATATTAGGTTTATTGCTATTACAAATTTAAATGTACTTTCCTGAAAATGTTAAGTCAACATACTGCTTAGTATTATACTAAGCAGTATATAATATATATGTTCTAACTAATACTTGAATCACTCTATTGTGATCCAGCTGAAGTAAAAGGTGGCTTGCATTGTTCGTAACTCCTTCCCCATGAATACTTGAGCACAAAAGGCCGAGAGATTGGCTTGCCAATGACCTGAACTGGATCTGTCTTCAATCACACGGTCCCCGTGGCCTAGTAGTTAAGGCATCGGCGTTCCAAGCCGGAGACCCAGGTTCGAGTCCTGGCGGAGACCAATTTTTCGACCAGTGCCTTTTTTCATTTGGCGGATTAAAAGGAGGAACTTTGCTTATTAAGCTACGCCTACTATTATTCTTCCTTCTCAATCATTTATGATTACTCCTTGCAATTATTTATATATTGGAAGAAACCGAAGCTGTATGTATTAGTTTACTTCTCGCTTATAATATATAATATATATATAATATACAAATATAAGAAAAACTCACTATTTATTGTATAACAGTTATGCTTTTATATAGTTTCTAGTTGTATCATGTCATTTTAAAATTGATGGTGAGTGTGGGTTTCTATTGTTTTCATGCCAGTTTGTAGATCAGTTACATAAACATTTAGTTACTTTTAAGATGAAACCCAATTTTTAATTGTAAATAATTATTGTGCCTTTTTCATGAAAGATAAATAAATATGTTGACAAGTGTATGTGGAAGTAAATGAGTCTCCACTTTTAATATGTTGCTGCATATTTTAATTTGGTGATATGCGTTTTCCAAAATCCACAACCCTAACTATTTTTGAATAGGTTAAATCTTTTTAAAATCTTCCACATGAACCCATAGCGGGAAAGAACAGAACAAAATCAATTATCACTGTTAATATCTTTTGTATTTTTTCTTTCTTCGTTTTATTCCCTAAGAATGATAAATATATCTTTATAAGAATGAAGACACTTTTAATCATTATTGCTACTTATTATTACTTACACACTGTACAAATACCATGTAAATATAGTCAAATAAGTATATGTTACAAATATATCATAAAAGTTAGTGAACACAGTCACCATACATACATATATATACAGATTTTTATTCTGTAAAAGGAAAACAATAAGTCGATTGAAATGTACAAAGTTTACAAACAGAAGTTTACTACAAGAAATAATTTGTATACACGTACATTCATACCACTGAATTAAATACACATGCATCAAAGAACGTTTACTGAATTGATATTCTCATTCATGCTTCGGTAAATGTTTTAGTGGCCCGATCGGGCAAGCAGATTTTCAACCTGACATTGACAAAATTATATAAATCTTGTTTTCTCCCATATCATGCTTATCTATAATCACATGTTTGATCAGGAAAGAGTGATATTTTGAATAGTAAAAAGTTTACTCATGAAATACAATTTTCGGGCCAGTAAATTTTTTCTTTCGGGCCAACAGATAAGGGGAAGAAATTATTTCACTGGCCCGACCGGGCCACTGATAAAAAAAGGTAAGTGTAGAGCCTTGCTTTTTTCATTTGCTGCGATTTTGATCAGACAATTGACTCATTGCTGCGTCTTTGGGATGCCCATCCACCCTTTAAAAAGATGAATAAATAAATAAACACAATTATAACAATCGAGTAAAACATCTCATACAACATGACATGCTATCCAGCTTCAACATCCTTTAACATCCATAGCTCACTTAGCTCCTTCCATGAGTTATCAGTTCAGTGGGTCATAAAAAGTAACCATAAAGCTCCATAATATGAAAACCTTGTGTTCATACAGGTACCTCTGTTCACATTGTGATAACTTTTGAGTCTAATGTCTAAAATGAATACAGTCAGCTGTAATTGTTTTTGTTTTAAAAAGCATCTTTATGACGATTTTCTAGCAGTTCACTTTGTCACAGAGTATGCTGCACATCACATAGAGCAAGATGGGATGTTTCACAGCTTATGGCATATATGTCGCATGTAAACGAGGGTGTGATGGGTGTGATGAGGCGTGTCACAGTGTTGGGTGTCTTATGTCGATGTTGGCGTGGTCAAAGAGCATGTGACAGGGTGTGACGAGATGTGTCGCATAACGCGGCATCACAGTGTATGTCACATAGCACTGTCTCACAGTGTATGTCGCTTATCAACGAACGTGTAACAGGATGTGACAGGGCGTGTCACAGTGTCAGATGTCTTATGTCGTTGCTGGCGTGGTCAACAAAGATGTGACGTGGTGTGTCACACTGTCGCATTTAATGTCAGTCACATAGCACTTTCTCACAGCGTATGTCAATTGTCAATGATTTTGTGACGGGGCGTGACAAGGAATGTCACAGCGTCGGATGCCTGATGTCGTTGTTGGCGTGATCCTTGCTATCCCCACTGAGCTGCTCGCTAGCGACTGATCCTGATCCGTAGAGGGGCATCGATTCAGCCTTCTCGATGTTCGCCTCGCGCGGTACGTGCACCTTGAAGAGATCGCTGATGAATACGGCCTGGACAGGAAAAGAAACCAACTGTAATCATAGTTAGTGCATAGCCTACGAAAATTGTAAGGAATTTGTAGTTGATTTGTATAATTTATATGAGTGCATCGGTTTCAACCATTTGGTCTACTACATGATGCAGGAAAGTTATATCCCCAACTTCAAACTTAACTACCAAACATGAACTTCTCCCTCCTACCACCCTTTCCTTCCCTTCAATAGACCTGTGATGCAGTCCCCTGGGACTAGAAGTAGTTCAAGAAAGCATAACCTACAATTCTTTTCTGGACTACCACAATCCTTTTAATTTTTCAGGACTAACCTAGAAAAGATAATTAACATAGTCCATTTCAGGACTTACAAATCCTTCCTTATCTTTATAAATGGTGCTAAGCCGATTGGTTTTGGTGAAGGACAGAGGTACCATCTTCTAAAAAAAAAAGAGGGAAAAATCACACTTCCCGCAAAGACTACAGCGGTGCTTTGTGGTTTGTTTCCCTGGGAAGCCCATTAATCTTGTACATTTTCATGTAACCCATTGCCTACGGGAACTCTAAAAGTATGGAAAGCCATTAGTTTCTCTGAAAATTGTTGTAAATGTCCTTTTTCAAAAGCATATAAATGTTGATTCAATCCATTAATAATTATATTATCTTGAAGATTTCATGTTATTGATGCAACAGTTATGAAAAGTCTAAAATTCTTGCTTTGTTGCTTTTGAATATATTGTATTTCTAGGCTACAAATGGCTTTCCATAATAGTAAAGTCCAACTTACAGTTAAGTTCAACTTTATAGAATCTTTGTGAAACACCCCCCTGGTTGGTTATGTACACTGTCTACATGTATTTCAAGAATTACGGGAACCCGGTGGGCTATATAAACCGAACAAAAAAGTAACTACCCCCTTAACAACTGCTTATAATTTCATAACTGATAATTGATTCAAGATGTCATCTACAATACACCAGTTGTTATGTACATTTTGTGTGAAAATCAGAGATATTCAATACTATATGGGTGAATGAGCACAGATTAAAGACAAAATTACCCAATTTAAAAAGTCACAATAACTTTCGCTTGCCTGTACATTGTTGTGAAACAGCACATGTTGTCTTAATGCATTAATTTTGGTTTGTGAAACAATGCTGATTAAAATTCCATCCATTTAGATTTGTTAATGGCACATGTGGTTAAATGCATTATTTGCAATTGTAAAACAGTGCAATTTGAAATTCATCAATACTCAATATACTGTTATACAAATATTACTTTTGCGAATTTTGAAATATTACCATTTTCTCTTTAATGTGTGTTTAATCAACCATGGAATAATGGTTTAACCGTTATCTCTTATTTTTACACATTGTTTTCCTTACTACCTTAAATATTTTCGCAAGACGACATCTTGAAACGATTCTTGGTTATGAATTTATGAATTACTGTTTTCATTTTACCGTTACTTTTTTTGTTCGCTTAAGTATTTTTGTTACAATAATTATATATATCTACGCATTATCTTATATAATTGATCTTTATCTTTGTACTTATTTCTCCGCATTATTATCATATGAATGTAATGTATGTGGTGAATGACCGATGTTTGGTTATGAAATTATGAGCTGTTGTTTAGGGAGGTAGTTACTTTTTGTGTTCGGTTTATAATATCTTTGGGGATTTCAGAATCTTGTAGGGAACATGTTAAGAAACCAGAGTCACATCTTCTACTCACCACCAAGATGGCGACCACCAAGCCCAGCGCACTTCCCGCAAAGACGTCGCTCCAATGGTGCTTGAAGTCCGAGACTCTGGACAGACTAACCAAGATGGCGGTCAGGATCCCCGCCACCTGGAGGAATGGCCGGAGAAGGGTGTTCCTGAACAGCTCTGGCACCATTCGCATCTGCAGGTAGATCTGCAAAGAAAAAAAAAATTAAATAGAGTTATTTTGTTACTGTTTGAATTCTAAAGGGGAGCCAAAAGCTAGAATGTTTGCTAACTGCTACTGATAAGTGCATAATCTTTTTTTTTAAACGATTATCATCTATTTTGATTGAACACTGGAAGCTGCCATGTTTTCCAACGGTACCTCATGAAACATCATTTGAATGGCACGAACAAAAGTGGGTTCATCAGATTAAAGAACATCGGTTACATAACCCAGTGTTGTTACTGCACGCTCAGATGTGCTCAGATGACATGGGGTACCCTGGGAAAACATGACAGCCCTTAGTCATATTAGTAATCAGTCAAAAACAGAGGATAGTGTTTTTTAAAAACATCGATTATTTCCATTATTAGTGATACCCAAGAGGAGACTAGAACTGACATGAACTATGCCCCTATCAGTAACAGTAGGCATAAATTCAGCATTTTGTTTCCCTTTAAAGATTGATGGTAATATTTTGGGTAACGAACGTTAGTTTTGAAACAAGGCTCCCCCTTCCCCCAAAACGACTGGTAAGACATAAGTGAATAAATAATTACGTAGATAAAAATCGTTTCGGATTTCACAGCAATACGAACAAGAATGGAGCAATTTTTACAAATAAATGTTGAAATAACAGTGATATTTCTTCAAAAAAATAATATTTGAAGATAATAACAGAGACGGATACTCTCTATGAACTTTTATGAGTAACTATTTTACCTAGATCGCAATAATAAACTTGGTTACTTTGCAATTTAAACTTAACAATATACTCCTATTTTGCAAGGCAATCATGCTTTAAAAATAAACTTTATTTCATCACTACCACAAATAAATCATGAGAAATTCATACTACAGAATTTCATAATTCTGCATATCACATCGGTAATGATACTCCTCTCTAAGTAACTATTTCTCTAAACCAATATGGATTTCTGGAATGTTACAATGTTATTGAGAGAAAAGAAATATTCATATGAGAAATTGCATCTGCTTGTGGAATAAACATGTAAAACAGTAAATTATTTCAAAAGAAATCGGATTATTAGTTCGTTTGTCAATTTGGGGTTGTTTGAATCCGAAATGCTGATATTTTTACCTAAATTTGATGCTCTCAATGCCACATTTGTTTATTGACCATTAAATTGTAGCAGTTATGAACCCAGTATGTTGATCTTGGATTTCATCTGAATGACCTCTCACGACTGCTCTTATTTCTTATTTTTGACACTCGATAATCATATATCACTTTCTCAATCAAAAAATGCTCACCATTCATTCATTTAAAAAACGCATAGTAAAGTCATTCTAACATTAATATATCTTTACATGCAATGCAATCAATATAATTGACACTCACTTATCGTATATCACTTCTCAAACAATGTTCGCCATTCATTCAATGACAAACACAAACAAAAAATAATTAAATGAATTCTTAATGCCATTTATTCAGAAAAAAAATTGGCAACATATGTACAACTGTCAACAAAAACCCTGCCATATCTATGAAGTTGGCTTTTACATTTGGTACAGAGATGAATGCATATAAATACTCATCATATAATACACGGATGAATCAGATATTGGGAGTATATATACTCGATGTACATGTATATATTTACTCATCATATAATACACGGATGAATCAGATATTGGGAGTATATATACTCGATGTACATGTATATATTTACTCGTCTTATCGTACACGTATGAATCAGATATTTCGAGTATATATACTCGATGTACATGTATATATTTACTCGTCTTATCGTACACGGATGAATCAGATATTTCGAGTATATATACTCGATGTACATGTATATATTTACTCGTTATATAATACACGGATGAATCAGATATTGGGAGTATATATACTCGATGTACATGTATATATTTACTCGTCATATAATACACGGATGAATCAGATATTGGGAGTATATATACTCGATGTATATGTATATATTTACTAAATCAAAATTAAGTTTAACCACTTTACTTCCCTGATAAAATGATTAACATGGAGTTGATGGATGGTAAACCAAGCGCTCGAAGACAATGACTGTGTTAAATGTGATCGAGTGTTTGAGGTAGATAGAGGCATAGAGCAATAGAATGTAGCTGCATGCCAATTAGTTCACAATATTATTTTCATGAGAAACGCTGCATCTGTTCATCAAATATAAATCAGAGCAAAAGAATATAGCTGTGCAATCAATTCACAGATATCAATAAACAGACGGATTTAAATATAAACATGGAATTCCCCACATTCAAACTTTTACAATTAGCATTAATCTCATTCAAGTTTTACAACATCACTAGGAGAGTTTGTAATAGTAGTTCTCAGCATTTTTGCTAGACAGGTTTCTGTCCTTTCATAGACTTGGCTCTCTGCACCACTTAGACTGTGCACTTTAGGTTGAATTTTAACATCAGGAAGTACAGTGCTTCGGTTTTGTTGCACGGAGTAAATTTGTCAAGTGTTCTGCAAACTCAGGTATTATTAAAGAGTTTTCCATATATTATACACCACATAGAATTTTGAAATTCCTTTTATATAATGTACATTATCCCTACATAGCTTTATATAATTCGTTCCAATTTACAATCACCTTTTAAAAAAATCCAAAGCCATTTTTCCCCCTTTTTTCAAGAAGTTGTTATCGTAATGATTGATTTATTACTAATTTATATGATTTGATTCGGTATAATTTCATTTTCAGAACATCGTTTATACATTGTTTTTAATATTTATTCTATTGATTTAGCAGTAGCAGTAGCAGAGCTGCCAACCATCCCGTTCTTTGCCATAATAGAACGTTTTGTAATGTGATTACGGTAGTACGATTTTTAGTGTGTTATTCCTTTTTCTTTCTTTTTTAATACGTTTAAACTTTTTAAAAACCTTTTAATAGAGGCAACGTTCAGACGTTTAGTAAAATAAACAGAAAACCCTCGAACTAACTTAATAACGAAGGATCAATGGCCCGAATTCTCATCAGTGGCTTAACTTGAGCCTGTCCTAAAAAGACAAAGACTACTGGTAACCAGTTAAACCATTTTCACCTGCAGACCTATTGATTGTTGCTATTCGCCACCAGATATATTCGAATTGTTTCCTTTTATTATCCAGTTAATCCCTCTAGTTCTGCTTAGGAATTTACAAAGGGCTGCTTGCTATTTCAATAATAGTATAACCAGTCACCAGCAATACAATGTCCTGGATGATCCAGGACGCGATTTGGCTGATGACAGGCTATACTATGACTGAATTTCAAGGGGGCCATTGTGCAGAACTCAAGGGATTGACTGGATAATGAAAGGAACAATTAAAATATAACCGGTGGCGAAATCCAACCCTTTGAGCCAGAAGAATCTCCAGAGTGGATTTGGAAAGGGAGCAATGGTGACAGCCTGTACAAGACCCTCAATGACGCATCACCCAACACACGGATACCGAGTTGCAAGACTCTCAAGGTTTACTGCCTGCCCATCGAGCTTCCAGGTCCCAAGCTTATCGACACGAGGGGAGAGGAATGGCGCTACTGTAAAGTTGGCAAAACGGACAACATTGAGCAACTTGTGAAGAGTATTCAGTCCAAAACACTGTGCGAGATCGACGAGTCCTGCAAGTTTGAGCTGGGCCTTGGCAGGTCTGAGTTCTCCACAGACCAGCAGATTGAGAACACCGCCAGGCGAAGCCTTGGCTGGCCGTTGGCAAGAAAACTGTCTGAAGAAAAGGGCTTCTGCCAACCGACGGAATGGATCATCAGTCCACTTACCTTTCTGTTCAAGATTAAACAGGAAATGGTAGGGAAGAAGGTATCGGACTTAGTTGGCAGGGATACAAATCTATTTTACACATTCTTAGATAAAATATCAAAACTCGGAAGATATCCCGACAATCTTTTGATGAACATAATTCCAGATTGTTTCTGTCTCGAGAGTGATGGAATCATTTGCTCAAAAAAGAAAGAGTCAGACTTTGGCCAATCTACAGAGGAGGTGGGTACTAGCCCAGAGGCACGAGATACAATGTATGGAGAGGCGGCAGATACTAGGGAAGAGCCCGCGGGTACTAGCTTTCAAAAGAAAACCAAGCACGTTAGAGTAAGTGCCCCCGTTCCAGAATGTGACTATAAAGGTGATGGCATTGGCTCCATACATAAAAGAGATTCGGGGGGACATGCCACTCCAGTCCCTTGTTCTAGTCAGAAGACGCAGTCAACACCGAAAGCAAACATACCTGATGGGGAAACCCAGACAAAGAGAGACTCTCTTGGTGGTACTAGCAGGAAGCGGAAACTGGACTATAAATCAAATACATCTCCGAATTAAAGTGTGAGTGTCATGGGAAATGCTACAAAACGTTCAAATACTCAATGTTCAGGCAGTAACATCACAAAGTCCACACATAAATTACAACAACTCCGCAAGACCTTTATAGTTCATATGAAATAGGCAATCGTAATTAAGTGATCGAAATCAGTTATAATTGATATGTACAATGTACATTGAATTCGCTGTATGTTATATTTTTTCTTAACAATGTGTAATATATTCAAAGGAAATAACAATGATAATTAGATGCTTGAATTTCAATGAATACATCTCATTGGATGCTGTCAATAAATTAGTAATTTTTGTCATAAACATGATAAAACCACCATAATTAATGAGCACTCTTTTTATTTATCTCGCACCCCGTTTGGCGGCCGATGACAAACCAAAAGCTTGGATAAAAGGAACTCAAAACAATACCCCAGACGGCACTAAAATCTAGCAATATTTCTAAGCATTTGATATGTTTACTCTTTACCAAGTGTTATTTACCCACGCTACTTTATAGACAATGTTACCATAAGTGGCAAAGCGACGGGGAGGGGGGGTGGGGGGGGGGGACGTGCCCCTCTTAAATAATTTGAAAGAAAAACAATACGAAACAGAAGGGGACACCTATCCTCAATAATTATGTGTGCCCCTCCCCCCCCCCCCCCCCCAACACCCCAATTAGTACGACCACACGACCACGCTACGCCACTGGTTACCATCACATATAATACTTGTAACTAATCTTATGCATGTATCCTAATTCCAATCATCATTGATCTTTACAAGTTGAATGTTGCATTGTATATCGTAAATGTTCTATTTCTCAGCTTGTCTGCACATGATAATTTATTCGTGATATTTGATTATGGAATTGAAATGAATGAAAAGAATACAACCGAAATTATATTTGTAAATAAGTTGAAATGATGATACAATAATTATTGGGACTGAGTCACTGAGATGAGATATGAAATTATGGAAGGAGGTGTTCATGTTCAGCACAGTTTTGGGTATTATGTTTATTAATGATTTCAGTGTAAGATCATTTTATCTATGAATTTGTTATGACAATCTATCATTTTTTTCGTAATTTGTAAATAAGTAAAGCGAATATTGTGACCTTGACATGAACTTATGGAAGGAAATGTTCATTTGTATTACTGTTTTCATTTTATAGTTACTTTTTTGTTTTTTAAGTATTTTTGTTACAATACCCATAAATATATCAATGTATTATATTAGACAATTGATCTTTTTCTTAGTGAAAATTCCTCCACATTGTTATCATATGAATGTATCTATGTGATGAACGACCAATGTTTCATATTCTAGTGTTTGCGAAAACAATTTTAAAATTTCTAATATAAAAATATATATTTGTTTGTGACAGTGTGTACTATATAAACTGTAAGCATATAGCAAATAGACAATGAGCAAGATTTCATGAAGAAACACTATTTCAAATCAAATATTTAGATTTGAAATCGGACAAATCAGACATTGTTTCAAATGTTGTTAAATATATTTAGTTTATTGGTCCACGTTTACTGTTCTTTCAAGACAATACATAAGATAAACTAAACATGAACAATTACTGCAAATGTGGATCTACGTATATAGATCATACAAAATGTATAGACATAATAATGTACAAAATAATATTATTTATTGCTATTACAAATTTATTGATGTACTTTCCTGAAACATGCTGCTTAGTATATACACTTATAAGAAAAACCCACTATGTATTGTATAACAGTTATGCATTTATATATTTTCTAGTTGCATAAGGAGTAATTTTAACAGTCATGTCATTTTAAATTAATGGTGAGTGTGGGTTTTCTAATGTAATCATGCCAGTTTGTAGATCAGTTATATAAACATTTAGTTACTTTTAAGATGAAACCCAATTTTTAATTGTAAATCATTATTGTGCCTTTTTCATGAAAGATAAATAAATATGTTGACAAGTGCGTGTGGAAGTAAATGTGTCTACTTGTTATTTTGTTGCTGCATATTGTAATTTGGTAATATGCATTTTCCAAAATCCACAAGCCTAACTATTTTTGTATAGGTTAAATCTTTTAAAAATCTTCCACATGAACCCATAGCGGGAAAGAACAGAACAAAATCAATTATCACTGTTAATATCTTTTGTATTTTTTTTTTCTTCGTTATATCTTCATAAGAATGAAGACACTTTTAATCATTATTGCTACTTATTAAAACACACTGTACAAATACCATGTAAATATAGTCAAATAAGTATATGTTACAAATATATCATAAAAGTTAGTGAACACAGTCACCATACATACATGTATATACAGAATTTTATTCTGTAAAAGGAAAACAATAAGTCGATTGAAATGTACAAAGTTTACAAACAGAAGTTTACTACAAGAAATAATTTGTATACACGTACATTCATACCACTGAATTAAAGGGGACCACCAGGCAAAGGACAACACATTATTATATGTTTTGGTACCGATTTGTGATATCAAATAGATACCCAACATTTTGCAAAGGGTTGTGTAATTCATAAACAAAGCAATTCATTTCCACCACTTACGGAACCACGGCTATCTCGTGGTTCCACACGGGCGAGTGCGCCAATGCAATTCACGCGTACGTCAATAGAATCCCGGATGATTCGTTCACTCTGCATCGAGCGCCGCTGGCTCTGCTTGCATAATAGTCTGCGCATTCAGACCGCATGACCGCATGGCTGAGAATGGTGATGCGTTTTCCAATTATATATTTTTTTCTGAAAACATATTTTTGTGAACTTATTGAAGGAATGGAATACTAAATATGTTAACTTTCTATAAAAAGAGTATTATTTTTGGGTGGTGGTACCCTTTAAATACACATGCATGAAAGAACGTTTACTGAATTGATATTCTCATTCATGCTTCGGTAAATGTTTTGGTGGCCCGATCGGGCAAGCAGATTTTCAACCTGACATTGACAAAATTATATAAATCTTGTTTTCTCCCATGTCATGCTTATCTATAATCACATGTTTGATCAGGAAAGAGTGATATTTTGAATAGTAAAAAGTTTACTCATGAAATACAATTTTCGGGCCAGTAATTTTTTTCTTTCGGGCCAACAGATAAGGGGAAGAAATTATTTCACTGGCCCGACCGGGCCACTGATAAAAAAGGTAAGTGTAGAGCCTTGCTTTTTTCATTTGCTGCGATTTTGATCAGACAATTGACTCATTGCTGCGTCTTTGGGATGCCCATCCACCCTTTAAAAAGATGAATAAATAAATAAACACAATTATAACAATCGAGTAAAACATCTCATACAACATGACATGCTATCCAGCTTCAACATCCTTTAACATCCATAGCTCACTTAGCTCCTTCCATGAGTTATCAGTTCAGTGGGTCATAAAAAGTAACCATAAAGCTCCATAATAATAGCTCGCTTCCAAAAGGCGCTAAATCCACTTTCCATACAAATTTAGTTAACGATATATCTACATGTATAATCTACGTAGCTATCTAGGAATCCACATTTTACGACAAATAATTCACTCAAAATCAAAATATAGAAAGTTGAATTTTCATATTCCCATAGGCACGTGTACAAAGTGGGACAAAGAAACCTGTTTTCCTCGAAAGTTGAAAAAGTGGATTTAGCGCATTTTGGTTGAAAGCTCTTCGAAAACCTTGTGTTCATACAGGTACCTCTGTTCACATTGTGATAACTTTTGAGTCTAATGTCTAAAATGAATACAGTCAGCTGTAATTGTTTTTGTTTTAAAAAGCATCTTTATGACGATTTTCTAGCAGTTCACTTTGTCACAGAGTATGCTGCACATCACAGAGAGCAAGATGGGATGTTTCACAGCTTATGGCATATATGTCGCATGTCAACGAGGGTGTGATGGGTGTGATGAGGCGTGTCACAGTGTTGGGTGTCTTATGTCGATGTTGGCGTGGTCAAAGAGCATGTGACAGGGTGTGACGAGATGTGTCGCATAACGCGGCATCACAGTGTATGTCACATAGCACTGTCTCACAGTGTATGTCGCTTATCAACGAACGTGTAACAGGATGTGACAGGGCGTGTCACAGTGTCAGATGTCTATATGTCGTTGCTGGCGTGGTCAACAAAGATCTGGCGTGGTCAACAAAGATGTGACGTGGTGTTTCACACTGTCACATTTAATGTCAGTCACATAGCACATTCTCACAGCGTATGTCAAGTGTCAATGATTTTGTGACGGGGCGTGACAAGGAATGTCACAGCGTCGGATGCCTGATGTCGTTGTTGGCGTGATCCTTGCTATCCCCACTGAGCTGCTCGCTAGCGACTGATCCTGATCCGTAGAGAGGCATCGATTCAGCCTTCTCGATGTTCGCCTCGCGCGGTACGTGCACCTTGAAGAGATCGCTGATGAATACGGCCTGGACAGAAAATGAAACAAAATGTAATCATAGTTAGTGCATAGCCTAAGGAAATTGTAAGGAATTTTTAGTTGATTTGTACACTTTATATGAGTGCATCGGTTTCAACCATTTGGTCTACTACATGATGCAGGAAAGTTATATCCCCAACTTCAAACTTAACCACCAATCAAAAGCTTCTCCCTCCTACCACCCTTTCCTTCCCTTCAATAGACCTGTGATGCAGTCCCCTGGGACTAGAATTAGTTCAAGAAAGAATAACCAACAATTCTTTTCTGGACTTCCACAATCCTTTTAATTTTTTCAGGAATAACCTAGAAAAGATAACATAGTCCATTTCAGGACTTACAAATCCTTCCTTATATTTATACATGGTGCTAAGCCGATTGGTTTTGGTGAAGGACAGAGGTACCATCTTCTAAACAAAAAAGAGGGAAAAAGCACACTTCCCGCAAAGACTACAGCGGTGCTATGTGGTTCTTGAGCGAATGGGTGAATGAGCACAGATTAAAGACAAAATTACCCAATTTAAAAAGTCACAATAACTTTCGCTTGCCTGTACATTGTTGTGAAACAGCACATGTGTCTTAATGCATTAATTTTGATTTGTGAAACAATGCTAATTAAAATTCCATCCATTTAGATTTTTTAATGGCACATGTGGTTAAATGCATTATTTGCAATTGTAAAACAATGCAATTTGAAATTCATCAATACTCAATAAACTAGATAGATTAAACGAGAACTTACCTGTTTGAAGTTTAATCCTTATTTTATAAGGAATGTAGTGGGGATATTACGTTAACAAGAGAGAGCCCGCTAGCGCGCACGTAGGTCACGTGATGTCAATCTTGGAAGCAGAAGAAGGGTTGTGACTGCTGAAACTAAGAGATTATCGAGAACTAAAAACCTGTTGATTTTATACCCTTGAAATATATCCAATGGGTGGGAGAGGAGGGACGTAATATCCCCACTACATTCCTTATAAAATAAGGATTAAACTTCAAACAGGTAAGTTCTCGTTTAATCTATCTATTTTATTACGTAATTTCGTGAGATATTACGTTAACAAGAGATTTTGAAGCTCAGCAGTCACAATCCTACTAATAAACATAGCAGATAAGTTATTCTGAATAACTCAATCCTCGAAGGACAAAATGAATAAGACTGCAGAGTAAATACCTGGACAATTGTTACTGAGACTGTCCGATGACTGCGGAAGCGAAGGATGCCGTGTTCTCCGTAGGCTTCCTGTAGTACCTTTGGAAGGTCTTTTCATTTGACCATCCTGCTTGGTCCAGGATCTGCTGCACTGGCAGGTTTGCACCACATGCGACTGATGTAGATGCTGCCCTCGTAGAATGGGCCTTGTACACCCCCGTGTCAATTCCTGCTGCTGCCATAGTCAGCTTTATCCATCTGGCAATAGTAGCTGCTGTAACACGCTTGTGGGGTTTCTGGTAGCTAATAAACAAACCGCGTTCTTCACCGCGGATCTTGTTGGTTTCAAGAATGTACCTTTTCAGATAACGCACAATACACAGTCTCCTGTCTGGAGCATAGGCATGCAGTTTTAGAACATAATCTGCTTTTCCTGGCCTCGATTGTTTTTAGTAGTTCTTGAAACATAAAGACTACTTTATCTTCTTTCATCACCATGTAGTCCAAACTTAAGAGGTGGATAGACTGCACACGTTGTGCTGCTAACAGCGCAATCAACATACATAACTTCATAGTTAGCGTTTTCAGGTCCAATCCTGTCGCTGGTGAAAGCCTTCGTAGATGATTTAGTACAATGGCCGCGTCCCATACTTCTTTGTATCTTGGCTGCGGTGGTCTTTTATGAAAAAATCCTCTCATGAATCGGCTGATGAGTGGATGGTTTCCAATTTCAAACCTATTGTCACTAAGTACAAGAAAGGATGATAGAGCGCTACGTGCTTGGTTCACGACACTATATCCTGCGTTTTGATCATAGAATAGTTCACTTAGGAATTCCAGCACCATGCTAACATCGGCATGGAGATGATTTATGTTCTTTCTGGAGCAGAAATCCGTCCACTTTCGGATGTAAACTGCGTATTGTCTTCTTGTTGACGGTCTCCACGAAGCAGAGATGATGCTGATAATTCTTTTGTGTAGTCCTAATTTTTCCAGGGGGTCGGACATAATCTGCAACATAAAAGATCCAAATATTGATTTAATGGGTGAGGAACATGAGTAACTGGTTGTACTAAGAGTGAGCTAGATCTTGGAATAAACATGGCCTCCCCCACTGTCATTTTCTGCAGCACTGGGAACCATGGCTGAGACGGCCAATTAGGTACGACCATGATGCCTGTTGCCTCATCATTCCTGATTTTTTGAAGGCACTTTGCTATGAGACAAAATGGAGGGAAAGCATAGAAATTGAATCTACTCCAATCAATAGTAAAGGCATCAACATTCTCTGCATCTGGGTCTGGGTACCAGGACACATATCTATCTAGCTGTTTGTTAAGCCTTGATGCAAACATGTCAATGTCTGGCAGCCCAAATCTATGAACAACACTATCAAATACATTCCTGTCAAGCATCCATTCCGTTCTATCATTAAAATGTCTGGAGCGCAAGTCTGCTTCAGTGTTTAGTTTACCCGGTAGGTGGGCGGCTGTGATCCAGATATTACGCTGGATACACCAATCCCAAATTTCTTGTGCCATACGATTACAATCGTTGGATTTGATGCCTCCCATGTTATTAATGTACGCCACAGCTGTGGTGTTGTCTAAACGAAGCAAAATGTGAGTGTCATGCAAATTGGAACATAATGCTTTTAGTCCTATACCGGCTGCCAGAGTTTCAAGGTAATTTATCCCACTGTGTTGGGCCATGCGAACTTCTTCCGCACTCCATCTACCCCCTGTAGATGAGCTAAGATCAGTTGCCCCCCAACCTGCTCCACTAGCATCAGTTCTTACTTCAACACGTGGCTTGTCTCTTGCCATGGGCGCAGTCATATATTTGATATGTGCGATCCACCATTCTAGTTCTAGTCTTGATTCAAGTGAAAGATTCATCTTTCTATCAAAATGGCCTCTATTGCACTTAAGGGCCCTTATTTTATCCTTCTCTAAAGCCCTATAATGGAGGGGACCGTACTGGACAGCCGGAAGAGAAGCTACTAGTTTTCCTATTACCATAGCAACCGTCCGAATGGAGGGGTTTTCATTGTTGAGAAGATCCACACACACCTGAGTGATATCTTGGACTTTATCTTCTGGTAATTTCATGATCATATTCTCTGAATCTAGGATGAAGCCGAGGAACTGCAGCTCCTTTACAGGCCTCAACACTGATTTCTCTGGGTGTACTATGAAACCTAGCTTCGAGAAAAGGCTAGTTGTAGCCGTGATGGCTTCTTTTGTTTTCTTTTCATCATCTCCTATGATAATAGTATCGTCCAGATATCCTACAACGGTGTGTCCTTTTCTTCTCAGTTCTGAAAACACAGGCTTCAGCAATTTTGTGAAAAGCCTTGGTGCCGTGCTAAGTCCATTAGGCAATACCTTAAACTGCCACAATTGATTATTCCACATGAATTTTAGATATTTTCTGTGATTTGAGTTAACTGGCACCGAATAGTATGCATCTCGGAGGTCAACTGATGCCATATAACAGTTTGGGGTTAGGAGATGGATTGCTGTATGGATATTATCCATCTTGAAATGCTGGTAGTCCAGGCATTTGTTCAATTCAGAAAGATCTAGAATAATTCTAGCACCTCCATTCTTTTTGGGTCTGGAGAAAATATTTGATATGAATTCTCCTTCTTCGTGTACACTAGATTCAATGACATTTTTCTCCAAAAGATTTTGAACTTCCTAGTTTATGCTACTAAACGTTTCAGATTTGCATTTATATTGCATAGGTGGTTCATTTTGTACCGGGAGTGTAGCAAATTCAATCTCATAACCCCGAACTGCATTTAGAATCACAGGATCTGATGTTATATCACACCATTCATGATAATGAGCATTCAGTCGACCTCCGACTTTCACAACCAAAGGGTCTGATTTACTTGTAGGATTACAATCAAATGAGGTACTCACCTCTTCTGGATTAGTAGACCTGTGGTCTTCTACTTCCTCCTCTGATTGGGACCCTGGTTTTGGCCCTGTCTGGCTTGAGGGTTCTGCATCTTTGGCTGGCCCCTCGTCATACTTGTCTGAGTGTGAGGAGCTTGGTATCTGCCCCGTCCCTGGGGGCCCTGGCCTAAAAAAGGCCTGTCAGCTGTCCCACTGCGTGGGCGGTAGGACGGATTTGAGCTGGTCCATCCTGCAGCGCGGTACTGTCTTTGCTGTGCCGACGCATGTCCCTTGTAGGGATGGTAGTGCTGTTGAGATGAGTATGGTCTTGTTTTACCATATCCATATGATCCTTTCGTGACTCCAGCTGTGGCAAGTTGCTGGTCCTTCAAGTCTTTCACTTGCTTGCTCAGGTTATCTCCAAAAAGGAGTCTAGAAACAGGTGTAGACGGTTTACACAGATGTGAGTACTTGGAATTTAAGTCAGGTTTGATGAAATCTTTCCTGAGGCAGTTCAGTTCATACTGAGCGTTGCACAGAAGAGCAAGAGCATCTTGCTGGGTTTCCGAAATCGATGACGATGACAGAGTTCGGAGATAAGCATTCAGTCCTTTGGACAGTGACTTTTGGGCCCTTTGGATTTTGATATCTCTGGCCTTGGTAGTCACAGGGAGATTTTCCCAAATGGGTGGGTTCACTTTGGGAGTGTCAATAAGCTGACAATTGTCTGGCAAAGGATACTTTGATGACACTTCCTCAAAAGTCTTGGGTTCGAGCTGGTGACCAACTAGGTATGAAGTCGATTGGGCAATGTTTTCTTCAATAGGTTCGCCAACATCTTTAGGCGGAGCAAATTTGGCTGCCAGGCTGGGGATGCCGACGGGGCAGCCTTGCGCTTGGCCGTACAGAGAGCTATCATCTTGTCCCTCCGAATTGTCCACATCATACACAGAGCAAGATGCACGATCATCACTTTCATCAATGAGTTCGTCATACTCCATGTTGTAGTCCATTTCCACTTGTTCCCCCGCTAGGTTCGGGTCTACAGGCCCTGAGCGGTAATCAACATCGGCATGAGTCCGTTTGCTTTGGGACCCCACTGCCTCTGCAATCTGCGCCACTAAACTCTCGAGTTTATCAAGTCTTTTGTTGAATTTCGACGCCTCTTTAGAGGCAGCTGTCGAAGAAGTCGATTTGTTCATATTCGGAGTAGTGGCCACTCCCGTACTGTCTCCGATTGTATCGGTCTCAACAGTACGCTCCTTGCTGCCCTGCGCACACGGCGCGGGAGAAGGAATAGCAGCGGGCCCGCTGCGCGTAGATTTCGATGTCGACTTTGTCTTTGTCGAGTCCGTCATTTCGGCGTTAGAATTATCCGTCAAGAGCAAAACAAAACTGGGTATAAACTGTCCAAGAAGATGCTTTGATGAATATGTGATCCGAATATATCAAAGAGAAAATAGTTCAAACACGAAAAACAAGGAATTTTCCTCAAATTCTGCGACCTCGTGTGGGATTTTTCCACACGCAAAACATGGCGCTAACGAAATTGACATCACGTGACCTACGTGCGCGCTAGCGGGCTCTCTCTTGTTAACGTAATATCTCACGAAATTACGTAATAAAATGTTATACAAATATTACTTTTGCGAATTTTGAAATATTACCATTGTCTCTTTAATGTGTGTTTAATCGGTTACAGTCCGTTATTCCGAAGGTTCGTTATTCCGAAGGTTCAGTTATTCCGAAGGTTCGTTATTCCGAAGGTTCGTTATTCCGAAGGTTCGTTATTCCGTAGGTTCGTTATTCCGAAGGTTCGTTGATCCGAAAATAGAATCGGGTTCGTTATTCCGAAGGTTCGTTATTCCGAAGGTTCGTTATTCCGAAGGTTCGTTGATCCGAAAATAAAATCGGGTTCGTTATTCCGAAGGTTCGTTAGTCCTAAAATGAAATAGGGTTCGTTTATCCGAAAATTAAATAAATACGACGTAGAAAAGAATTTGCGAATTTTGAAATATTACCATTTTCTCTTTAATGTGTGTTTAATCGGTTACAGTCCGTTATTCCGAAGGTTCGTTATTCCGAAGGTTCGTTATTCCGAAGGTTCGTTATTCCGTAGGTTCGTTATTCCGAAGGTTCGTTGATCCGAAAATAGAATCGGGTTCGTTATACCGAAGGTTCGTTATTCCGAAAATAAAATCGGGTTCGTTATTCCGAAGGTTCGTTAGTCCTAAAATGAAATAGGGTTCGTTTATCCGAAAATTAAATAAATACGACGTAGAAAAGAATTGAGTTGATTGATTTTGAGCAGTGTGGACTTGGGAAAGGGGATCAATCTTACTCTAATTGCCGTGGCTGCATGGGGGTGGGGGAGAAGGGGAGGGGGGCAAAGAATGGCTTTACAATTCTAGTCAAATTGTATTTTCTTTTTCTTTGTAAAACAGTGCAATAAGAATGAGATATATATATTTATATCTTTCTCATGTA
This sequence comes from Echinarachnius parma, assembly GCA_037951105.1. Taxonomy (NCBI): domain Eukaryota; kingdom Metazoa; phylum Echinodermata; class Echinoidea; order Clypeasteroida; family Echinarachniidae; genus Echinarachnius; species Echinarachnius parma. Next base: position 226,136 of record JBAMJV010003818.1, on the reverse strand, counting down.
AACAAACATGAAATAAAACCAAAATCAATTTTATATAATTATAATTATGTCATAAAGTTAGATTTTGCTGCTTGATATCAGTCCAAAATCACATTTTATTTGTCTGAATTGTATGTATTTCATCATAAATAGCAAGAAAGGGCAGGGGGGGGTGTCCCCCCCCCCCCCCCCCCCCCCCCCGTTAGGGAGAGCTTTGGCATTTTTAAAATTGAAACTGTGCAATCTGAGTTTTTACTCTTTTCCAATAAAATTAGATAAAAGCCATGATTTAAATTGATTTGGGAGGGGGGCCCATGACACCCCACCACTACGCCAGTGCACACACACACACACACACACACACACACACACACACACACACACACACACACACACACACACACACACACACACACACACACACACATACACACACACACACACACACACACACACACACACACACACACACACACACACACACACACACACACATACACGCACACACATCCTATTTCATTTTCGGATTAACGAACCCTAATTCATTTTAGGAATAGCGAACCTTCGGAATAACGAACCTTCGGAATAAAGAACCTTCGGAATAACGAACCTTCGGAATAACGAACCTTCGGAATAACGAACGTTCGGAATAACGAACCTTCGGAATAACGAACCTTCGGAATAACGAACCTTCGGAATAACGAACCGCACCCGTTTAATCAACCATGGAATAATGGTTTAACCGTTATCTCTTATTTTTACACATTGTTTCCCTTACTACCTTAAATATTTTCGCAAGACGAAATCTTGAAACGATTCTTGGTTATGAATTTATGAATTACTGTTTTCATTTTACCGTTACTTTTTTTGTTCTCTTAAGTACTTTTGTTACAATAATTATATATATCTACGCATTATCTTACATAATTGATCTTTATCTTTGCACTTATTTATCCGCATTATTATCATATGAATGTAATGTATGTGGTGAATGACCGATGTTTGGTTATGAAATTATGAGCTGTTGTTTAGGGGGGTAGTTACTTTTTGTGTTCGGTTTATAATATCTTTGGGGATTTCAGAATCTTGTAGGGAACATGTTAAGAAACCAGAATCACATCTTCTACTCACCACCAAGATGGCGACCACCAAGCCCAGCGCACTTCCCGCAAAGACGTCGCTCCAATGGTGCTTGAAGTCCGAGACTCTGGACAGACTAACCAAGATGGCGGTCAGGATCCCGGCCACCTGGAGGAATGGCCGGAGAAGGGTGTTCCCGAACAGCTCTGGCACCATTCGCAACTGCAGGTAGATCTGCAAAGAAAAAAAAAGGATTAAATAGAGTTAATTTGTTACTGTTTTAATTCTAAAGGGGAGACAAAGCTGGAATGTTTGCTAACTGCTACTGATAAGTGCATAATTCCCGTCACTTCTAGTAATATATTTCTTCTTGGGTATCACTAATAATGGAAATTATCCTTTTTTTAAACCACTATCTTCAATTTTGACTGAACACTGGAAGCTGCCATGTTTTCCAACGGTACCTCATGAAACATCACTTGAATGGCACGAACAAAAGTGGGTTCATCAGATTAAAGAACATCGGTTACATAACCCAGTGTTGTTACTGCATGCTCTGATCTGCTCAGATGACATGGGGTACCTCAGTCATATTAGTAATCAGTCAAAAACAGAGGATAGTGGTTTTATTTAAACATCGATTATTTCCATTATTAGTGATACCCAAGAGGAGACTAGAACGGACAGGAATTATGCCCCTATCAGTAACAGTAGGCATAACTTCAGCATTTCGTTTACCTTTAAAGATTGCTGGTAATAATTTTGGTAACGAACGTTAGTTTTTCAACAAGGCTCCCCCTTCACCCAAAACGACTTGTAAGACATAAGTGAATAAATAATTACGTAGATAAAACTCGTTTCGGATTTCACAGCAATACGAACAAGAATATGGAGCAATTTTTACAAATAAATGTTGAAATAACAGTGATATTTCTTCAAATAATTAATATTTGAAGATAATAACAGAGACGGATACTCTCTATGAACTTTTATGAGTAACTATTTTACCTAGATCGCAATAATAAACTTGGTTACTTTGCAATTTAAACTTAATAATATACTTCTATTTTATTTCATCACTACCACAAATAAATTATAAGAAATTCATACTACAGAATTTCATAATTCTGCATATCACATCAGTAATGATACTCCTCTCTAAGTAACTATTTCTCTAAACCAATATGGATTTCTGGAATGTTACAATGTTATTGAGAGAAAAGAAATATTCATATATATGAGAAATTACATCTGCTTGTGGAATAAACATGTAAATCAAAATTAAGTTTAACCACTTACTTCCCTGATAAAATGATTAACATGGAGTTGATGGATGGTAAACCAAGCGCTCGAAGACAATGACTGTGTTAAATGTGATCGAGTGTTTGAGGTAGATAGAGGCATAGAGCAATAGAATGTAGCTGCATGCCAATTATTTCACAATATTATTTTCATGAGAAACGCTGCATCTGTTCATCAAATATAAATCAGAGCAAAAGAATATAGCTGTGCAATCAATTCACAGATATCAATAAACAGACGGATTTAAATATAAACATGGAATTCCCCACATTCAAACTTTTACAATTAGCATTAATCTCATTCAAGTTTTACAACATCACTAGGAGAGTTTGTAATAGTAGTTCTCAGCATTTTTGCTATGCAGGTTTCTGTCCTTTCATAGACTTGGCTCTCTGCACCACTTAGACTGTGCACTTTAGGTTGAATTTTAACATCAGGAAGTACAGTGCTTCGGTTTTGTTGCTCGGAGTAAATTTGTCAAGTGTTCTGCAAACTCAGGTATTATTAAAGAGTTTTCCATATATTATACACCACATAGAATTTTGAAATTCCTTTTATATAATGTACATTATCCCTACATAGCTTTATATAATTCGTTCCAATTTACAATCACCTTTAAAAAAAAAATCCAAAGCCATTTTTCCCCCTTTTTTCAAGAAGTTGTTATCGTAATGATTGATTTATTACTAATTTATATGATTTGATTCGGTATAATTTCATTTTCAGAACATCGTTTATACATTGTTTTTAATATTTATTCTATTGATTTAGCAGTAGCAGTAGCAGAGCTGCCAACCATCCCGTTCTTTGCCATAATAGAACGTTTTGTAATGTGATTACGGTAGTACGATTTTTAGTGTGTTATTCCTTTTTCTTTCTTTTTTAATACGTTTAAACTTTTTAAAAACCTTTTAATAGAGGCAACGTTCAGACGTTTAGTAAAATAAACAGAAAACCCTCGAACTAACTTAATAACGAAGGATCAATGGCCCGAATTCTCATCAGTGGCTTAACTTGAGCCTGTCCTAAAAAGACAAAGACTACTGGTAACCAGTTAAACCATTTTCACCTGCAGACCTATTGATTGTTGCTATTCGCCACCAGATATATTCGAATTGTTTCCTTTTATTATCCAGTTAATCCCTCTAGTTCTGCTTAGGAATTTACAAAGGGCTGCTTGCTATTTCAATAATAGTATAACCAGTCACCAGCAATACAATGTCCTGGATGATCCAGGACGCGATTTGGCTGATGACAGGCTATACTATGACTGAATTTCAAGGGGGCCATTGTGCAGAACTCAAGGGATTGACTGGATAATGAAAGGAACAATTAAAATATAACCGGTGGCGAATATCAACAATCAATGGGTCTGCAGGTGCAAAATCGTTTACTCTGGTTACCGGTAGTCTTTGTCTTTTTAGGCCGGGCTCAAGTTGAGCCACTGATGAGGATTCGGGCAATTGGTGACTTGTTGATCCAGGTTGGCAGCTCTGCAGTAGTAGTAGTAGTAGTAGTAGTAGTAGTAGTAGTAGTAGTAGTAGTAGTAGTAGTAGTACACGAACTAGCGTGGTCAGAGTGATTGGGAAGACACAATTTATTGGGGGCACGCTTTATGTATTTCTTCACTGATATGTTTTTTTGTTTTTTTTATTGTACATGCAACCGTAGGCGGTAGATCGCAACGTATTGTATGAGCAAACGTAGCATTAGATGAATATCACTAGCAATAGTAAAGGATCATTGTCAAGTTATGCACTTATTTTACCACCCAGTATGTGAAGAAGAAAACCACTCACGATGATGGCCCGATGGAAACGATAATCTGAAAAGAAAGAAAGAAAACATTGATATATCAGAATAAAACATTCGTTTTTGCAAGGCTGGTAAGTATTATAATATTCTTTGTCAAATATCATAAGACGGCAATTTTTGATAAGCTGTATCGATTAGATTCTGTGTTTGCTAAATTGTAAATCAATAACTAGAACTTGTTTCTTCTACATTTCCACCAAATGGCACCATCACAGATAGCTACCAACCATGGCAGAAGACAATGAAGAAATCCAACCCTTTGAGCCCGAAGAATCTCCAGAGTGGATTTGGAAAGGGAGCAATGGTGACAGCCTGTACAAGACCCTCAATGACGCATCACCCAACACACGGATACCGAGTTGCAAGACTCTCAAGGTTTACTGCCTGCCCATCGAGCTTCCAGGTCCCAAGCTTATCGACACGAGGGGAGAGGAATGGCGCTACTGTAAAGTTGGCAAAACGGACAACATTGAGCAACTTGTGAAGAGTATTCAGTCCTAAACACTGTGCGAGATCGACGAGTCCTGCAAGTTTGAGCTGGGCCTTGACAGGTCTGAGTCCTACACAGACCAGCAGATTGAGAACACCGCCAGGCGAAGCCTTGGCTGGCCGTTGGCAAGAAAACTGTCTGAAGAAAAGGGCTTCTGCCAACCGACGGAATGGATCATCAGTCCACTTACCTTTCTGTTCAAGATTAAACAGGAAATGGCAGGGAAGAAGTTATCGGACTTAGTTGGCAGGGATACAAATCTATTTTACACATTCTTAGATAAAATATCAAAACTCGGAAGAGATCCCGACAATCTTTTGATGAACATAATTCCAGATTGTTTCTGTCTCGAGAGTGATGGAATCATTTGCTCAAAAAAGAAAGAGTCAGGCTTTGGCCAATCTACAGAGGAGGTGGGTACCAGTGTTGTATCCGAGTCCACCCAATCCGAGTCCGAGACCGAGTCCGAGTCCAGACTGTTCGAGTCCGAGACCGAGACCGAGTCCGAGTACGAGTCCGAGTCCGAGTCCAACTCTTTTTTTTTAAATTAATTATTTTTATTTTACATTGATTCATTTTCTTTTCCAAAGGCAATTGATCTATCACTCGATCAAGTGATTAACCCTAGATATGTGTCACATAATATGCACTCATTCAGGGCTCCACACTCACGTTTTTTTTTAACAGGCCCTTTTGGGCCAGTAGATTTGTTTCAATTATTGTATGGGTATATTCGTTGTATTACTTATTATGGCGTTATGAAGGGTAATATAATCACCCAACGTTGTGAAATATTATGTATGCGAGCGAGCGGAGCGAGCTTGAAAATTTTACCTATTTCACAGCGGAAAATTGCCATTTGTTTCAATTATTGTATGGGTATATTCGTTGTATTACTTATTATGGCGTTATATGAAGGGTAATATAATCACCCGACGTTGTGAAATATTATGTATGCGAGCGAGCGGAGCGAGCTTGACAATTTTAGCAATTTCACAGCGGAAAATCCCAAAATCCCGGAGAAAATGAGGGAGAAAAGAGGGGAAAGGAATAAATGAAAAAAGGGAACCATGTCTAAGGATTTTTTTTTATGAAAAAGGGACTCATGTCTAAGGATCTTTCTTGAAAAAGTTACCCTTCCCAGCGGCACATCCCCGTATACCCAATATACGTGAGTACCCCCCCCCCCCCCCCCCCCCCCCCCCACCACCGGGTGTTTGATAGCCGAACATTTTGAGAATCGCGGTGTCAATTCATAAAAAAGACAGTATAAAATGAAAGCATACCTATCAAATATAAGCTTGGGCTATTTGTTATGGATATGTAACTTGCGTGTCCATTCGTTTCCCACAAATGTGATTTTTTGCTCACTTTCTTGTCGGCTGTCAGTTCATTCGCGATCTCTTTTTCAAGCAACAATCGCTTGGTGGATTGGATAGAATATTTGGCTTGTTTCTTGCAGAATTATAGCACAGAATAGCCAATATACAAGTATACAAAATATACGGAAATTGGCCGGTCTCGAGCTGGACTCGGCCCGAGTCATCGAGTCCACGACCTTCGAGTCCGAGTCCGAGGCCGAGTCCGGGGTCCCCGAGTCCGAGTACGAGGCCGAGGCCGGCAATGCCGGCCTCGAGTCCGGACTCGAGACCAAGACCGGCCTCGAGTCATACAACACTGGTGGGTACTAGCCCAGAGGCACCAGATACAATGTATGGAGAGGCGGCAGATACTAGGGAAGAGCCCGCGGGTACTAGCTTTCAAAAGAAAACCAAGCACGTTAGAGTAAGTGCCCCCGTTCCAGAATGTGACTATAAAGGTGATGGCATTGGCTCCATACATAAAAGAGATTTGGGGGGACATGCCACTCCAGTCCCTTGTTCTAGTCAGAAGACGCAGTCAACACCGAAAGCAAACATACCTGATGGGGAAAGCCAGACAAAGAGAGACTCTCTTGGTGGTACTAGTAGGAAGCGGAAACTGGACTATAAATCAAATACATCTCCGAATTAAAGTGTGAGTGTCATGGGAAATGCTACAAAACGTTCAAATACTCAATGTTCAGGCAGTAACATCACAAAGTCCACACATAAATTACAACAACTCCGCAAGACCTTTCCCACAACAAACATAAACGACCTTAGGTGCACTGACAAAGCCGAAAGCATCCACTGTCATGACACAGGATCAATCAACAAAGCCAGTTCAAAGACAGACTAGTCAAATTCTACCTCCACAAAACAGTTTCCAAACAGTCACCAAAGTTATGGAATCACTTACCTCAAACAGTTGGTAACTCACATCTCCCAAATGTATCAAAACAAAAGAACGCTGCAAGGAGACAAACTTCAGCTGCACATTCTCAAGGTAAAATCATTATGTATCAAGTCCACCATGTCATCGCATAGAAATGCTAGAATGAAATAAACAATCATCAAATGATTGCATTATGATTATTCATTATATTTCTATTTTATGTATTTTTATTTCTATTAGATGTATTTTGTAAATGTCATCTGTCTATAAGCATATCAAGACAACTATGGTAGTGTAATTGGTTCACTATTGTAGAAGTAAATAATTAAATTCGCAATATTGCAGATACATAGTTAAACTGCAATCAATTTTATCCACATATAATTTGCTATAAAATAATGATATCATTGTATATTTATGAGTTTCATTTTGTATCATGTTCCTTTTTTTCATATTTGTTATTTATTTACTAATGTATAAATGCATTTTAATTTGTTTCATTTCATATTGATTAAACAAAATTTATGGAATTTCATTGTTAGAAAGAAATATAATGATTTAGTATGAAATATACACTATCATAATAAGAAACTCTTATGTTAGGATACTTGTTACATTATAACTCATGTTTATTTTGATAGAAATTAATTTCTTTCAATTAATTGGTATTTCATTGTAGAATTCAACTTAATTTTGATTAATATTTTTATTTGACTATTAAATTTCAAAATGTTTTTTAATATATGTTACACCACCTTTACCTCATGAATGTAATTGTAAGATAAAAATCATGTCAGCTGATATAGTTCATATGAAATAGGCAATCGTAATTAAGTGATCGAAATCAGTTATAATTGATATGTACAATGTAAAATGAATTCGCTGTATGTTATATTTTTCTTAACAATGTGTTATATATTCAAAGGAAATAACAATGATAAATAGATGCTTGAATTTCAATGAATACATCTCATTGAATGTTGTCAATAAATTAGTAATTTTTGTCATAAACATGATAAAACCACCATAATTAATGAGCACTCTTTTTGTTTATCTCGCATCCCGTTTGGCGGCCGATGTCAAACCAAAAGCTTGGATAAAAGGAACTCAAAACATTACCCCAGACGGCACTAAAATCTAGCAATATTTCTAAGCATTTTATATGTTTACTCTTTACCCAGTATTATTTACCCACGCTACTTTATAGACAATGTTACCATAAGTGGCATAGCGACGGGGAGGGGGGGGGGGGGGGGGACGTGCCCCTCTTAAATAATTTGAAAGAAAAACAATACGAAACAAAAGGGGACACCTATCCTCAATAATTGTGTGCCCCCCCCCCCCCCCCAATTAGTACGACCACACGACCACGCTACGCCACTGGTTACCATCACATATAATACTTGTAAGTCATCTTATTAAATTGCTTGCATGTATCCTAATTCCAATCATCAATGATCTTTACAGTTTGAATGTTGCATTGTATATCGTAAATGTTCTTTTTCTCAGATTGTCTGCACATGTTAATTTATACTTGATATTTGATTATGGAATTTAAATGAATGAAAAGAATATAACCGAAATCATATTTGTAAATAAGTTGAAATGATGATACAATAATTATTGTGACTGAGATGAGATATGAAATTATGGAAGGAGGTGTTCATGTTCAGTACTGTTTTGGGTGTTATGTTTATTAATGATTTCAGTGTAGATAATTTTATCTATGAATTTGTTATGACAATTTATCATTGTAAATAAGTAAAGCGAATATTGTGACCTTGACATGAACTTATGGAAGGAAAAGTATTTTTGTTACAATACCCATATATATATATCAATGCATTATATTAGACAATTGATCTTTTTCTTAGTAAAAATTCCTCCACATTGTTATCATATGAATGTATCTATGTGATGAACGATCGATGTTTGATATTCTAGTGTTTGCGAAAACAATTTTAAAATTTGATTTTTTCATCTGGTTGGACATTAAACTTTTTCTAATATAAAAATATATATTTGTTTGTGACAGTGTGTACTATATAAACTGTAAGCATATAGCAAATAGACAATGAGCAAGATTTCATGAAGAAACACTCTTTCAAATCAAATATTTAGATTTGAAATCGGACAAATCCGACATTGTTTCAAATGTTATTAAATATATTTAGTTTATTGGTCCACGTTTACTGTTCTTTCAAGACAATACATAAGATAAACTAAACATGAACAATTACTGCAAATGTGGATCTACGTATAGAGATCATACAAAATGTATAGACATAATAATGTACAAAATAATATTATTTATTGCTATTACAAATGTATTAATGTACTTTCCTGAAACATACTGCTTAGTGTATACACTTATAAGAAAAACCCACTATGTATTGTATAACAGTTATGCATTTATATAGTTTCTAGTTGCATAAGGAGTAATTTTAACAATCATGTCATTTTAAATTAATGGTGAGTGTGGGTTTTCTATTGTAATCATACCAGTTTGTAGATCAGTTATATAAACATTTAGTTACTTTAAGATGAAACCCAATTTTTAATTGTAAATCATTATTGTGCCTTTTTCATGAAAGATAAATAAATATGTTGACAAGTGCGTGTGGAAGTAAATGTGTCTACTTGTTATTTTGTTGCTGCATATTGTAATTTGGTAATATGCATTTTCCAAAATCCACAAGCCTAACTATTTTTGAATAGGTTAAATCTTTTAAAAATCTTCCACATGAACCCATAGCGGGAAAGAACAGAACAAAATCAATTATCACTGTTAATATCTTTTGTATTTTTTTTTTCTTCGTTATATCTTTATAAGAATGAAGACACTTTTAATCATTATTGCTACTTATTAAAACACACTGTACAAATACCATGTAAATATAGTCAAATAAGTATATGTTACAAATATATCATAAAAGTTAGTGAACACAGTCACCATACATACATGTATATACAGAATTTTATTCTGTAAAAGGAAAACAATAAGTCGATTGAAATGTACAAAGTTTACAAACAGAAGTTTACTACAAGAAATAATTTGTATACACGTACATTCATACCACTGAATTAAATACACATGCATGAAAGAACGTTTACTGAATTGATATTCTCATTCATGCTTCGGTAAATGTTTTGGTGGCCCGATCGGGCAAGCAGATTTTCAACCTGACATTGACAAAATTATATAAATCTTGTTTTCTCCCATGTCATGCTTATCTATAATCACATGTTTGATCAGGAAAGAGTGATATTTTGAATAGTAACAAGTTTACTCATGAAATACAATTTTCGGGCCAGTAATTTTTTTCTTTCGGGCCAACAGATAAGGGGAAGAAATTATTTCACTGGCCCGACCGGGCCACTGATAAAAAAGGTAAGTGTAGAGCCTTGCTTTTTTCATTTGCTGCGATTTTGATCAGACAATTGACTCATTGCTGCGTCTTTGGGATGCCCATCCACCCTTTAAAAAGATGAATAAATAAATAAACACAATTATAACAATCGAGTAAAACATCTCATACAACATGACATGCTATCCAGCTTCAACATCCTTTAACATCCATAGCTCACTTAGCTCCTTCCATGAGTTATCAGTTCAGTGGGTCATAAAAAGTAACCATAAAGCTCCATAATAATAGCTCGCTTCCAAAAGGCGCTAAATCCACTTTCCATACAAATTTAGTTAACGATATATCTTCATGTATAATCTACGTAGCTATCTAGGAATCCACATTTTACGACAAATAATTCACTCAAAATCAAAATATAGAAAGTTGAATTTTCATATTCCCATAGGCACGTGTACAAAGTGGGACAAAGAAACCTGTTTTCCTCGAATGTTGAAAAAGTGGATTTAGCGCATTTTGGTTGAAAGCTCTTCGAAAACCTTGTGTTCATACAGGTACCTCTGTTCACATTGTGATAACTTTTGAGTCTAATGTCTAGAATGAATACAGTCAGCTGTAATTGTTTTTGTTTTAAAAAGCATCTTTATGACGATTTTCTAGCAGTTCACTTTGTCACAGAGTATGCTGCACATCACAGAGAGCAAGATGGGATGTTTCACAGCTTATGGCATATATGTCGCATGTCAACGAGGGTGTGATGGGTGTGATGAGGCGTGTCACAGTGTTGGGTGTCTTATGTCGATGTTGGCGTGGTCAAAGAGCATGTGACAGGGTGTGACGAGATGTGTCGCATAACGCGGCATCACAGTGTATGTCACATAGCACTGTCTCACAGTGTATGTCGCTTATCAACGAACGTGTAACAGGATGTGACAGGGCGTGTCACAGTTTCAGATGTCTTATGTCGTTGCTGGCGTGGTCAACAAAGATCTGGCGTGGTCAACAAAGATGTGACGTGGTGTTTCACACTGTCACATTTAATGTCAGTCACATAGCACTGTCTCACAGTGTATGTTGCTTATCAACGAACGTGTAACAGGATGTGACAGGGCGTGTCACAGTGTCAGATGTCTTATGTCGTTGCTGGCGTGGTCAACAAAGATGTGACAAGGTGTGTCACACTGTCACATTTAATGTCAGTCACATAGCACTGTCTCACAGTGTATGACAAGTGTCAATGATTTTGTGACGGGGCGTGACAAGGAATGTCACAGCGTCGGATGCCTGATGTCGTTGTTGGCGTGATCCTTGCTATCCCCACTGAGCTGCTCGCTAGCGACTGATCCTGATCCGTAGAGGGGCATCGATTCAGCCTTCTCGATGTTCGCCTCGCGCGGTACGTGCACCTTGAAGAGATCGCTGATGAATACGGCCTGGACAGAAAATGAAACAAAATGTAATCATAGTTAGTGCATAGCCTAAGAAAATTGTAAGGAATTTTTAGTTGATTTGTACACTTTATATGAGTGCATCGGTTTCAACCATTTGGTCTACTACATGATGCAGGAAAGTTATATCCCCAACTTCAAACTTAACCACCAATCAAAAGCTTCTCCCTCCTACCACCCTTTCCTTCCCTTCAATAGACCTGTGATGCAGTCCCCTGGGACTAGAAGTAGTTCAAGAAAGAATAACCAACAATTCTTTTCTAGACTTCCACAATCCTTTTAATTTTTTCAGGAATAACCTAGAAAAGATAACATAGTCCATTTCAGGACTTACAAATCCTTCCTTATCTTTATACATGGTGCTAAGCCGATTGGTTTTGGTGAAGGACAGAGGTACCATCTTCTAAACAAAAAAGAGGGAAAAAGCACACTTCCCGCAAAGACTACAGCGGTGCTATGTGGTTCTTGAGCGAATGGGTGAATGAGCACAGATTAAAGACAAAATTACCCAATTTAAAAAGTCACAATAACTTTCGCTTGCCTGTACATTGTTGTGAAACAGCACATGTGTCTTAATGCATTAATTTTGATTTGTGAAACAATGCTGATTAAAATTCCATCCATTTAGATTTTTTAATGGCACATGTGGTTAAATGCATTATTTGCAATTGTAAAACAGTGCAATTTGAAATTCATCAATACTCAATAAACTGTTATACAAATATTACTTTTGCGAATTTTGAAATATTACCATTATCTCTTTAATATTTGTTTAATCGGTTACAGTCCGTTATTCCGAAGGTTCGTTATTCCGAAGGTTCAGTTATTCCGAAGGTTTGTTATTCCGAAGGTTCGTTATTCCGAAGGTTCGTTATTCCGAAGGTTCGTTATTCCGAAGGTTCGTTATTCCGTAGGTTCGTTATTCCGAAGGTTCGTTGATCCGAAAATAGAATCGGGTTCGTTATTCCGAAGGTTCGTTATTCCGAAGGTTCGTTATTCCGAAGGTTCGTTAGTCCTAAAATGAAATAGGGTTCGTTTATCCGAAAATTAAATAAATACGACGTAGAAAAGAATTGAGTTGATTTGATTTTGAGCAGTGTGGACTTGGGAAAGGGGATCAATCTTACTCTAATTGCCGTGGCTGCATGGGGGTGGGGGAGAAGGGGAGGGGGGCAAAGAGTGGCTTTACAATTCTAGTCAAATTGTATTTTCTTTTTCTTTGTAAAACAGTGCAATAAGAATGAGATATATATATTTATATCTTTCTCATGTAAACAAACATGAAATAAAACCAAAATCAATTTTATATAATTATAATTATGTCATAAAGTTAGATTTTGCTGCTTGATATCAGTCCAAAATCACATTTTATTTGTCTGAATTGTATGTATTTCATCATAAATAGCAAGTAAGGGCAGGGGGGGGGGTGTCCCCACCCCCCCCCCCCCCCCCCCCCCCCCGTTAGGGAGAGCTTTGGCATTTTTAAAATTGAAACTGTGCAATCTGAGTTTTTACTCTTTTCCAATAAAATTAGATAAAAGCCCTGATTTAAATTGATTTGGGAGGGGGGCCCATGACACCCCCCCCCCCCCCCCCCCCACTACTACGCCAGTGCACACACACACACACACACACACACACACACACACACACACACACGCACACGCACACACACACACACACACACACACACACACACACACACACACACACACACATACACGCACACACATCCTATTTCATTTTCGGATTAACGAACCCTAATTCATTTTCGGAGTAACGAACCTTCGGAATAACGAACCCGATTTCATTTTAGGAATAGCGAACCTTCGGAATAACGAACCTTCGGAATAAAGAACCTTCGGAATAACGAACCTTCGGAATAACGAACCCGATTTCATTTTAGGAATAGCGAACCTTCGGAATAACGAACCTTCGGAATAACGAACCTTCGGAATAATGCAACAAATGTTCGGATTAACGAACTCTATTTCATTTTAGGATTAACGAACACTCAGGTATAGGAAATTTGCGTGTTCGGAATAACGAACCTTCGGAATAACGAACCTTCGGAATAACGAACCGCACCCGTTTAATCAACCATGGAATAATGGTTTAACCGTTATCTCTTATTTTTACACATTGTTTTCCTTACTACCTTAAATATTTTCGCAAGACGAAATCTTGAAACGATTCTTGGTTATGAATTTATGAATTACTGTTTTCATTTTACCGTTACTTTTTTTGTTCTCTTAAGTACTTTTGTTACAATAATTATATATATCTACGCATTATCTTACATAATTGATCTTTATCTTTGCACTTATTTATCCGCATTATTATCATATGAATGTATTGTATGTGGTGAATGACCGATGTTTGGTTATGAAATTATGAGCTGTTGTTTAGGGGGGTAGTTACTTTTTGTGTTCGGTCTATAATATCTTTGGGGATTTCAGAATCTTGTAGGGAACATGTTAAGAAACCAGAATCACATCTTCTACTCACCACCAAGATGGCGACCACCAAGCCCAGCGCACTTCCCGCAAAGACGTCGCTCCAATGGTGCTTGAAGTCCGAGACTCTGGACAGACTAACCAAGATGGCGGTCAGGATCCCGGCCACCTGGAGGAATGGCCGGAGAAGGGTGTTCCCGAACAGCTCTGGCACCATTCGCATCTGCAGGTAGATCTGCAAAGAAAAAAAAAGGATTAAATAGAGTTATTTTGTTACTGTTTGAATTCTAAAGGGGAGACAAAGCTGGAATGTTTGCTAACTGCTACTGATAAGTGCATAATTCCCGTCACTTCTAGTAATATATTTCTTCTTGGGTATCACTAATAATGGAAATTATCCTTTTTTTAAACCACTATCTTCAATTTTGACTGAACACTGGAAGCTGCCATGTTTTCCAACGGTACCTCATGAAACATCACTTGAATGGCACGAACAAAAGTGGGTTCATCAGATTAAAGAACATCGGTTACATAACCCAGTGTTGTTACTGCATGCTCTGATCTGCTCAGATGACATGGGGTACCTCAGTCATATTAGTAATCAGTCAAAAACAGAGGATAGTGGTTTTATTTAAACATCGATTATTTCCATTATTAGTGATACCCAAGAGGAGACTAGAACGAACAGGAATTATGCCCCTATCAGTAACAGTAGGCATAACTTCAGCATTTCGTTTACCTTTAAAGATTGCTGGTAATAATTTTGGTAACGAACGTTAGTTTTTCAACAAGGCTCCCCCTTCACCCAAAACGACTTGTAAGACATAAGTGAATAAATAATTACGTAGATCAAACTCGTTTCGGATTTCACAGCAATACGAACAAGAATATGGAGCAATTTTTACAAATAAATGTTAATTCAAATAATTAATATTTGAAGATAATAACAGAGACGGATACGCTCTATGAACTTTTATGAGTAATTATTTTACCTAGATCGCAATAATAAACTTGGTTACTTTGCAATTTAAACTTAATAATATACTTCTATTTTATTTCATCACTACCACAAATAAATTATAAGAAATTCATACTACAGAATTTCATAATTATGCATATCACATCAGTAATGATACTCCTCTCTAAGTAACTATTTCTCTAAACCAATATGGATTTCTGGAATGTTACAATGTTATTGAGAGAAAAGAAATATTCATATATATGAGAAATTACATCTGCTTGTGGAATAAACAAAAATTAAGTTTAACCACTTACTTCCCTGATAAAATGATTAACATGGAGTTGATGGATAGTAAACCAAGTGCTCGAAGACAATGACTGTGTTAAATGTAATCGAGTGTTTGAGGTAGATAGAGCAATAGAATGTAGCTGCATGCCAATTATTTCACAATGTTATTTTCATGAGAAACGCTGCATCTGTTCATCAAATATAAATCAGAGCAAAATAATATAGCTGTGCAATCAATTCACAGATATCAGGATCATTGGGATAAACACGGTAAACAGACGGAGTTAAATATAAACATGGAATTCCCACATCAAACTTTCACAATTAGCATTAATCTCATCCAAGTTTTACAACATCACTAGGAGAGTTTGTAATAGTATTTCTCAGCATTTTTGCTATGCAGGTTTCTGTCCTTTCATAGACTTGGCTCTCTGCACCACTTAGACTGTGCACTTTAGGTTGAATTTTAACATCAGGAAGTACAGTGCTTCGGTTTTGTTGCTCGGAGTAAATTCTCAAGTGTTCTGCAAACTCAGGTATTATTTTTTCCATATATTATACACCACGTAGAATTCTGAAATTCCTTTGATATAATGTACATTATCCCTACATAGCTGTATATAATTCGTTCCCATTTACAATCACCTTTTAAAAAAAATCCAAAGCCATTTCCCCCCCCCCCCCCCCCCTTTTTTCAAGAAGTTGTTATCGTGCTGATTGATTTATTACTAATTTATATGATTTGATTCGGTATAATTTCATTTTCAGAACATCGTTTATACATTGTTTTTAATATTTATTCTATTGCTTTAGCAGTAGCAGTAGCAGAGCTGCCAACCATCCCGTTCTTTGCCATAATAGAACGTTTTTTAATGTGATTACGGTAGTACGATTTTTAGTGTGTTATTCCTTTTTTAAATTTTTTGTATACGTTTAAACGTTTTAAAAACCTTTTAATAGAGGCAACGTTCAGACGTTTAGTAAAATAAACAGAAAACCCTCGGACTAACTTAATAACGAAGGAGCAATGGCCTGAATTCTCATCAGTGGCTCAACTTGAGCCTGTCCTAAAAAGACAAAGACTACTGGTAACCAGTTAAACCATTTTTTACCTCCAGACCTATTGATTGTTGCTATACGCCACCAGAGATATTCGAATTGTTTCCTTTCATTATCCAGTAAATCCATCTAGTTCTGCTTAGGAATTTACAAAGGGCTGCTTGCTATTTCAATAATAGTATAACCAGTCAGCAGCAATACAAAGTCCTGGATGATCCAGGACGCGATTTGGCTGATGACAGGCTATATTATGACTGAATTTCAAGGGGGCCATTGTGCAGAACTCAAGGGATTGACTGGATAATGAAAGGAACAATTAAAATATATCCGGTGGCGAATATCAACAATCAATGGGTCTGCAGGTGCAAAATCGTTTACTCTGGTTACCGGTAGTCTTTGTCTTTTTAGGCCGGGCTCAAGTTGAGCCACTTATGAGGATTCGGGCAATTGGTGACTTGTTGATCCAGGTTGGCAGATCTGCAGTAGTAGTAGTAGTAGTAGTAGTAGTAGTAGTAGTAGTAGTAGTAGTAGTAGTAGTAGTAGTAGTAGTAGTAGTACACAAACTAGCGTGGTCAGAGTAATTGGGAAGACACAATTTATTGGGGGCACGCTTTATGTATTTCTTCGGTTACAGTCCGTTATTCCGAAGGTTCGTTATTCCGAAGGTTCAGTTATTCCGAAGGTTCGTTATTCCGAAGGTTCGTTATTCCGAAGGTTCGTTATTCCGAAGGTTCGTTATTCCGAAGGTTCGTTGATCCGAAAATAAAATCGGGTTCGTTATTCCGAAGGTTCGTTATTCCGAAGGTTCGTTGATCCGAAAATAAAATCGGGTTCGTTATTCCGAAGGTTCGTTATTCCGAAGGTTCGTTATTCCGAAGGTTCGTTGATCCGAAAATAAAATCGGGTTCGTTATTCCGAAGGTTCGTTAGTCCTAAAATGAAATAGGGTTCGTTAATCCGAAAATTAAATAAATACGACGTAGAAAAGAATTGAGTTGATTTGATTTTGAGTAGTGTGGACTTGGGAAAGGGGATCAATCTTAGAGTCTAATTGCTGTGGCTGCATGGGGGGGGGGGGGGGGGGGGGGGGGTGGGTGGGGGAGAAGGGGAGGGGGGCAAAGAGTGGCTTTACAATTCTAGTCAAATTGTTTTTTTTTCTTTGTAAAACAGTGCAATAAGAATGAGATATATATATTTATATCTTTCTCATGTAAAAAAACATGAAATAAAACCAAAATCAATTTGATATCATTATAATTATGTCATAAAGTTAGATTTTGCTGCTTGATATCAGTCCAAAATCATTTTATTTGTCTGAATTGTATGTATTTCATCATAAACAGCAAATAAGGGAAGGGTGTGGGAGGGGGGGGGGGTGTCCCCCCCCCCCCCCCCCCCCCCCCCCGTTAGGGAGCTTTGGCATTTTTTTTTTATTGAAACTGTGCAATCTGAGTTTTTACTCTCTTTTCCAATAAAATTAGATAAAAGCCATGATTTAAATTGATTTGGGAGGGGGGCCCATGACACCCCCACCACTACGCCAGTGCACACACACAAACACACGCACACACACCCTATTTCATTTTCGGATTAACAAACCCTATTTCATTTTAGGAATAGCGAACCTTCGGAATAACGAACCTTCGGAATAACGAACCTTCGGAATAACGAACCCGATTTCATTTTAGGAATAGCGAACCTTCGGAATAACGAACCTTCGGAATAAAGAACCTTCGGAATAACGAACCTTCGGAATAACGAACCCGATTTCATTTTAGGAATAGCGAACCTTCGGAATAACGAACCTTCGGAATAACGAACCTTCGGAATAACGAACCTTCGGAATAATGCAACAAATGTTCGGATTAACGAACCCTATTTCATTTTCGGATTAACGAACACCCAGGTATAGGAAATTTGCGTGTTCGGAATAACGAACCTTCGGAATAACGAACCTTCGGAATATCGAACCTTCGGAATAACGAACCGCACCCATTTCTTCACTGACATGTTTTTTTTAATTGTACATGCAACCGTAGGCGGTAGATACGCAACGTATTGTATGAGCAAACGTAGCATTAGATGAATATCACTAGCAATAGTAAAGGATCATTGTCAAGTTATGCACTTGTTTTATCACCCAGTATGTGGAGAAGAAAACCACTCAGGATGATGGCCCGATGGAAACGATAATCTGAAAAGAAAGAAAGAAAACATTGATATATCAGAATAAAATATTAGTTTTTGCAAGGTTGGTAAGTATTATAATATTCTTTGTCAAATATCATAAGACGGCAATTTTGTATAAGCTGTATCGCATAGATTCTGTGTTTGCTAAATTGTAAATCAATAACTAAAACTTCTTTCCACTACATTTCCACCTAAAGGCACCATCACAGAAAGCTACCAACCATGGCAGAAGACAGTGACCAAATCCAACCCTTTGAGCCAGAAGAATCTTCAGAGTGGATTTGGAAAGGGAGCAATTGTGACAACCTGATCAAGACCCTCAATGACGCATCGCCAGACACACGGATACCGAGTTGCAATACTTCCATGGTTTACTGCCTGCCCATCGAGCTTCCAGGTCCCAAGCTTATCGACACGAGGGGAGAGGAATGGCGCTACTGTAAAGTTAGCAAAACGGACAACATTGAGCAACTTGTGAAGAGTATTCAGTCCAAAACACTGTGCGTGATCGACGAGTCCTGCAAGTTTGAGCTGGGCCTTGGCAGGTCTGAGTTATCCACAGACCAGCAGATTGAGAACACCGCCAGGCGAAGCCTTGGCTGGCCGTTGGCAAGAAAACTGTCTGAAGAAAAGGGCTTCTGCCAACCGAGGGAATGGATCATCAGTCCACTTACCTTTCTGTTCAAGATTAAACAGGAAATGGCAGGGAAGAAGGTATCGGACTTAGTTGGCAGGGATACAAATCTATTTTACACATTCTTAGATAAAATATCAAAACTCGGAAGAGATCCCGACAATCTTTTGATGAACATAATTCCAGATTGTTTCTGTCTCGAGAGTGATGGAATCATTTGCTCAAAAAAGAAAGAGTCAGACTTTGGCCAATCTACAGAGGAGGTGGGTACTAGCCCAAAGGCACCAGATACAATGTATGGAGAGGAGGCAGATCCTAGGGAAGAGCCCGCGGGTACTAGCTTTCAAAAGAAAACCAAGCACGTTAGAGTAAGAGCCCCCGTTCCACAATGTGACTATAAAGGTGATGGCATTGGCTCCGTACAGGAAACAGATTCGGGGGAACATGCCACTCCAGTCCCTTGTTCTAGTCAGAAGACGCAGTCAACACCGAAAGCAAACATACCTGATGGGGAAACCCAGACAAAGATAGACTATCTTGGTGGTATTAGCAGAAAGCGGAAACTGGACAAATACATATCCGAATAGAAGCGTGAGTGTCCTGGGAAATGCTACAAAACGTTCAAATACTCAGAGACTCAATGTTCAGGCAGTAACATCACAAAGTCCACACATAAATTACAACAACTCCGCAAGACCTTTCCCACAACAAACATAAACGACCTTAGGTGCACTGACAAAGCCGAAATCATCCACTGTCATGACACAGGATCAATCAACAAAGCCAGTTCAAAGACAGACTAGTCAAATTCTACCTCCACAAAACAGTTTCCAAACAGTCACCAAAGTTATGGAATCACTTACCTCAAACAGTTGGCAACTCACATCTCCCAATGGTATCAAAACAAAAGAACGCTGCAAAGAGACTAACTTCAGCTGCACATTCTCAAGGTAAAATCATTATGTATCAAGTCCACTATGTCATCGCATAGACATGCTAGAATGAAATAAACAATCATCAAATGATTGCATTATGATTATTCATTACATTTCTATTTTATGTATTTTTATTTCTATTAGATGTATTTTTTAAATTTCATCTGTCTAGCATATCAAGACAACTATGGTAGTGTAATTGGTTCACTATTGTAGAAATAACTAATTAATTTCGCAATATTGCAGATACATAGTTAAACTGCAATCAATTGTATCCACATATAATTTGCTATAAAATAATGATATCATTGTATATTTATGAGTTTCATTTTGTATCATGTTCCTTTTTTCATATTTGTTATTTATTTAGTAATGTATAAATGCATTTTAATTTGTTTCATTTCATATTAATTAAACAAAATTTATGGAATTTCATTGTTAGAAACAAATATAATGATTTAGTATGAAATATACACTATCATAATAAGAAACTCTGATGTTAGGATACTTGTTACATTATAACTCATGTTTATTTTGATGGAAATTAATTTCTTTCAATTAATTGGTATTTCATTGTAGAATTCAACTTAATTTTGATTAATATTTTTATTTGACTATTAAATTTCAAAATATTTTTTAATATTTGTTACACCACCTTTACCTCATGAATGATTTGTAAGATAAATCGTAATTAAGTGATCGAAATCAGTTATAATTGATATTGTTACGAATGTAGATACATGCATTTAATAGTGTTGCAATTAGTATTGGACTCAGTCACTGACCTCTAGTCTGTTACTTCTTTGTTTTTGCTGTTTACCAACCAGCAACTTCCACCCACTTAAACCGTGTGAGTTGGTTCCCACTTAACCCTCACCTTACAATGCCATTCATATACCATCGCTTTTATGTGTTTCCCCCGTTTGCTCATCTATTGTCTCTCATCTTAACTTTGTATCTTTGTATGCCCTTCTTTCCTTGTAACCCTCCTCTCTCAAGAGCGGTGTTATACTTTGATGTCTATAATCAGTGTTACCATGTCCTTAATTCTTTAGTCATGAACCTCGCATCTACCTGCAGATATCCTCTATTGTGTTGACCCTTACTTTAGATGTTCACCGTTAGCTTAATCTTATTGCCCTGCAATGTTTATAGGTGTATTTCTAAGAAGTGTTGTAATGTCAAGTCACTAGAGGTCTTTCTTTGTTGCATTTTAGTTCCCCCTTCGGTGCCTTAATAGATGTCATTCTTTGACCACTAGCCTATATAAGCTTGACATCTATCTCACTCGGGGTTCATATACGTTGAGATCAAGTTGAGTGTTAGCAGTTATTAGGTTCATAAAAGTCAGTTATTATTAGGGAGTGGAGTTCAGTTTAGGCAGTCGTCAGTTCAGTACAAGATTTGAGACAGTTAAGTTGTAGAAGACAGTTTGAGTACGAAGTTAGTTCAGTTAGAAGTTATACTTAGAGTTAGTCCTGTTCGTCATTGCATTGTACGAAGTTGTTTATGGAAGAATAAACGAGAAACCGAATAACTCTCGCCAGCTGTGATCTATTCTCCAAGCTTGTGGAACGTGCTTAAAGAGTGAATGTGATTATGAATGTGATTTAGAACTATATAACCTCGGCCATCCAGACATCCATTATATCATCATCATCTTCATCCCATAACATTTGTCCGTCAAAAGACAGAATCGTTACACTGGTGTCAGAAGTGGGATGCTGAACTTCAACACGTGCCTCGGACATGCCGCTGAAGAGAGATAACATGGACCTCGACGATCTCGAATATGGTGCCGAAGTGACGATGATGCTCGAGAATGAGAAAACTAGTTTGCGTCTAGTATAGCTGCGTTTTCCTTCAAACATGGATGAACGATAAGCGATCGATAAGAGATGGCTAAGTTCGGCGTATGGTGGCTCGTCGTGGTCATCGATCTGTTGGCGAGGTCGAGAAGAAGCTGGTGGCCTAGCGTGCATGGAGCAGGAGTGGAGGAGATTGCTGGACTTCATCGACATCGGCTGCGGGAATCTCCACGCCGGACGTCATGCGCGACGTCATCCTACGATTCCAGCCTCGCGTGCGGAGATGGTGCGATCAAGCTCGAGCTCGCGTGGTATTGCATCGGTATTACCTAGAACCTGACCTATCGGCATGTAAATATTCTGTAATTCAACGACTTCGAGGGAAACCCTTTATACACCATTTAGTCGCAGCTAGCACAATGTTCGGAGTAAAGAAAATAGTTATGGATATGATTCGTAAAATTATGCAGAGCTTTCTTTGATTTAAAAAGAGCATGGAGATTTGTTTGTGATTCAACCTTATTGTAATTGTGAAAAATAAGGCTATTTAGATTTGTACATGTATTATTGTGATAAATTATTGTCTTCGATATGGAGCCTTGAGGTCATCGTTGCTGAAGTTGATTATTAAGCGAGGTGCGATATATTGTAGTTTATTTAAGTTAATTTGAGTTCGATTGTTAAAACTCGCGTTGTGATACAGGATGTTAGGGTTTCATGCCGGGTATCACGTAAAAGAGAAGGATGCGGTTGTTTTAGTGAGTTGCAGAGATGAGGAAAAATGCCATCTCTAGCCGATCTAATTGAGAGTGCATCGAAATCGCGAAGAAATCGAAGGGCCGTGAGCGTGCCCAGTAATGTAGTGTAGATTTTAGATATCGCAACCACCACGCGGTCGACGTTGACGAAAAGACAACCTACCCTGCGTCTCATGAGACAGACGCCTTTGCTGGAATTATCCGGGCCGTAGGAAGTCACCTTTTGTCAACTCATCCGCAAACGCTTGATAACGCACGGCGCAGAAGACGACCTCAACAGCGACATGGAAGCTGATAATCGGAATGTACTATCCCATATCCAGATAGTATGTAACATGACGTACACGACCATGGACATCGATCACGGCGGGTCCTGGTCAGACCCGGATTTCTGGAGTGGTGGTCATCGTCAGTATTCCGATAATTTTTAAGGAATGAAAATGTTATTAATTAGGAAGCTGAGACAATGGACTATATAGACATTCCCTTGATGTTCGTGAAGAAAAAGAACTTTATCATTGCATGCCGATATAAAATAATTCTTTGGACAATGAACTCAGTATATGACCAAAGTAATTTGTTTACTTTTTGTTTGTTTGTGGAAGTATAATAATAATAATGTTTTGTCTTGTTAAATGGAGTACAAAATTGGTAAATCATTTGGAAATTATGGGAAACGAAACAAAATATGACTGTAGAAAGAGCACAATTGGATGTTATACTTATTACCATGATGTTTGTAATTGCATGATTATGTTTGTTTTATTTTTAAACCAACTCCTCCTTTCTGGACTTTCTTGTCGGTACCATTTTTCTTTACCATTTTTGTTTTCCCATTTGGTTCAGTGATCTTTGTTAACTTGGTTTTGATAGTTTGTTTTTGTCAGAGTTCTGATTTAATTTTGGTGTTATGGCATTAATTAGATCTGCAAATGAATACATCTGGTTTGCTTTTCTTATGTTTCACGAGATTACTTAAGACTGTTTTGGGAGCTTTAAACAAAGTGATTGTTTATGTATTTAGTTTTTATTTCGCACATGTGCTGGTACTGTGTTAATGGTTGTGTAGATAATTATAATTTGTGGTAGCTATAATAATTAGGTCGATGTTTACTGGTTTATATAACGTGTTTGCGAATTGTGTTTAGGCGTCCGTGTTAGCATAACTGAACGTTGTAGAGTAGATATTGTGTGATGTATAAGTTGCATTATTGGTGTTTTCCGTATAATTTATCTATCATTTCAACATTGATTTGTCGTACAAAATGTCCATGTTATGTTTCCTGTAATTGTTTTCTATTTCCACTGTTGCCTCACTGAGGACAGTGAGATTTTTCAAAGGGGGAGGTATTGTTACGAATGTAGATACATGCATTTAATAGTGTTGCAATTAGTATTGGACTCAGTCACTGACCTCTAGTCTGTTACTTCTTTGTTTTTGCTGTTTACCAACCAGCAACTTCCACCCACTTAAACCGTGTGAATTGGTTCCCACTTAACCCTCACCTTACAATGCCATTCATATACCATCGCTTTTATGTGTTTCCCCCGTTTGCTCATCTATTGTCTCTTTGTATGCCCTTCTTTCCTTGTAACCCTCCTCTCTCAAGAGCGGTGTTATACTTTGATGTCTATAATCAGTGTTACCATGTCCTTAATTCTTTAGTCATGAACCTCGCATCTACCTGCAGATATCCTCTATTGTGTTGACCCTTACTTTAGATGTTCACCGTTAGCTTAATCTTATTGCCCTGCAATGTTTATAGGTGTATTTCTAAGAAGTGTTGTAATGTCAAGTCACTAGAGGTCTTTCTTTGTTGCATTTTAGTTCCCCCTTCGGTGCCTTAATAGATGTCATTCTTTGACCACTAGCCTATATAAGCTTGACATCTATCTCACTCGGGGTTCATATACGTTGAGATCAAGTTGAGTGTTAGCAGTTATTAGGTTCATAAAAGTCAGTTATTATTAGGGAGTGGAGTTCAGTTTAGGCAGTCGTCAGTTCAGTACAAGATTTGAGACAGTTAAGTTGTAGAAGACAGTTTGAGTACGAAGTTAGTTCAGTTAGAAGTTATACTTAGAGTTAGTCCTGTTCGTCATTGCATTGTACGAAGTTGTTTATGGAAGAATAAACGAGAAACCGAATAACTCTCGCCAGCTGTGATCTATTCTCCAAGCTTGTGGAACAATGTGTAATATATTCAAAGGAAATAACAATGATAATTAGATGCTTGAATTTCAATGAATACATCTCATTGAATGCTGTCAATAAATTAGTAATTTTTGTCATAAACATGATGAAACCACCATAATAAATGAGCACTCTTTTTTTATTTATCTCGCACCCCGTTTGGCGGCCGATGTCAAACCAAAAGCTTGGATAAAAGGAACTCCAAACATTACCCCAGACGGCACTAAAATCTAGCAATGTTTCTAAGCATTTTATATGTTTACCCTTTACCCAGTATTATTCACCCACGCTACTTTATAGACAATGTTACCATAAGTGGAATAGCGACGGGGAGGAGGTGGGGGGTGGGGGGGGGGGGCGTGCCCCTCTTAAAAATAATTTGAAAGAAAAACAATACGAAACAGAAGGGGACACCAGGTCCTCTCCCCAATAATTGTGTGTGCCCCCCCCCCCTCCCCCCCACCCCATACCCCGATTAGTACGACCATACGACCACGCTACGCCACTGGTTACCATCACATATAATACTTGTAAATAATTGCTTGCATGTATCCTAATTCCAATCATCAATGATCTTTACAGGTTGAATGTTGTATTGTATATCGTAAATGTTCTATTTCTCAGCTTGTCTGCACATGTTAATTTATGCTTGATATTTGATTATGGAATTGAAAAGAATGAAAGGAATAAAACCAAAATTATATTTGTAAATAAGTTGAAATGATGATACAATAATTATTGTGACTGAGATGAGATATGACATTATGGAAGGAGGTGTTCATGTCCCGTACTGTTTTGGGGTATTATGTTTATTAATGATTTCAGTGTAAGATCATTTTATCTATGAATTTGTTATGACAATCTATCATTTGTAAATAAGTAAAGCGAATATTGTGACCTTGACATGAACTTATGGAATGAAATGTTCATTTGTATTACTGTTTTCATTTTATAGTTACTTTTTTGTTTTTTAAGTATTTTTGTTACAATACCCATAAATATATCAATGTATTATATTAGACAATTGATCTTTTTCTTAGTGAAAATTCCTCCACATTGTTATCATATGAATGTATCTATGTGATGAACGACCGATATTTGATATTCTAGTGTTTGCGAAAACAATTTTAAAATTTGATTTTTTCATCTGGTTGGACATTAAACTTTTTCTAATATAAAAATATATATTTGTTTGTGACAGTGTGTACTATATAAACTGTAAGCATATAGCAAATAGACAATGAGCAAGATTGTATGAAGAAACACCATTTCAAATCGAATATTAAGATATTAAGTCAGACAAATAAGACATTGTTTCAAATTTTGTTAAATATATTTAGTTGATTGGTCCACGTTTACTGTTTTTTCAAGACAATACGTAAGATAAATTAAACATGAACAATTACTGCAAATGTGGATCTACGTATATAGATCATACAAAATGTATAGACATAATAATGTACAAAAGAATATTAGTTATTGCTATTACAAATTTTTTCCTGAAAAGTCAACATACTGCTTAGTATATACACTTATAAGAAAAACTCACTATTTATTGTATAAAAGTTATCCATTTATATAGTTTCTAGTTGCATAAGGAGTAATGCTTATAACAATCATGTCATTTTAAATTAATGGTGAGTGTGGGTTTTCTATTGTAATCATGCCAGTTTGTAGATCAGTTATATAAACATTTAGTTACTTTAAGATGAAACCCAATTTATAATTGTAAATCATTATTGTGCCTTGTTATGAAAGATAAATAAATATGTTGACAAGTGCATGTGGAAGTAAATGTGTCTCAACTTTTATTATGTTGCTGCATAATTTAATTTGGTAATATGCGTTTTCCAAAAACCACAAGCCTAACTATTTTTGAACAGATTAAATCTTTTAAAAATCTTCCACATGAACCCATAGCGGGAAAAAACAGAACAAAATCAATTATCACTGTTAATATCTTTTGTATTTTGTTCCCGTTTTATTCCCTAAGAATGATAAATATATCTTTATAAGAATGAAGACACTTTTAATCATTATTGCTACTTATTAAAACACACTGTACAAATACCATGTAAATATAGTCAAATATATCATAACAGTTAGTGAACACAGTCACCATACATACATGTATATATACAGATTTTATTTTGTTAAAGGAAAACAATAAGTCGATTGAAATGTACAAGGTTTACAAACAGAAGTTTACAAGAAATAATGTGTATACACGTACATTCATACCACTGAATTAAATACACATGGAAAGAACGTTTACTGAATTGATATTCTCATTAATGCTTCGGTAAATGTTTTGATGGCCCGATCGGACAAGCAGATTATCAACCTGACATTGACAAAATTAGAAAAATCTTGTGTTCTTCCATGTCATGCTTATCTATAATCACAGGTTGGAACAGGAAAGAGTGATATTTTGAAAAGTAAAAAGTTTACTCATGAAATATAATTTTCGGGCCAGTAAATTTTTCTTTCGGGCCACCAGATAAGGGGAAGAAATTATTTCACTGGCCCGACCGGGCCACTGATAAAAAAAGGTAAGTGTGGAGCCCTGCTTTTTTCATTTGCTGCGATTTTGATCAGACAATGGACACATTGTTTGGATCAGGATGCCCATCCCCCCTTTAAAAAGATGATTAAATAAATAAATACAATTATAGCAATTGAGTGAAATGTCTCATAAAACGTGACAGGCTATCCAGCTTCAACATCCTTTAACATCCAGAACTCACTTTGCTCCTTCCATGAGTTATCACAGTTCAGCTGGTCATAAAAAGTAACCATAAAGCTCCATAATATGAAAACATTGTGTCATACATTTGTACTTTTTTCACATTGTGAAAGCTTTGAGTCAAATGTCTAAAATGAATACAGTCAGCTGTAATTGTTTTAGTTTTAAAAAGCACCTTTATGAAGAATTTCTAGCAGTCCTTAGCTTTTTTTTTTCAACCTAATACAAACATTTGGTCAGATGATACACATTACAACTTTGTACATTGTAATAATACTGTTTTCTTCTTATAAATAGGAACAAAAACATTTTCTCACTATCACAGATTATAATACAAAAGTTTGGTCAGATGATAAATATTAAATTTGTTCCGCTTAATACTATTCTTCTTACAAACAAGAAAATAAATTATACATGAATTAACCAACTGAATGTCACTACATCACCTTATTAGCATAGAGTCCATCATATTGATCTTCAAACAGTCTCTTGCATTTAATTTTCACCGTAACACAGTGGCGTAATGAGCAAAAACTTTTAGGGGGCTAAACCAAATCCGCATCACCACCTGATATTGCAAGGGAGCGAAGCGACTGAGCGGGGGGAGGGTGTGGGAGGGGGGTGTCCCCCCTCCCACGGTATGGAGCTTTTGCATTTTTGGATTTTAAACTGTGCAATCTAGTGCATACCTAGAGAGGAAATTATGACTTGACGACATGTACTATAATGTGCGTTAGTGCTTTTACGTGCCTTTTTAAAAGTTTAAGTAATATATTAGTGTCAGGATGAAAAGGAGAAGGGTGTCCCTAAAACACCTCAGCACCATTCGAATCAGCAGGAAGATTTGCAGAGAAAAAGGGGGGGTGGAATTCAACAAGGTGACTTTTAATTAGATTTCACTGAAGATGCTTGTGTTGAGATTTTTTTTTATGTTTTAAATTAACAAATCATTCTTTATG
Organism: Echinarachnius parma; assembly: GCA_037951105.1. Taxonomy (NCBI): domain Eukaryota; kingdom Metazoa; phylum Echinodermata; class Echinoidea; order Clypeasteroida; family Echinarachniidae; genus Echinarachnius; species Echinarachnius parma. Next base: position 197,417 of record JBAMJV010003818.1, on the reverse strand, counting down.
GACTTATAAATATGAGTTTCTATTTTCACAGATTGCAATAATGTATTATTTGCACATTTATTTTATACATGCTTTGAAAATGACCTTTATTCCATCACTACCACAAATAAATCATATTAAATAAATACTACACAGTTAAATAATAATGCATTAGTATTAGTACTGATATCTCATCAGTAATGATACTAAGAGCTACTGTATGTAACTGTTTCTCCAAACCAATATGGATTTCAGGAGTGTTACAATATCATTGAGAGAAAAAATATTCATGAGAAACTCTGCATCTGCTAGTTGAATAAACATGTAAATCAAAGTTAAGTTTAACCGCTTACTTCCCAGATAAGGTTATTAACATGCAGTTGATCGTTGGTAAACCAAGTGCACAAAGACAATGTGTTATACATATGAGGTCTACTGTTTGAGGAGAGATAGAGCAAAACAATATAGCTGTGCAATTAATTCATAGATAATTATCAGGATCAATGGGCAAGGTACAGAGACCAGTTATAAATAGAAACATGGAATTCCCCTCATTCAAATGTCCAAAGATAAACACAATCTTGGCAAGCCTCATATGTAACCAGTGGCGTAGCTAGGGTGTAAAGGGTATTTGCCCTCCCCCCCCCCCCCCCTCATGAGCCCCAAATCAATAAAGACATACACAATGCAATAGTCTTTTCCCACCCCCCCCCCCCCCCCTCGATTATGGGGGAAATCTTACGGCCAACTTAGCGCCGCCCCCTTCCATTTCTCTCTATCTAACGGACTACACCACTATCTAAATTAAGTAATAACGGTCGGTTGCACTGACATCAAAGTCTAGAAACAGCGCGCGTCCGTTCGAATCGTTAATAGTATGTTTTGATCGCCATAGAATGAAGCTCATCAAAGTTCTACAGCATCACTTCAGTGAAGATCGAGTTTTGAATATTTCTCAGCCGAAATTCTGACGTTCATTTTGCCATGCAATAATTTTGTTTTCTAACCTGAAAGAGTAGGCTTGCACTGAGATCAAAGTCTTCAGACAGTTTGTGGACAATGTGAATATGGATTGTTAATGTAACAGTAACTCAAAGCGCTCTACAATAATGAGCTTGTGCACGTTTGGAAGGACAGCAATAATTCACGTTTTGTTTCATTGCATGGAGTGAATTTGTATATATATAAAGTCTTCTACAAACTCAGGTGAGAATACAGTATAGTATTTTGAAAGTCTTTTTATATTTAGTGCTATATAAATGTTCTATATTATTATTATAATTAAATATGATTTGTTCCATTATTAGTCCGAGCTAGAGACCACCTGACCTTGTTTTTTGATATATACAACGTTTTTTGATGGTTTCTTGTCAATTCGGGGGTGCTGATTCCAAATCCGGTTGATGCCAGACACAAAACCTTGAGCGTTTTTTTCTAAACGCGAAAATCCAAAATGGTTGCCGAAACATGGACATTTGCCTCTTTTAGCCCCCCAGAATGATATAATCTTAAATTAAACGCCATTCTACACAAATAAATCAAATTAAATTTTGTTCCTCGAGTTAACTTACAATAAAATGAAACTAAATATGTGGTAAAAGCTGCTTATTATTGTGTTTAAGGCAAAATTAACATTAAAAATGGCCGCCAAATCCATTTTATGTATGATTGAGTGACCCCCGCATCGGCACCCTAAAACATTTCCGACAGTTTAAGATTTAAAAATCATTAAAATTTCTTGAAATTGTACTCACGTATTGAAAAAATAGTGCAGATTCCGATGCGATGATCAGATTTGCGATATATTAATTATATTTTGAGATATCGCCTTCGAACGCGCGCGTTGTTTTTTGGATTCACGAGTTCGAAGTGTTTTTAATACCGTCACCCCCTCAACCCTCATTGACAATGCAAGCAACTCAAAATTTCTTGTGCGATGTTGGTATTATTTATCGTATTTACTTGTATTACTCGTAGCGGACGATCTACGCATTATTTCTCCTCAAAATTTCTACCAGTTCAGTTTCTAAGGGTAGCAGTCATAGAGCAAAGCATGTTTTAATGAGGCTAAAACGCTCGCTTAATTCAGATTCCAACGATCGAACTTTCTCACCCGAATAGTACTCGGCTGGAGATACATCATTTTAAAAATGCGATAACTTCAGTTTGCAATAACCAATTGTAGAATGTGATATATGACATTGTAGAAAATATGTCATTCTTTGCTTCCATATAATTATATTTTTAATTCAACAACGACAAAAAGATGAAAATCAAGTGTAATAACTTGACAAAATTCGATTTTGAAAGTTCTTTTTCATTCGGCTTGAAAACTTACAAAATGTACTTGCGTCTCCTTCATATTAATACCATATGAAAGGTAATTTAATACACTTTACAAATATGTCAATTTTGAAGCCGTTTATTTCTTAATCGGGTCAGGAGCCAACAAAGACCAGCAAAGGACAAAATAAAATATCATATTGTTGGCTTTCAGCGGCAATCCAGCCCGTTGATTGGTTGAATCAGCATCACGCAGATTCTACACGTCTCGCGAAGAAGAGAGAGGGGGAGAGAGAATTTCTCTTTCCCCGCACAGCGCGTTGTTCCGAGGGGAGCCTGGTATTGCGTTATTTGAATGAGGCCAATCACTGGCCCGCTTCAAACACACCCCTTCGTACCATCCAATGGGAATGCTCGTTCGCATTTTAGTTGTTCTTAATTTGTACCTGAGTGGTATTTTCTTGGCTCCTGACCCGATTATCCAACGCAACAAAATAAAACCTACGTATCCTGAAAGAGTATAAAACATGCTTTACAATGATTATAAAATCAATGAGACGCAAGAAGCATAAACTGTCATTTTTCACCTCTGAACTTATTATTTTTTGGTGATATTTGACAACAAATTGCACTGGTAAAATTTGATTTAATACTTGATTAATTATGATAGACATAAAATATGATTCTTCCTCTAACATTTGATACCACATTCATTCATTAAAGACTATGTTAAGGTTCCATAAAGCTCAAAATAATACCCCTCTGCTTTGCTCATTGGTGCGTGCGGTTCGGAAATCTATGAATACGATATGAATAAATACAGTGGAATCGGGCTGAGTTGCATTCTGACCAAAGACGCTTAATGGAAAGACCGACCACTGTGCAATTATCGTGTACAAAGTTAATGGGCAGAGCGCGATGTACAAAATTAACACGCACTTTGATACGCAGGCTTTTCATTATGACGTCACAATAACAATGTTTACTTCGCCTGACTAATGTTTACTTCTCTCGAGGCAAAGTGAGGAGAATGCCAACATATACTATTGGAAATAGTGAAGTGGAAGTAGTTAGTAAATATACTTATCTTGGAACAGTATTCAATTATAATGGTCGATTTATGGAAGCACAGGACAAACAGATAACACAAGCTAGAAAGGCTTTATACAGTCTTATTCTACAAGCGTCAAGATTAAGCCTACCTATTGATTTAGAGTTAGACCTCTTTGATAAATTAGTTATGCCAATCCTCCTTTATGGCAGTGAGTTATGGGGCCTAGAATCAAATTTGAAAAAAATAGACTTGTTCTGTACACGTTTTTATAAGAAGCTGTTAAAAGTTGGGAAAAGTACTGCCGTCTGCATGGCCGGCGTATGGTGAGATTGGAAGACATTCTATATTTAGATTAATAGAATCGCGAATGATTAATTTTTGGGCACGGCTAGAATGTGGTCCATCAAAGAAGCTTAGTCAAGTAATATATGCGCTGTTAAAACAGCTTTATGATAAAGAAATATACTTCTCTCCTTGGTTGAAAAAGATTAAATTGATTCTTGACAAAACTGGAATGTCATACTTATGGAATGATTGTGCCAAATACTCATTGAATTGGATAAAAAATACAATAAATCAACGTTTGATATTGATTTACTCCCAGAATTGGCACTATGAAGTAAACACAAATTCACTGTGCATAAACTATCGTATTTTCAAAGGAACTTGCGATTTGGAAGCTTATCTTACAAAGATACCTTTGAAATTGAGGACAATGATGATTAAATTTAGATGTGGTAATCACAAGTTACCGATTGTAGCTGGCAGATACAATAATATTGAAAGATCAAATCGCCTTTGTCCGCGTTGTGATCAACAGAAAATTGGTGATGAATACCATTATCTTTTTGAATGCCCTCTTTTCGAAGTGGAAAGAAAAAGGCATCTGACTAAGCAGTATAGAAAACGCCCTAACATTGAGAAGATGAATGAATTATTTAATTCTACTAATTACTCTACCATGATAAACCTTGCTAAATTGTGTAGTCTTATCGTCAGGAATTTCTCATAAACTAGTTCATTATAATAGAGCTTGAAGCTTGTAAATGACGATCTTATTATCAACAATAATATTAATTTTTTTAGTTGCCCAATCAAATATACATATTTAATTACGTTTTATTTTTTTGTATTGATATTTCACTTACTATTTACTTTTATATATTTGTACTCATTGTAATATAATTATTATTACCATATATATATTGTTATAGTACTACTTTTACTATCATTATTGTTCTTTATTTTGTTTGTTTACCGTTACCAATTTAATTGGTTCCTAACTTGTACAATACTGTGTAAATATTGTATATATTTATCGATATTTTGAAATTGACTGTTTCCTTTTTCTCCAATACCCATCCATGGGTGACATGAGAAATAAATAAATTTCATTTCATTTCAATTTCATTTCATTTCATTTCATTTCATTTCATTTCATTTCATTTCATTTCATTTCACTAAAAATAACTTCAAGATGACGTGATAAAGTTTGACTACCCCAAATTTGCATATCGCGCGTGAAATTTGCTTTGCGCACAATTTGCGCGTACAATTATAAAGAATTAAATAAAGACAGTGCGCGGACTGAGCGCGCATTAACATTATAATACGCGAGTAGCCATTGCCATTTTTCTCTACACGGTAAAAAATCTTTAAATTTAAAAAATATGTTTCTCACAGCTTTGATTTCAATTGTAAAATCGCTATCGACTATAATTTTTAAACATTTTTCTTATCATGAGGATAATATTAATTCTACATAAAGACATAGCCCTAAAGGTTACTAAGGTCGACACTTAAAGCTGTTGCTCAATCTTCATGCTAGCCTGATTTGCCGAGTATTTGTAAGTACAGTTTGATCCTTATTTTCTTTAAAATTCTTACGAACGAAGGGGAAATCTGTTCCAAAAAAGCTATCGACTATAATTTTAAAATGTTTTTTTATTAATAAAAATGATACAAATACAGTGATATAATACATTCCATATGGTTACTAAGGTCTGGCCTTAAGCTCGATTTGAATCTTCATTCTGTTTGAAGGAACATCGCTGCGCGACCGCCAGTGAGCTGTCTTGTAATTCTACAGTCTTTAGCTGCATTCAGACGGTAAAAGCCAATCTCGTGGTTATCTTGTGGTTATCTTGTGGTTTGCAATTCTTAAGAATATCTTGTGGTTAGCGCTCGTTTGAACACGCAAAACTCGTGGTTATCTTGTGGTTTCCAAACCACGAGATTGCGCGCACTGCAAAATATGCGCAATCTCGTGGTTATCTTGTGGTTATCTTGTGGTTTGCAAACCACAAGATAACCACAAGATACTTGTAAGATTTGGCGCAGAATGAGCGCGCGACTGCGCGCAGTCTACTTTTTTTACCGTCTGAATACAATCAGCTTCGAGACTCGTGGTTTGGGTTGACCTCATGACCGAGATATGCTTCCGGTGTGAAAACAAGTCAAGTGAGTGCGCGTGACCTCAAATGAGAAAGGCGCGCACACTACTTCCGGTTTTAATTCTTAAGAATTGCAACTCTCGAGAATTGGCATCGTTTGAACACACATTTTGAAGTTCTTAAGAATTGCAATTCTTAAGAATTGCAATTCTTAAGAACTTGGCTTTCATCGTGTGAATACGGCTTTTGATTCTGACTGGTAGCGCGCATCATCTCATGCGCGATTTTTTACAACACGCGCAAAAACAAATATTACGCGGGGTGCCGATATTAAAAACAGGGCCGATGTGTAGTACACCTACCATACAATATGAATGGGTATTTCAATGTACAAATGGAATCGTTATAAAAAGTAGACCCAATTTTCCCCATATAGCGGAATGAATTCTATTTTCAATTTAGTTAAGATTATTTTGTCATGCTGATTCTAAATCTGAAGATGCCAATCACGAAACCATGAGTTTTTTTTTCTTTAAAATGCAAAAATCCAAAATGGCCGCCAAAGAGGGAAATTTGCACCAGAATGATATAACCTACATTTTAAAAACATTTTGCACAAATATATTGAATTGGATTTTGTTCCTTAAGTTAATTATTATTCTAATGAAACATACTTGCTAAAAGCTGTTTATTATTGTGTAAAGGGCACAATTTAAATTCAAAATGGCCGCCAAACCCATGTTTATGTATGGTAGATTTTAAGATTTGTAAGATTTTATTTACTCTATCGACCTCCTTCCGGGGTATGAGAGTACAAACTTTTTTTTAACAATATACAACAATTCAAAAACAAAACATGCAACAACAATGTAACATAAACATATCTACAAATTCAGCCTTTCTGGGCAATTTACCCTTCTGCCACTTCGTGTCAATATTGGTGCTCTATTTCTCATATCATTAACGAGACAATCCTCATCAAAATATGTTTTCAAGCTAAATTTTAACATAATAACTCTAACAACGTATGCTAACTTCTTTAACTGGCAAGTTAAAGCGTATTAAAAAGTGATTTCATATACAAAGCACACGGAGTACAATCATACTGTTTCTTTGGTAAATACATTTGTCTTTCATTATTAAAAAATGGACAATAAAAAGATAGTGATATTCATCACCAATACCTTTTAAGGAGCATAAAGAACATTGCATTTCATCTACTACAGTGACATCAAATCTACTCTTATTAACCGGAAGATTGTGTGTTCTACATCTAAATTTACACAAGGAAATTAAATCTTTTTGAGGCAATACATTCAAATAACGTTCATAATTGAGACTAATTTTAAATATTCTATAATTATACGGTTTGACCAAGTAGTAGATTGCCACTCCTGAGCAAAAATATCTCTTAATCTACATTTTAAAGACGACACAACCCAATCAATACTATGACCTTCACCTCGAGTAAGCCAAATGTTCCCTAACCCTGACTTATCAAGTAGCTTCTTAATAAATACCAACCACTGTGATTTGTATCCTAATAAGTTCTGCTCATCAGATAACATGTACAAAATCATCCTATATAAAATGTATGAGTATTTAGTCTGTTTTCCTTTAACTAATCTCAACCAAAATCCAATCATTCTACATTTAATATAATTCAAAATCACAGTCCGACCAGTTTCGCCATACACCATGCAGTCTGGTGTACAATTATTAACACGCAATATCATTCTTAAGAATTTCCTATGAAAGACTTCTATCTTATCAATACATTCAAAGCCCCAAATCTCACAGCCATACAATAAAACTGGCAATACCAAATGATCAAACAAATGGCACTGTGTTTCAATGGATAACTGTAATTTTTGGGCTCTAATTAACATACTAAACATTGCTTTCCTTGCCTGACTAAGTTGTTTTAAATTTGCCTTCTTAAAGGTACCATCATAATTAAAGATAACTCCCAAATAAACAGTCATCCACAACTTCAATTCTTTCTCCAGCAAGACTAAACTCTGGAAATCTTTTAACTTTGCCACGAGAGAAAATTATAACCTTAGTCTTACTAACATTAACTGTTAAATGCCACAAACCACAATAATCATTCAATGCATCAAGGGCTTTTTGTAAGTCATTTGGATTTTCTGCCATTATTATTGTATCATCAGCATATAACAATGTTGAATACTGGCTCTTAAAAATATTTCCATTGTTCCCTTCCAAATTCAGTGAATCTAAAATAAATCTATCTAACAGCGGCAGTCCACTATGCGAGTCCCTTAAAAACTCTTGAAAATCATTCAAATAAATAGCAAAGAGAAGGGAGGATAAATTTTCACCTTGTCGAACACCTACATTACAACTAAATAAATCCGAAATCCTTCCATTTACAGAAATACACGATTTTGCTGAATCATATATGTTTCTAATAACTCTAAATATTTTACCGTGTATACCAATCTTCAACATTTTAAACCATAAAGAAATTCTATCAATTAAATCGAAAGCCTTCTTAAAGTCTACAAAGGCACAATATAATCGTTTTCTATTAATTAAATAAAAATCTATAATGTTTTTCAAAACAATAACATTATCAAGAGTTGAATATTTTGGACGAAACCCAGTTTGTTCTTCACCTAACAAGTGACCATCTTCTAACAAAGTAGAAATTCTATTATTCAAAATTGAAGTAAAAAGCTTGCCCAAACAACTAAGCAATGTTATACCTCGATAATTATCAGGATTTGTATTCTCACCTTTATTCTTAAATATAGGAATAATTATTCCAATACACCATTCTGTTGGCACAACACCAGTATCTAATATCATATTTAAAAAAACGTACTAACACCTCAAGCATGTCAACTGAGCAACTTTTAAGATACTCATTTCTTACTTTATCTATTCCACAAGCCTTAGAATTTTTCAATTTCTTTATCATCAACTCAACCTCCTCTAATGTAACAGGAAAATCTAAATTATCATCATTTCTTAACATATCTAACTCTCTCATTTCATCAAATGAGTCATTAACATCTTCTCTGTTCCCCAACTTACTAAAATGCTTTTCAAAATCAGCCAATGGAACATCTATATATTTTCCTCCACAATTATTCTTATTAACTTTTAACAATTGCCAATACTCCTTGGGATTAACAGAGCGCAAAGACCTCAATGTCCTATTTAAATTTCTATAAAATAACCTTTTCTTATACCTCAATAATTTTTTGTATCGCTTACCAGAATCCTCATAATCCTGAGAATCCCTATTTATAACAGAGTTCCTTATAAATTTAAACTTCCTTTTCCACCTATTTTTAATATTCATATAAGCCTGGCGAGCATCATGACACTCCTTATCAAACCATGGTTGATTACCTAAATTAGAATCTTTCTTTTTATTTACACTAGCCGTCTCCTTCGAATAATGAACATATTTACAAATACCAGTATCTTCGGCAGCATTAATAAAAACATCACCTAAATACTTATAAAAAACATCAACGCTACTTTGATTAACATTATCTTCTAGCTGATCTAAGTGCCCACTCAAAATATTAACAGACTCCTTCACATGTAGCCCAAAAACCAAAGGACTTTCAACTTTCCATTTGAATACACACTTTTCAATCCTCATATCATCTAAATCACAATTTTTATTTCCACTAAAATCCCGAACATTTTCAACATTATATTCCTTTTGCAAAGTTAAACTAATGGGGCAATGGACATCAGATAAAAGTTTATCAAAAACATCAACAGCAAAATCCTTCACACGTATAAAAATGTCTCTAGAAATAATTGCATAATCAATTGTACTACAGCCACCATTCTTATTATAACAAGTATAATTTCCGATCTGCTGATCTTCACCTACTCTGACATTTATAATCGTTAGATCAAAACTTTGGCACATTTCAATTACTTTCTTACCATTATTATTTACAATTGCATCTTTATTTATACGAACTGGAATACAAGAGCTGGATCCAAGATCATTATCTAAGTCAATGAAGTCAACAAAATCATCTACTTCTAAATAATCTTTCAATAATCCTGTCCGGGCAATAAAATCACCCAACAGGCAAAATGGCGCACGGAACCTACTTTTAATATCAACTATGTCCTGAAATAAATCATCAAATACTTCTTGAGCATAATAAATTGAGCCCTCACATGGCAAATAAACTGCTCCCAAAATTATGGGAAAACCTAGGATATTACTATTCAATTTAATCCAAATTACAGACTCAGATGCAGTTGGCTTAATCCGCTCAACATTATTACAAATGTGTTTTTAATCAAAACTGACATTCCATGAAAACCACCAAACTTCCCCTTACCCGTGCGCATATTATAACAAACAAAATCTTCCAAAAGGGAACAGGAAAGGTCTGGCAAATTGGTCTTTGTTTCTGTAAGGCATATAATATCATAATTAACTAAATGTTGGTCCAAGATTCCTTGAGACAGCTTAGAATGTAGTCCATTTACATTTAAAGCTGCAAGTGCAATAGAAAGGGGGTCGGCAGTGTCCTAGACATCCACGAATAGCCCTGACCCTGTCAGCCTTTCTTCGCTCCACCCCAGATGCCTGAAGAGGTCATCTGGGCCCACGATGGTGTGCTTCCGATCGCTGCCTTTGAGGGTGCAGAAGACTTTTCCATCGATTGTCCACACCTTCTCGGTCTTCTCGTCATTCTTGACAGCATGGAACAACTTCACTCTCCCAGGAGCGAGGTGCTCGGTAACATACACTCCCCGGTGCGATTCAGACTCGTTCAGCTTCCTCTTTTGCCGCAGGATTTTTGTGCGAACATTCCGCCACACGAAGCGGGCCACAATTGGTCTCGGCTTAGCTTGCATGGTTTGGCTCTTCCTCCCCACACGATGGCTAGTGCTTATATCTCCCACCGAGATCTCGACCCCCGCCGCTTTTGCCACCTCCACCACAATGGCACCCGTATCCTCAGCTTCTTCTCTCTCTGGTAGGCCTCTAATGACAATGTTGTCACGCCGGGAATACTGCTCCAGCTCAGTTAGCCTACTGTCATGCTCTACGACAGCAGCCTTCACCTTTCCCGCAGCTGGAACTTGTTTCAGCTGTGCTGCAAGAGACTGCAGGGAGGGTAAGAGAGCTGCGACAACTGCTTTGACTATGTCACCTACCAAGCCTTTATTGGCCCCATTGCCTGGGACATGCTGCATAGCGTTCTCAACAACATCGTCTATCTTGAATGTCACATCCAGATCACCTTCAACTTCTAATGCTTTGAACTTATTGAAGACTGTTGTTGGCGTTGCCGTTGCCATTATAAATACGAGATGTGCACCAGAAACAGAACAGTGAAGAAGAATGTATACAGATCTTCTTTTAAAAAGTCACGACAAGGCACAGAACCTCTAAGAAACGAGTCAGAGATTATAATTACGTGGTGCTAACTTGATAGCGCAAAAGTTGAAATTTTGAGTTGCGTGCATTGTCAACGAGACTTGAGGGGTGCCGGTATTAAAAACACTTCGAAGTTGTGAAGCCAAAAAACCACGCGCGCGTTCGAAGGCGCTATCTCAAAATATAATTAATACATCGTAAATCTGATCATCGCATCGGAATCTGCACTATTTTCTAAATGTGTGAGTAAAATTTCAAGAAATTTGCACAATTTTTAAGTCTGAAACTGTCGGAAATGTTTTAGGGTGCCGATGTGGGGGTCACTCAATCATACAGTATGAATTGGTAACAATATACACATGGAATCATTAGTACACAAAATAGGCCAAGTCTCCCTATCATGGAATAAATATACATTTCTATTGATCTAAGATTGTTTAATTTGTTATGCTGATTCTAAAACTGAAGAGTGCTAATCACAAAATTTATTATGTTTTTTGTCAATTTAAAAAATCCAAAATGGCCGCCACAACTATAAAATTTGACATTTTTGGACAAAAAAAACGTAGAACTCTAAATTTGAAGAAAAATTTACTAGGATACATCTAAAAAAAAATGTTGACATATACAATGCTTTTTGGTGGTTTCTAGTCAATCTGGGGGTGCTGATTCCAAAGCTGCCAAGTGCCAGACAAGAGACCTCAGGGTGTTGTTTAAATGCAAAAATCCAAAATCATGAATAAATTGAATGGGATTTGGCCCCTTGAGTAAACTACCTTGCAAATTAAACTAATTGTGTACTAAAACTGTTTTTCACTTATTTTAGGGCATAATTTACATTCAAAATGGCTGCCAAACCCATTTTTTAGGTAAAATATGAATTGGTATTTTAATACACAAATGAAATAATTAGTCATAAAACAGTCCATATTTTCCCCATTTGGTGGACAAATAAAACCTTTAATTGATTTTAGATTAATATGTCGTGATGATTCTAATTATGAAGAGTGCCAATTACTAAATGTGTATTTTTGTGAAATAAACTCCCCAAAATGGCCGGATCATCACACAACTTCCTGTCAATAGCGGGCAAAACTGAGCGCTACGTGGTTGGCCTCTGCCAGATCTTCGATTGTGCACATTCCATGTAGCAGCTCACAACTAATCAGGTGGTCCATAGTCTGAGGGCCTTGACCGCACTCAAGCTCTGCTGCACCTTCGATGTAGGCTACATGTATCCCTAGTTCAACATGTTGGACTTGCATCTTCCCACGCCTGTCCGAAGCCTATTTAGGCTACGCCATAAGTCATCCAGGGTTGGTTGAATCCTGCTGGCAGTTTCTTTGATAGCTGTATAGGCATAAGTATGTCTTCTGGCATGTCCTCCAGTCTCTCTTCCCAGAGTTTAAGCCTTCTTGAAGAAACGCTGCATGCAGTCCAGGGAGTCAACCGATGAAAGGAAGCTTTTCCGTGACTTAAGGCGCTGAGGATGTAGTGGGTGGTCAGGGAGGTGATGTATAACGTCCTCTGTTTGTCTCAGTCGTTCCTTCTGGCTAGCAACAACTCTCCTCATGTCAGGGGGTGCGATGTTAGAGAGAAGATAGATGTTATCAGTCCTGGTTGGTCTCATACATCATGTGATGTAACGGCAGCTTGTGTTGAGCACAGGATCAATCTTCTTTGCATGTGCTGGGTGTTCCCCCACAGGACAGGCATTTTCTGCAGCAGAATAGCAGAGAGCCAGAGCAGTAGCATAATTGATTGTTGACGGGTTTTCTCCCCACTTACATGACTTAGATGTGCTCTTGTTACAAAGAAGGGCATTCCTGGAGCTGACATTTCCCTTGGGCTTGGTGATATGTGCCTGTACGTCAAAGATCTATCTAAGGTCACCCCTAAGTAGACTTGACTGTAATAGTGTTCCACTCTAGGTGCATTCCAGGTAATCTTCAGTTTCCGGTCTGCATGCATGTTCTTCAGATGAAAGGGGCATACTTGAGTTTGGGTTGGATTAACATTCAGATGCTTCTCTTTGTCAGTACAAGGATAGGTTGGCAAGAGCCTCACACATGGTGGCTTCTGCCTTGGGGAAGTCATCACTTTGCGTAGTGATACACATGTCGTCTGCATAGTTGAAGCTCCTGGTCTCGGGGTGGATAGGTCGGTCTTTAACATAGATGTTACAGAACAGAGTTGGTGCCAGAGCGCTTCCTTGGGGGAAGCCATTATTCTGCCTGCGCCAACGACCCTTCTTTCCTGACAGCTCGACGAAGAGGCGACTACATGTATGTTCTCAATCAGGGTCTTCACCACGTTGGTCAGGTGCATGTTGTTAGTCACATCCAGTAGTTTGTGTAGGAGCATGCGATGTACTAAAAAGTGTACTAAATACTTTTCATTATTGTGTTTAGGGCACTATTTTGCCGCCAAATATATGTTAAGTACTATATCAATGTCTTATTGTACTATATTCTATAAGGCATATTGAACACAATTTTGTAAAGCTTATTTTATCATGATGGTGATCTTAAATCTGTAAAGTGATAGGTGCCATTTTTCAAGGTTTTTGTACAAATTTAAAACACCCAAAATTGCCACAACTATATTTTTTTAAAATAGTTTTGGGGGCTCCAAATTATGTTTTCATTTTTTATAGAAATCTTACTAAATAAATTGAATTGTACTTATTTGTTATTATTTTTAGGGCATTACCCAACATGCAAAATTAAATACAGCTTTACTCAATACCGGTTGCTGTTCTGTTTTAGGTAAAATTTCAACTTAATTGTTCAGATTTAAAAACACCATGACTAATTATTTTTAAAAACAAATCAAACTATTGTGCTCACTCCGCCATATGGAAGAAATTGGGCCATATTTAATTTGCATTCATTAGTATACATGATACAGTAGCCTACAGTTAGCCATTTAAATTGTTCTTCAACTCGGTTTTGCTGCCATTCTTAATTTTAACTGTGCCAGAACCACAACAAATAAACAACTTTCAGTACATCTGCATTTATTTTAGTGTAAGCTAACTCAGGGAAAAAATATCCATGTTGTGGACTTTTGGGATTTTATACATTGATTTTTAATTAAAAAAGCACCTTTGTTTCCTAACTGGCACCCATCAAAGTAGGAATCAGCACTATTTCATTGCCAAGGAACCTTACAAAATGTATCTTAGTAAATAATGTCTTAAAATGTAAAGATTTACGATTTGGGGCACTAACAACTATCAAGTTTTATTATTTTGGTGGCTATGTTGGGATGTTTATTTCACCAAAAAATTACATATTACATGATTGGCATTCTTCAGATTTAGAATCAGCACGACATTATAATCTAAAATCAATTACAGGCATTTTTTTCACCAAATGGAGAGAATATGGCCTATTTTATGATTAACTATTTCATTTGTGTATTAAAATACCAATGGGTTTGGCAGCCATTTTGAATGTAAATTATGCCCTAAAATCACTTTTTAGTACACATTTAATTTAATTTGCAAGGTAGTTAACTCAAGGGACTAAATCCCATTCAATTTGTTCATGAAAAATGTCACTGATGGTGAGGGTATATCATTTTGAGGGCTAAGAGAATCAAATGTCCGTGATTTGTCGGCCATTTTGGATTTTTGCATTTAAAAAACACCCTCAAGGTTTCTTGTCTAGCACTTGGCAGTTTTGGAATCAGCACCCCCAGATTGACTAGAAACCACCAAAAAGCATTGTATATGTCAACAAAATTTTATCGATGTATCCTAGCAAGTTTGTCTTAAAATTTAGAATTCTACGATTTTTTGGTCCAAAAATGTCAAATTTTATAGTTGTGGCGGCCATTTTTGATTTTTTAAAGAAAAAACTCAGGGTTTCGTGATGGCACTCTTCAGAATTAGAATCAGCATGACAAAATAATCTTAACTAAATTAAAAACACAATTCATTCCGCCATATGGGGGAAATTGGGCCTACTTTTTATAACGATTCCATTTGTACATTCATATTGTACATAAAATGGATTTGGCGGCCATTTTGAATGTTAATTGTGCCCTAAACACAATAATAAGCAGCTTTTAGCACATATTTAGTTTCATTCTGTTATTATTTACCTCGAGGAACAAAATTTAATTTAATTTATTTGTTTAGAATGGCGTTTAAGTTGCGATTATATCTTTCTGGGTGGCTAAAAGAGGCAATTTTCCATGTTTTGGCGGCCATTTTGGAATTTCGCGTTAAAAAAAAAAGAAAACGCTCAAGGTTTTGTGTCTGGCATCAACCGGATTTGGAATCAGCACCCCCGAATTGACAAGAAACCATCAAAAAACGTTATATATATTTTTTTTAAACAAGGTTCGAAAGTATGTCTATGGAGCCTAGCTCGGACTATTTATAATCAACACAAAAAAGAAGTCTGTTTTGTCTTTCTTCAAAAAAGTAATTACATTAAGCAAAGGATACATATGTATTCATAAGTGATTTGAATATGTATCATTATATTTGAAAAACATATTTTTAAAGTTTGTTATATATTTGGCTGAAAATTATTGAGAAGACATTCCAGACAAATGCGTGTCTATTCTTGATGACAATGTATCTGAACAACATTTCACATCAAATGTAGAACTCAAAATACAAAATATACTCCTTACTAATTCATCTATTTTGTAAATGTTTAATGATTGTTTTTTTTTTTTTTTTTTTTTGTTCTGTTAAAAGTACACTTGGGTATTGGTACTTCCCGAAATGCCCCTTGACACTAAATTGGTTGGATTTAATTCCATTTGAAACTTCATTGAATAAAACATGTGAAATGAGAATCATTCTCTTTCGAATGCTCTCATAGTTGTGAAATTTGATTTCAAAATATTTTATTTATAAGTCTTCCCTGCCGGGGGACATTTTGACTTTCTAGAAAAAGGAAAAAGTGCTTATAGACTTCTTTGAACAAAATAAAAATAGGTTTTTAAATAGTTGTTGATGATAGCTCTATTTAATCATTATTTAAAAAAAAGATCACATACACACTTTTGTATGAAAAACGGTTAAACAAATGAGTGTTTAGAGAGCGCCCTGTTGAGTTGTAGCGGCTCTTTTTGAATGATAACAGGGTTTTTACTTAGTCGGTTGTAATTGTGTATACCTTTCGAGCATGGTGGAGTTTGGTATTAGTTTGTACCGCAATAGTGCAGGGGATGATTACTAAAATTAAGTTTGACCAAAACTTAACTATCCCTTTAATATTGTCAGTCAGTCAGTAAAATATTCTTTACTCAGTGAACTAATCTACAATGTTCCACACTGTATTATTTTGTATATACAGTATGAAAGGAACACAATATTATTGGTGGTGGTGGTGGTGGAGGAGGTGGTGGAAGTGGTGGTAGAAGTACACTGTTAAAACGCTGTGTAAACAAATTCAACAACTTGTTGAAAATTTTCTACAACCGCTGTTTAACATATGAACCATCTAACTCTTGTTGAAAACATTCAACAACCCCAGTTGTTTAAAGTTTACACAACTGTTGTTTACATTTTTTCTACAACCGCTGTTTAAAATAAATTTTAAACAACCCTGTTGTTGAAATAGCAAATACAAAATTATTGTACTATAAAACGGCAAAGTCGAAATCGAACCAGGGACTTGTGGGTTATAATACTAACAGGCTACCTCGTCGCTATTTCGTTTCGCTTGGTTTGCAGAGGGGCGAAACTATCACGTGATTTAACACGTTTAATCAACGCTTGAACAATGGCCGCTTTACACAACCCTTCTTTTTACAACTAATCATGCTACACCTAAGGTTGTAAAAAAAAGATTCAACAACCATTTTTACCCTGCGTTTTTTTACACAGCGTTTTAACAGTGTAGTATTTGTAGTTTAGTAGTAAAAGTAGTAGTGGTATTAGTTAAAGTAGTTGTAGTGATAGTACAAAAAGTAGTGGTGAAGAGTGGTTAGAGTATTTTGGAAAACACAAATTATTTCTTCAAGCATTGGATGTTATACTAGCATAGTTAGTAAAAGATCATTATCAAGTTAAACACTGTATGTGAAGAAGAAAAACACTGACGATGAATGGCCTGATGGAAAGGATAATCTGAAAAGAAAGAAAGAACATTTGATATATCAGAACAAAACATTGGTTTTTGCAAGGTTGGTCAATATTATAATGTTCTTCAACAAATATCACAAAACAGCAATGTTTGTAGTTTTGTGTTGTAACTGTGTGTGTCCATTGTATAAAACTCAATATCTAGAAATTCTTTCCACTACACTTCTACTGCAGGCATCACCAATCGGAGCTAGCATGGATGAGAACTCCAATCAACCTCCGCCCTATGACCCAGCAGAATTCCCCAAGTGGTTTTGGAGAGGTAGTAATTGTGACAACCTGATCAAGACCCTCAATGAAGCATCTCCGGACACACGGATGCTGATTTGCAAGACTATCATGGTTTACTGCCTGCCTATCGAGCTACCAGATACTAAGCTAATTGACCAGAAGGGAGGAGAATGGCGCTACTGTAAAGTCGGCAAGACAGATAACATCGAGCGACGGGTAAAGCAGATTCAGTCCAAGATGCCGTGCAAGATCGACGAGTCTTGCAGGTTCGAATTGGGCCTTGGCAACTCTGAGTACCATAGTCACCACCAGGTGGAGGATATTGTCAGGAAGAACCTTGGCTGGCCAATGGCCACGAAACTGTCTGAAGAAAAAGACTTCTGCCAACCTACAGAGTGGATCATCAGTCCACTAACCTTTCTGTCAAAGATGAAACAAGAAACAGTAGGGGAAAAGGCATCCAGTTTCTTTTGCAAAGGTACAAATCAATTCTACAGTTTTGTAAACGAGACATCAAGAATTACCAAGAAGTCTAGAATCAAGAGAAATCCTAAACGTTTTCTGAATAAAATCAAGCGCATCAGAGAAAGAGCCCCGGTTCCAGATTGTTTCTATCTAAAGGATGATGGCAAAATCATTGGCTCCAAAGAGAAAGACTCAAACTGTGGCAAACTTACAAAGGAAACAGAATCTGGGGGAAATGCCACTCCAATCCCTGGTTCTAGTCACAAGACGCAGCTAGCGCCGAAAGCAAACGTACATGATGGAGAAACCCAGACAAAGAGAGACTCTCTTGGTGGTACTAGCAAGAAGCGGAAACTGGACTACGAAACAAATACATCACATAATGGAAGTCTGAGTCCCAGCAAGAAGGCAAAACTAAAGCCATCTGGTGATCAAGTGCACATGACATATGTTTCTCCAATCAAAACACCTAAGAAGAAGAAGAGAGAAAGAAAGAAGCAGACAGGTATTCCCGAAACTACATCACATAATGGAAGTCTGAGTCGCAGCAAGAAGGCAAAGCTAAAGCCATCTGGTGATCAAGTGCACATGACAGATGCTTCTCCAATCAAAACACCTAAGAAGAAGAAGAGAGAAAGAAAGAAGCAGACAGGTATTCCCGAAACTACATCACATAATGGAAGTCTGAGTCCCAGCAAGAAGGCAAAGCTAAAGCCATCTGGTGATCAAATGCACATGACAGATGCTTCTCCAATCAAAACACCTAAGAAGAAGAAGAGAGAAAGAAAGAAGCAGACAGGTATTCCCGAAACTCCAAATCAAGGGAAACCATCCAGCTGGAGACAGCTCCTTACCAGTTCTGCAGGCAGTGCCAAGAAGAAACCAACGAGACAGCCTGGATCTTTACAAAAGAAGAAGAGACCTACCTTCCAGAACATTGCCACGTCCAAACCTGCAGATCTACCATCAAGCTGTGGAGAGCCACTAACCGGTTTTCCAGGTGGTGCCAAGAAGAAACCAACTAGCCAGCCTGCATCTTCACGAAAGAAGAAGGAGCCGACCTTGCAGAACATCGCCACGTCCAAATCGACAGATCTACCATCAAGCTGTGGAGAGCCACTAACCGGTGTTCCAGGTGGTGCCAAGAAGAAACCAACGAGACAGCCTGCAATTCCACAAAAGAAGAAACCTACCCTGCAGAACATTGCCACTTCCGAACTGGCAAACCTGCATGATCAGCCAGAGCTAATCTTACCAAGACAAAACAACACATACAAGTATAAGTTGGATAACGCTGTTTCTATGCCAGAACAGCAAAGCAGTGCACCTCTACCAAACTTGTATACACTGTTAACAAAACCAGGAAAAGGAATACAGAATCATTCTGTAAATTGTTGTAACTGGAAATTTCCTTTAATTTAACAGAAAAGATCTCTAAAAGAAAAGAAGAAAGTTTTTTTTTACAGGAACTTGATATGCTTACAGATCCCACGTACTGATTTTCTGTAATTTTACTGAGTGCTTCGTGAAATGAAATAATCCTCATATTTTAAGGAAAGATCTGTTTTCTTACAAAATTCTTTTGAGAATCACCGTAGCCGCAGACCATCTGTAATTTTAAAGAATAATTTTAAAGGAAACGAAATAACTGTTTTTCAACAGAATCTGTCATTTATTTTACTTTAAATAAAAAGAAGAAAAGTAATTTTGCAGAAAATTGTTATGCTTACAGAACCCATGTACCGATTTTCTGTAATTTCACAGAGTGCTTCGTAAAATAGAGTAGTCCTCATTTTTAAAAGAAAGATCTGTTTTCTTAAAAAATTGTTTTGTGAATCATTGTTGCCGCAGACCATCTGTAATTTTAAAGAATAATTTTAAAACAAACGAAATAGCTGTTTTTCAACATAATTTTTCAATTATTTTACTTAAACAGAAAAGAAGAACTGTTTTTTTACAGAAAATTTGTATGCTTACACTACTGATTTTCTGTTATTTTACAGAGTGCTTCGTGATATAAAGCAATCCTGATATTTTAAAGGAAAGATCTGTTTTCTTACAAAATTGTTTTGTGAATCATCGTAGCCGAAGACCATCTGTAATTTTAAAGAATAATTCTAAAAGAAACGAAATAACTGTTTGTCAACATAATTTTTCAATTATTTTACTTAAAGGGTGACTAAATAAAAAAAATAAAAACGCTTTGGTTGATCTATGATAATGAATACATCACATATCTGTTGACTATTTCATGTACATTTCGGTCATATTTTTTATATTATTTTTTCTATTATTTTTATTCTACCTGTTAAGATCCACCCCTAAAAAAAACCTACACAATTGACTTCTCTGACATCACAATACCATTCAACCACCGATCAGCTAGATAAACATTTACAAAAGATATGTTCTCACCCACTGAGTACCGTATTTCATTGAAACCTTCTTTTCATGGTGAGTGGGCATTGTATAAAGCTTACAATACTATTGTAAACAGCTTAAAACTGGTGGTCAGTTGAAATACCAATGTCTTTTGTTCATCTAGCTGACTGATGGAATGGTATTGTGAGGTCAGAGAAGTCAAGACAATAGCTTCTGGCAGGGTTTTTCAGGGGTGAAGCTGAGCAGGTAGAAAAAATAAATAGAAAAATTAATATTAAAAATATGACAAAAATGAACATCAAATAGTCAACAGATATGTGATGTATTCATTATCATAGATCAACCAAAGCGTTTTTAATTTTTAATTTAGTCACCCTTTAAAAAGAAAATAAGAAAAATTATTTTACAGGAATTTGTATGCTTACAGTACCGATTTGTGTGATTTTACTGAGTGCTTCCTGAAATAAAGCAATCCTCATATTTTCAGGAAAGATCTGTTTTCTTACAAAATTGTTTTGTGAATCATTGTTGCCGCGGCAGACCATCTGTAATTTTAAAGAATAATTCTAAAAGAAACGAAATAGCTGTTTTTCAACATAATTTTTCAATTATTTTACTTAAAAAGAAAAGAAGAACTTTGTTTACAGGAAATTTGTATGCTTACAGTACCGATTTTCTATGATTTAACAGAGTGCTTCCTGAAATAAAGCAATCCTCGTATTTTAAGGAAAGATCTGTTTTCTTACAAAATTGCTTTGAGAATCATCGTAGCCGCAGACCATCTGTAATTTTAAAGAATAAATCTAAAGGAAACGAAATAAGTGGTTTTCAACTGAATTTATCATTTATTTTACTTTAAATAAAAAGAAGAAAAGTTATTTTGCAGAATTTTTGTTTGCTAACAGACCCCATGTACCGATTTTCTGTAATTTCACAGAGTGCTTTATGGAATTACGTAATCCTCATTTTTAAAGGATTTTTTTTTCTTCTAAAAAGCTAGGACTATAACGTGCGGCGTGCCACAGGTGTCAGTAACATTGTTTTAACTTATATTTAACTAGTTACATTGTTGTACTGACTACTTTGAGTTTAGATTGTTTGCAGACGATATTTTCATACTTTTGATAAGAGTCAAAAGGAAATAGATTCAAATTAAGTGAATGAGCAATTAAATGCAGTTCAAAATGGTGTAATGCTAATAAACTCACTATTAATTTAAAGAAAACTAATTATATGATTATCCAAAGCAAAATACAGGTAATGAATGTAAACGGTGTCCTTAACTGTCTGGTACAGATATTAATCATGTTAATGTTGTAATTGTGGCATCTTTTCTAGGAGTTGAAATTGATAGTATACATTGATTTGTAAAAATCACATTTACTTTGTAAATAAGTGTGTTCGTAGAAAAGTGCGTTAGCTATTTAAATTGAGAAATGTTGTGCCTCGGTATATTCTTGTGCTTTTGTATGAATCATTTATACAACTTCACATTCTCTATGGAATTGAGGTATGGGGAAGCAGTTCTAAATCTTACTTGTATTCATTTAGCTCAACAAATGGCTATGCGAGCTATTATTTCAATTTCAATTTCAATTTTGTTTCCAATGATATAGAAACATCAACATTACAAAAAAATCAAGTGAACTACTAATATCACATTATTATATAGATCTATACGGCGGGGTAATATCAATACTATATAATAGTATGATTAATAAAATAAAAGTCCACAAAACTTATTGGGAAAATCCTCGAAACCACTGTTTAAACAATTGGGGATGTAAGATGATTTTAGTTTGCATGAACTTGTAGTTTCAACATTTGTATATGATTTGTACTTTACCACACTCATTATTAGAATATTGTCAGATGTTACACCATACTTATGAAACAAGACTTTGTTGGACCAAAGCTTTGGAATAGCTTACCCCAGAAGATTAAAGAACAACAAACAAGATATTCTTTTCATAAGACCCTCACAATTTATTGTTGAACAAATACATCTTTTGCATAAGTTATTATTTAATTTCAAGAATTATTATCAGCTTTTGTAATACTGGATAATAAAGAGAACCGATCTCGACCAACACCTGTACTAACTGTCGGTTCTCTATCCCATCAGAGCCTAAGGCCCATTATTTGTGGTTTGGTAGTCCTACACTTAAACAAGAAGAAGACTAGTTATGTGAAGTTTACAGAAAGAAAGAGCATAAATTCCTCTATTTTTAGATCCCTATTTTGTTACTCTATACCTGCTTTAGTTATTTTTTAATGATTTTTTATTATTGCGTAAATCACTATAATTTAGAAAAATCCTTAAATTGGCAACACATTGTAATATTTGTTAACAGATATTGGCGTTCA
This sequence comes from Echinarachnius parma, assembly GCA_037951105.1. Taxonomy (NCBI): domain Eukaryota; kingdom Metazoa; phylum Echinodermata; class Echinoidea; order Clypeasteroida; family Echinarachniidae; genus Echinarachnius; species Echinarachnius parma. Next base: position 174,753 of record JBAMJV010003818.1, on the reverse strand, counting down.
AATTGGCAACTTTGCAGCAAAGTCACTTCATATATTTTTTCTTAAATGGTCATTACTAAATATTTTCCACCTATTTTTATGTCATTGATTGGTCAACAAAATTTAGGAGTTGCCAATTTGTAGAGGAAAACAATTGATCAGATTTGCCTTAAAATAGCTCTCGTCCTTGATGGGTTAACAACAATTTTAACTTTTGTATAAATATAAAGTAATCGTTTACAGTTCGTATTTTAATAATTTGCTTTGGATGTATGTTTTAATGTACATATATATATATATATTGTTTTTGTTGTTGTTAATGCACTTCAAACTTCAAACATGGGACATATTATGGCCCCACAAGGGTACACCCACCTAAAACCCACTTAATGAAACCACATGGGGCCATCTGCAGGTGCCCAGATAATGAAACCATATGGGCAGCCCATAATGCTGGTTCCATAATCGATCCCCACGCTATCCCCATTGCTATCGGGGAATTCATGATCGATTATGAACAATTGTAAGTGAATGTAAATTTCTTTCTTTCTTTTTGTAATTAATTCTTTTGAAAGCATTGTTATCATGTCCTTGTTGTTGAATATAATTCATAAACATGTAAATAACAATTGTATATTGTGGTATGAATTTGATTTGAAGGATAATCATTTCAGAATCAACTCTCTGCAAATACTAACCACAAAAAACCCGCATACCTAGAAGATGTGTAAGGTAGGATGTTAGAATGATAGGCTTAAGATGATAGGCATAGGATTAGCTTAGTAGGTATAGGAATTAGGATTAAGTTAGGGATGTAGAATAAAGCGCGCCATTTTTCATTTTCGTGATATGGATATTGACTTTCTGTTTTTTTAAAGAAGAAATTGTTTTTATCACATACAGATATTTTATAAAAACAGAAAAGTAGTAAATTGCAATAAGATTTATGCAGTAAAATAACAGGAGTTCTCGAGACTGTGCTGCAAGTACATTTCTGTTTTTTAAAGAAGAAATTGTATTTATCACACACAGATTGTCTGTTAAAAACAGATAAGTAGTAAATTGCGAAAAGAAGTATGCAGTAAACTTACAGGACATCTCGAAACTCTGCTGCAAAGCACTTTTCTGTATTTTTACTGAGAAATTTTCTAACAGTGTACGGGATGGGAAGATATGAATGCCAACCTCCAACCCCTTAGAAAGTCCATAAATATAAATCCCCCTAAACTCTATGTAGCCTTAACACTCCAAAAGCACATACTGTACAAACGACTCCTGTACAATCTATCAAAGTACAGAACTCTACTAGTTCCACAGCGAATAATGATCATCTTCCACAATCCCCCCTTTCTGTAAGGGTAGGTAACACTCCAAAGAGTAGAGTGCAACAGCACCAGAAAATAAGGCTTGACAAAGACATCACCAAAAAACAAATCAAAGATACCATCTCAGGAAAAAATCAACCTTCACCAGTCACACCTTATCCAACAAAACCGAATTTGAATCAACCCACGACCACACCAAAAACATCCCTTGCTGTAAGGGGAGGTTGCCCTTCAGAAAGTAAGGTGCAACAACATCAGAAAACAGTTCATGATAAAGACATCAACAAAACACAAAACAAAGATACCATCACAGTTAAGAATCAAGCTCAACCAGTCAAAAAATATGCCAAAGAACAGAAACCCAAACCACCCACATTTTCCAGACAATCACCAAAACCAAGATCCACTTTCCGTAAGAATGCTGCTGACAAAAACATTTCTGAACAAGGTAGGAGGGTTCTGGAAATTAATGCACAGGGTAGGTTGGGTTCCAGACCTGATAGTAAAATCACAGATCGAGTGCAAACCACTGATTCACAAAGACAACAAAATATCAAAGGTACAGTTGTGCTTCAAACTAGTGATCAAATAACTGGCAATGAAGAATTACGATCTCAAAAAATCCCTCCAGGAATGACGTACCCTCTAGGAAAGCCTAGGGAAACAGCCAGACCGACAGAATTCATCAACATACCAACAAACATCAAGTCTCAAGTCAGTTATCATGGAGAATACCACATTGCCAAAAATGGGAATCAAGGTAAAAACGAGATAAAGGCAGTAAGAAATCAACACACACTTGGCACAACATCCATAGGTGCTATTCCACAGCAAACACCAGCATCAAATGCAAAAACCTTGCAAAACCTGCAAAGGATACAAAAGCTCCCTACAGAAAATATACCTCCAGGTGCCAAACACTTGAGGTCTAGCCCTCTAAAATCAACAACACCAAGTGTCCATTCAAAAGAAAGCACTGCTTTTCAAGGACAACCACAATACTGTCAAAGGCCTATGTTAAAAGGAAAACAAAGAGCCCATGCTGATCTATCAAAACAACCATGTTTCACAAGTAAATATGTAGCCCAACCACACTATGAAGCAACTCAAGTGACCACTGTGCATTACTCTCAGCTACCAGAAGTCATAAGACAACACGCCAGTGATACATATTTGTGCCAAAAAGACACATGAAGGCCAATCTAATGCACCTGTCGCACCACCAATAATGAAGCAAACTACCTCAGAGATGCATTCTAGATTCCATACTCAGAAAACAAATGTTGGCCCGGCATCCAGACAACTTTCTTTGCCTGGAGAATGTCATCCAAAAGCCAAACAGATACACCACAATCCAGGAGTGTCCAGCCCCGTAATGAACACACATTTAAACAAACAAGCAATAGAAACTGCCACAAAGAAGAGCATTGATCACCAAAGTCAAAAACCACTTCAAGGAAACGCTACAAAACATATAATTGTTTACAGAACCAATGTTCAGGCAGAAGCATCACAAATCCCACAAATAAATTGCAGAAGCTCTGCAAGTCCTTCTTCTCAACAAGCATCAAAGACCTTAGGTACACCGAAAAGGCCAATAACATTCACTGTAATGACACAGGGTCATACAACAAAGCCAGTTCAAAGACAGACTAGTCACATTCTACCTCAACAAAACAGTCTCCAAACAGTAACCAATAGTCCTGTAGACGGTCCTATACTTCGTGTATTAGACCTGGAGACGTTCTTTAGTACAACGTTTTTTAATTGATTCATATTCTAGAAGGGTTCAGAAGAAATTTCAGCTTTGTTGCCACCTTGGCAACATTGGGCAACTTTTTTTATAAGCATTATAAATTTAATTAGCTAATTTGCATATTTGTGAAATAAGGTCAGGGGTCATTGTCTATCTAGCAATAGTACAATATTGATAAAAACAACTATTCTAGGGTATTTTGGGGCAAGGATTCCATTTCTGGTGCTCGTTTGTAAGTGCCATATGGGCAACACCCTGAAATCCAAGATGGCTGCCCCTAATTTGCATATTTATGAATATTATTGATTTTCAGTGGCTACAGCCCTTAATAAGCAATAATTCCAGATTATTATTTGTCAGTTATGTTCTAAGTATGTATTTAAGATATCAAAGATTACTTGTCATCATGGCAACCTCTGGCAATGTATATTATTTGCATAATTAGGTATTTTACCTAATTTGCATATTCCCCCAAATCAAGTATATTGGGAACCCAGAAAGTAAAAATGACAAGTGATACCACTTTTCCAAGGTTTTGGGGGGCAACAGATCCATTTTTGATACTTATTTCCCTGTATCACCATGGCAACCATCTGAAATCCAAGATGGCTGCTCCCCAAATTACACATGTTATAATACACGGCTATATTCTTTTGGTTATATTAGATCAATATCATAATGTTTGGACTTTTAATTATTGGAAATAGGAACTGGAATACTTGAATCACAATGTAGTTGTTTGCTTACAATAAAAAAATCATACTTTTGTAAATGAAATGCCATTAAAGTGGCAAATAGCATTTTTTCCTTTAAAATGACAAAGGCGGCCATCTTGGATTTATGTGGGTTGCCAAGGTGATACGTCAAATTAAGTATCATGAATGGATTTGTTGCCCCCTAAAACCTTGGAAAAGTGGTATTACTTGTCATTTTTACTTTTCGGGTTCCCTATATACTTGATTTTGGGGAATATGCAAATTAGGTAAAATACCTAATTATGCAAATTTTATGCATTGCTAGAGATTGCCGAGGTGGCAACCAAGCTAAATTATCTTTATCACACATGTAGAACATGATTGAGAAAAATAATCTGTAATTATGGCTAATTAGAGGCTGTAGCCACTGAAAATCAATAATATTCATAAATATGCAAATTAGGGGCAGCCATCTTGGATTTTAGGGTGTTGCCCATATGGCACTTACAAACGAGCCACAGAAATGGAATCCTTGCCCCAAAATACCCTGGAATACTTGTTTTTATCAATATTGTACTATTCCTAGATAGAAAATGACCCCTGACCTTATTTCACAAATATGCAAATTAGCTAATTAACTTTATAATGCTTATAAAAAAAGTTGCCCAATGTTGCCAAGGTGGCAACAAAGCTGAAATTTCTTCTTAACCTTTCTTGAATATGAATCAATAAAAAAACGTTGTACTAAAGAACGTGTCCAGGTCCTAGACAAATCTACACAACTACAAGGTTATGGAACCACTACCTCAAACGGTTGGCAACTCACATCTCCCAAATGTATCAAAACAAAAGGGCGCTACAAAGAGACAAACTTCTGCACATACTCAAGGTAAAATTAAAGGACAAAGGAAACAAAACATTCGCGTACAGAGTAGTACATATGCATATCAATTGGGGCCAAATTTTCCTGAGAGGCCTTTGAAAAAACAGGACTCAAATATTAATGGGGATGGATACAGCTCCGTGTCACATGAACAAAAGGAACAAAATAGAGGCAATCAAGGAGGGGGGTCTTCGCATCAGATGGGACAATGTTTCCCAGAAGAGGGCAAACCTAAAGATGAGGTTATATATTTAACAGACTCACTGGAAGATAGGGATAATGCAGCATTTCAAACTCCATCTTGTAGCTCATCAAAAAATGAGAGACAAAATCCACCTCAACAACAAAACCCAGAAGTGGATGTATTAAAGAGGGATAGGGGTAATGCAGTTTTCCCAACTCCATATTGTAGCTCCACAATAAATGAGAGACAATCTTCACCTCAAAAACAACACTCAAAAGTGGAGGAAATGAAAATGACCCTTGATCAAATTCTCCAAAAGTACCAGTGAATACTCGTGGACCAGTTATATTATGTATAAACATTATGCATATTATTTCCCTGAAAACCTTGAGATAAGTTATTAACCCCTTGACTACGGGAACCGGGTGGGTTGTGTAAAAAGTATATGGGGATTTCAGAAACTTTTTCTTATGAAACGCAGTCTTACACTATAGTATCAATGCGCATACATATATTTAAAAAAGAGATAAAATAGAAAGAAGAGTACTCAGCAAAAATCAAATAATTAAAACTTACAATTTATTAACACACAGAAAGGCTTCCAAACTAGCTCGAAATTGTTGATCTTTATCAGATTGTTTAACATTAAAAGGAAGTTGAATTAACATATTTCACTGGCATGGACCCGTAAGCTATATCTTTTGTTCGGGGGGGGGGGGGGGGGGGGTGATCTAACAGAGCCATCCTCAGATCTACAATAACCACCTCTTCCTTTACATAGATACTTATAATCCATCTTGCAAATTCAGTTGCTGCTATGTCTGACAATCCTCGGGCAACCTTTCAGGGTTGCATGAACTTTGAATAAACTTAGGCCAACAAAAAAAACATTTGGGATTGGAGTAAACGGGCAACTAAAAATTAGGGTAGGTATAGGTAGGGTTTTTCTTTTCTTTTTTTTTCTTTTTTTTTTTTTGCAGGATTCGCACAAATACACGAAAACACTCATATAACACACACATTACACATATCGCAATAAAAAAAAAAATAATAATAACATTTTTTTTTTTTTTTTTTTTTTTTTTTTTATAGAAAAAAATATTTAAAAATCTGAAAAAACCTTTAGGGTCGGCGGTATGTTTAGGGTCGGGCGGATTACGCCAATCCAACATTTTATATTTCATGGCCTTATGACCGGATATATAGTAAAACCCTGCGCTTGGCGGCAAAATTAAAAATGCAGATTTGTTCATGCCTTGAGAATGGCTTCATCACAAGCTTCCATTTGATGCCTACTTCAAAATCATTGCTCATTAATTAGCAAAAGATATAATTGATACTAACATGATTCCTTAACATACATATCAATTTATAGTGTATCGCTGATTTAAAGTGGCAGTTTTAGTGTCCCTGTTCTTAACAAATGTGTAAATAATGTATTTATTTAGATTAATGCACATGCCAGATTTATATTGTATATCTATATATTTATTATTAGATTTATTTATAGAGAGTGAGATTTATTCAACATTATATACTTTAAAGGGATAGTTGAGTATTGGTCAAACTTAACTATAGTAACCAAAACCTGCACCATTACGGTACAAAATAATAGTTATAACTTCACCATGCTCGAAAAGTATACACAATTCCAAACGACTAAGTAAAACCCCTGTTATCATTCAAAAACAGCCGTTACAACTCGAGAGGGCGCTCTCTAAAAAAATCATTGGTTTGAGCCATTTTTCATACAAAATTGTGCATTTAATGTTTTGTTAAAATAATGATTCAATAGAGATATCAACAACTAAAAACCTAGATTTTTTTAAGAGTAGTCTTTAAGCATTTTAAAAAAAAAATTCTAAAGTCAAAATATCCCCTGGCGAAGAACCTTTGAATAAAAATATGTTTATGGATATTTCAGCCGTTTCTGAACCGATTTGGATCAAATAAAGTTTATTCTTTCATTAAAATTGTATGTTCTTTCAAATTCGACAGTCAGTTTTTCATTATCTCACACTTCGGGAAATACCAATACTCAACGGTACCTTTAATTTATAGATCATAATCAAATGTTAGTTTCTTTGTGCAATGTAATGAGCTAATATATATAACCTTACTTTGTTAGAATTGTAGAATTTTTATGTTTACCATGCTTAAAGTAGTGTATATAAATATTTTCTTTTGTCTCGATATTGTCAACTTGCGTTTTCAAGAATTTACAAGAATTTTACTTCAAAGGCAAATACCTGTAAATGATTACACTGTTTTTACCTTTGTATTTTATCTGAAAAAAATGAATAAATGCAAAAAAATTATTCAGGCAGTGTATAATATTTACTACTAGATTTGCTTAATTTATGATTCCTGAATAATATTAACTAATGTTGCTAAAAAAAGTGTCACAGGATTCTTTTTTTTTTAAACACACACTGACTAAAGTGTACAAAGATTTGTTTTCTTTATTTAATTCAGATCAATATGGAAATTATCAATTTCATCCACAATATAATTGTTTAAACATATTATTTCATTTTGGTTAATTATGAGTTTCATTGTATCAAGTTCACCATGTCATCGCATAGAAATGTTTGAATGAAAATAAACAATCATCAAATGATTGCATTATGATTATTCATCATATTTCTATTTTATGTATTTTTAATTCTATTATATGTATTTTTTTTAAATTTCATCTGTCTATAAGCATATCAAGGCAACTATGGTAGTGCAATTGGTTTACTATTGTAAAAGTAACTGATTAAATTCGCAATATTGCAGATACATAGTTAAACTGCAATCAATTTCATCCACATATAAATTGCTATGAAATATTTATATCATTGTGTATACATTGAGTTTCATTTTGTATCATGTTCCTTTTTTCATATTTGTTATTTATACACTACTGTATATATGCATTTCAATCATTTTATCTATGAATTTTGTCTGACAATTTATCATTTGTTTCGTAATTTGTAAACAAGTCAAAACAATATTGTGACCGTGATAATTATGAACTTATGAAAGGAAATGTTCATGTTCATTACCGTTTTTATTTTACACATATTTTGTATTGTTTAAGTATTTTTGTTACAACATATATACATATATATGAGCAATTCCACGAAAAAGTGGACATGAACTCAAAAAAACGATTGCTCTATTTCAAATCCTATTGATTTTTTCTGGATTATTTTTCCATACAACATGATCCTATGATTATATCTTTCAGTTCACATGATTTTTTTTGTTCTCGGGTGTCTCCTTATATGAGAAACGGAAACCATACATGAAACTCCACACATGGGACTACCCTGTGCAAATTTCAGGAAAATCCTTATATTTTCCAAATTTTCTGGTATTTTTATTATTTAAGGCACCAAATTTGATGACTGATAATCAAAGTACCTTTTCAGATTAAAATTTCATTTTTTTTAGTGCTCTAAAGTATATATTTTAATTAATCAAATCCTCCGGACAAACTGTAATGTCCGTGACGCTGAAAAATGTAATGTCCGTGACGCAACGTTTTGTTGTCTAGATCACACATACCTGGCCCGTTTTGCAAAATCCAACTTGGATTCAATTTATCATTGCCTTGTCTATAAATGAATACCTAAATCACCTTTGTGAGGTCTCAGAACTCACAGATTTTTGCAAAGATGTATATGGATGCAAAAAGTCATGTCCAAAAAATGTAATGTCCGTGACTGCGCACATTTTGCAGAATTACTCAGTAACGAATTGGATAAATGTTCTGAAACTTTTTTTGCATACTTAACCAGGCTATTGCTTTGTAATCAAAATAAAAGTTAGACATAAGGTAGAGGTATGAATTAGTAGTGGCATTGGAAAGTCATGAAAATACTGTCTGTTTGTAATGTCCATGACGCTGGAGTTGCCCATATATATATATATATCAATGCATTATATTAGACCATTGATCTTTTTCTTTGTGCTAATTTCTCCACATTGTTATCATATAAATGTATTTATGTGATGAATGACCGATGTTTTATATTCTAGTGTTTGCAAAAACAATTTTGAAATTTAAGTTTTTCATCTGGTTGGACATTAAACTTTTTTCAATATAAGAATGATTTGTTTGTGACAGTGTGTAATATATAAACTGTATTAAAGAATGTACCAAATGGACAATGAAGAAACACCATTTCAAATCAAATATTTAGATTTTAAATCAGAAAAATAAGGCAGTTTTTCGAATGTTAAATATATTTAGTTTATTGGTCCATGTTTACTGTTCTTTCAAGACAATACATAAGATAAACTAAACATGAACAATTACTGCAAATGTGGATCTACGTATATAGATCATACAAAATGTATAGACACAATAATGTACAAAAGAATATTATTTATTGCTATTACAAATGTATTAATGTACTTTCCTGAAAACGTTAAGTCAACATACTGCTTAGTATATACACTTATAAGAAAAATTCACTGTTTATTGTATAACAGTTATGCATTTATATAGTTTCTAGTTGTATGAGGAGTAATTTTAAACAATCATGTCATTTTAAATTAATGGTGAGTGTGGGTTTCTACTCTTATCATGCCAGATTATAGTTCAGTTATATGAATATTTAGTTAAAGGGATAGTTGAGTTCTGGTAAGGAGAGTACAGTTTTAGTGAAACTGAATTTTAGTAACCAAAACCTGCATCATTACATTACAAACTAATAGTTATAACTAGAAAGGAACACAAAATTACAAATGACGTAGTAAAGATCATGTTATCATTCAAAAAGAGCCGTTAAAACGAAAGAGGGCGCTCTCTAAACACTCATCGGTTTCAACCATTTTGAATAAAATATTGTGCATGTGATGCTTTGTTGAAATAGTGATTAGATAGAGAAATAACCAACAACTATTTAAATACCTATTTTGTAACTTTTTTGAAAAGAGGAAGCATTTTTTTGAATTTTAACGGCTGGTTCAAAATTCTCTAATAAACCCGGGCCCCGGGTTTATTACAAATTGTTATATTTATGGATATTTCAGCCGTTTCTGAACCGATTTTGATCAAACAAAGATGATTTTATTGTTTAAATATTATGCTCTTTCAAATTTTACACTCAGTTTTTCATTACCTCACAAACCAATTAAGTAGTCTAGCGCCCTCTCTACCAAAACTCAACTTTCCCTTTAAGTACTTTTAAGATGAAACCCAATTTTTTATTGTAAATCCTTATTGTGCCTTTTTCATGAAAGATAAATAAATATGTTAACAAGTGCATATGGAACTTTATGTGTCTAATTGTTATTTTGTTGCTGTATATTGTAATTTGGTTATATGCATTTTCCAAAATCCAAAACCCTAACTATATTTGAACAGGTTAAATCTTATAAAAATCTTCCACATGAACCCATAGCGGGAAAGAACAGAACAAAATCAATTATCACTGTTACTATCTTTCGTATTGTTTTTCGTTTTATTCCCTAAGAATGATAAATATATCTTTATAAGAATGAAGACACTTTTAATCATTATTGCTACTTATTAAAACACACTGTACAAATACCATGTAAATATTGTCAAATAATTATATGTTACAAATATATCATAAAAGTTAGTGAACACAGTCACCATACGTACATGTATATATATATACAGAATTTTATTCTGTAAAGGGAAACGATAAGTCGATTGAAATGTACAAAGTTTACAAACAGAAGGTTACAAGAAATAATTTGTATACACGTACATTCATACCACTGAATTAAATACACATGGAAAGAACGTTTACTGAATTGATATTCTCATTAATGCTTCGGTAAATGTTTTGGTGGCCCGATCGGGCAAGCAGATTTTCAACCTGACATTGACAAAATTAGAAAAATCTTGTTTTCTTCCATGTCATGCTTATCTATAATCACATGTTTGATCAGGAAAGAGTGATATTTTGAATAGTAAAAAGTTTACTCATGAAATACAATTTTCGGGCCAGTAAATTTTTTCTTTCGGGCCAACAGATAAGGGGAAGAAATTATTTCACTGGCCCGACCGGGCCACTGATAAAAAAAGGTAAGTGTGGAGCCCTGCTTTTTTCATTTGCTGCGATTTTGATCAGGACTCATTGCTACGTCTTTTGGATGCCCATCCCCCCTTTAAAAAGATGAATAAATAAATAAATACAATTATAACAATCAAGTAAAACGTCTCATAAAACATGACAGGCTATCCAGCTTCAAAATCCTTTAACATCCATAGCTCACTTAGCTCCTTCCATTAGTTATCAGTTCAGTGGGTCATAAAAAGTTACCATGAAGCTCCATTATATCAAAACCTTGTGTTCACACAGGTACCTCTGTTCACATTGTGATAACTTTTGAGTCTAATGTCTAAAATGAATACAGTCAGCTGTAATTGTTTTTGTTTTAAAAAGCACCTTTATTTTGATTTTCTAGCAGTCCTTTATAGCTTTTCATTTTCATCCTCATACAACCATTTAGTCAGATGATAAGCATTACAATTTTGTTCATTCTAATAATTTGTTATAAATAGGAACACAAACATTTCCTCACTATCACAGAGTTCATCATATGATGATTTTCCAACAGTCTTTAACTTCCATTATAATACAAAAGTTTGGTCAGATGATAAATATTAAATTTGTTTCACTTTAATACTATTCTTCTTACAAACAAGAAAAACATATTATACATGAATTAACAAACTGAATGGCAATACAACACTTTATATAACACCTTAGAATGTACTTGAGTTGTGATTGGTTGAATTCAAGTCACATGATATTCAGAAGAAATGATCTATTGCACTGGTGATGTCACTCTCAGTGCAATTTGTGTACTATACTCAATTATAGTACACAAATTGCACTGAGAGTGACGTCATCAATTAAATGAGTGATGCGCCGATATCGATTCACCGGTACGAACGGTGTAGTAATACCATACGTATACCGTGTACGTACGTACGGTACCCCCACATCAAATTTGGATTTAATATCGAGCACGGAGATCTAGACTTCGACACGACTAGCCTGTCTTCTGTGGATTCTTAAATAACCAGTATCGTTTCTAGACTAGACTAGATCTAGATCGATTAAGTACTAGGTCTAGTTCTCGTCTACTGTCTAGTCAAGTATAGTCTCTACGCATTTATTTCCTTGGCCTAATAGCCCTAGGCCTAGCACTAGCCTAGCTGCGCTTGCCTTTGCAATTGACAATCAACTGATTGCAATGGGATTTTGGAGAATGCGTCGCGCGCTGCTGGAATGGACATGATGGACATAAAAGGTAAAACAACAAATTCATTTACTTAGCTTATTTGCATTTTGTACAAATTCAGCTCCGTATGTCATGGGCATGGCTAGTATTGTTGAGGTGTTATATAAATGAAATAAGGAATGCTTTTGCCTGTGCAATTGGGCCAATAATATTTCACTCAATGCGAGCCTCGCCTCTTGCCTAATGCATGCGGCACTGCGTGCCTTGTGCATTAGACTAGGCTTGGCTCGCATTTCGTGCAATATTATTCGGCCATTGCACACAAAATCATTAATTATTTCCTTAATATTATCATAGAGTCCATCATAATGATCTCCAAACAGTCTCTTGAATTGAATTCTCACCGTAACATAAACATTTGGTCAGATGATACTTTTTAAATTTTGTTTACCGTTTGAATAATAATTTTTCCTTATACCGGTAAATAGGAACACAAATTATACATACTGTACATACACAATTTAAATGTCACTCCTTAATATAACAGAGTTGCATAATGCTGCATAAAGTAGTCACCACATTAATTAAAAGTAACTTCAATTGCTGATTTTTTTTTTTTTAAGATTCATATGCCGAGAAAATACGGAGCATTGATGGCATATAAAAAACAAAAATTTGCATGTAATACGCTAAAAATATATCTTACTATAACTTCATTTAAAGACACTCTGAACATTAACTTAAAGTGGAATTCCACTCCAGAAATATGATGTTGGCTATAAAATGAGGTGAATATAAAGAATCATGATCGAAAATCTGACCCAAAACGGTAAAGCAATAAACAAGTTATGGCCAGGATGAACTTTGCTCCGATTACTAGTATCGTTCGGAATTGCTATCGATCGTGACGTCACTTGCGAGCTGAAGCCATTTTGAGTTCTACATGGACATTTTACAAAATTTAAATTTTCTTCATAAAAAAGCAAATTTATGAGCTTAAAAATTCTAATGAGGTTGGCCCATCGATATTCTCCTATGAATTCGTGAAAACAAGCAGAGAAAATTTAATTTTTAGCAACGAAAATGAGAAATAAGAGTATTTTCATGTACTAAAGCCATGGCAAGTTGCTCGTGAATGATGCTGCATATGGCGGCAATTTTGAAACGATCGCTCATTACTACATGATGTTCAAATAGGTATAACTCTCGTGTTTCTTGTCTGATTTTGATCAAATTTTCACCAACTATTCCTCTTGTTCTGCTTATTCAAATAACGAATGATTTTATCAGGCCCGGACTACCCCTATAAGTGTTGGCATCAATGCTTGATGGACAGAGCAATCACTTGTCAATAACCTACTTTATAAAACATTAATAAAAAGAGTGGCATAGCAAAAAAAATAAAACATTTTGCTAGAATATTTTCAAATCTGGTATTCGAGCACCAAATATTAATTCATCGTTCAATATTAGGTGAACTTTGCATAGGGTAACAAAAAGGTTGACTAAATTGAGATGCATTTAGGTACATGTATAGTGATGTCAGAGTGTTGCAATATTATGACATTTGATATACTGACGGAGGAGGGAACATCGCGGAATGTTCCTCTCCAAGGGATTTGAAATTATATTGAGGGAAGATTACACATCTCAAGACTTATTGTCTTCCCAAAATATGATTTTAAAATACTGAGGAAATATTCCATGATGTTCCCAACAACAAAGTTAACATCTGGTATGTTATATGTCGTAGTCTATGTTCCAACGTTCCAAATCTTCTCCCTTTTAGCCTCCGAGCTAAAAGTGACAAATATTGTCATTATAAAATCATAATGCCTACTTCACATCCCCAGCAATATATCTGTGGACTATAAAAACATATCTGTATTAATTTAAACTCCACTACCGTTTTGCATTTCCACCAAATATAACAGACAAACATCAACTGAAGGCATTATAAACATCAGGAAATAAAATAACAATTAAAAATACTGGTGGTGATGAAATAGATACAAATTACATTTTGGCTATATCAGTGAGAAGGGTGTAGGTCGATTTGGTATGATATTGGTATAATTATTCATAATTAGGGGATATTTATCAAAAGTAAAAGAATGATAAATCAACACTGTTATCCCTGAAGTACAAAAAGTGACTGAGCGACCTTCTGTTATGCATTAAGTATTAACAGGATGTTTTGTTATATTGGTTTGTTCATTAAATTTGCCGCATGTCACTGATTGTCACACAACTTGCATAACAAGATGTCGTTTGCCTGTTTATGAGATATGTCACAGAGATTGTGACCTGATATCTTACTATGTCAGTGAGTGTGTGACGAGTTGTATCACAGTGTAACTTTCGCATCACTGTCTCATCTTAGGGTATGTAGATGGTCAATAAAAAAAGGAATAGGTGTGACAAATAATATCACAGTGTAAATGACATATCATTGTGTCACATTGTATTACTGTGTAACAGCGTACGTCGCATATATATCACTGTGTCACAGAGTATGCTGCACATCACAGAGAGCATGATGGGATGTTTCACAGCATATAGCATATATGCCGCATGTCAACAAGCATGTGATGGGTGTGACGAGGCGTGTCACACTGTTGGGTGTCTTATATCGATGTTGGCGTGGTGTGACGAGATGTGTAGCATAACGCGGCATCACAGTGTATGTCACATAGCACTGTCTCACAGTGTATGTTGCTTATCAACGAACGTGTGACAGGATGTGACAGGGCGTGTCACAGTGTCAGATGTCTTATGTCGTTGCTGGCGTGGTCAACAAAGATGTGACATGGTGTGTCACACTGTCACATTTAATGTCAGTCACATAGCACTGTCTCACAGTGTATGTCAAGTGTCAATGATTTTGTGACGGGGCGTGACAAGGAATGTCACAGCGTCGGATGCCTGATGTCGTTGTTGGCGTGATCCTTGCTATCCCCACTGAGCTGCTCGCTAGCGACTGATCCTGATCCGTAGAGGGGCATCGATTCAGCCTTCTCGATGTTCGCCTCGCGCGGTACGTGCACCTTGAAGAGATCGCTGATGAATACGGCCTGGACAGAAAATGAAACAAAATGTAATCAAAGTTAATGCCTATGTTATGACAATTGTACTGATTTTTACAATTTATATGAGTACATCGGTTTTGGGTCACATGACTAAACTATACACCCATTGGGTCTTGACTAATGCCTGAAACTTACATTTCCCCAACTTCAAAATTGACCACAAACAAAATCTTCCACCTCCTACCACCCTACCCTTCCCTTTAATAGACCTGTGATGTAGTCCCCCGAGACTGCACATAGTTCAATCCTACCACAATCCTTTTCAATATCTTTGGGGATTCAATATCTTTGGGATTTCAGAATCTTGTAGGGACCATGTTAAGAAACCAGAGTCACGTCTTCTACTCACCACCAAGATGGCGACCACCAAGCCCAGCGCACTTCCCGCAAAGACGTCGCTCCAGTGGTGCTTGTAGTCCGATACTCTGGACAGACTGACCAAGATGGCCGTCATGATCCCGGCCACCTGGAGGAACGGCCGGAGAAGGGTGTTCCCGAACACCTCTGGCACCATTCGCATCTGCAGGTAGATCTGCAGGGAAGGGATTAAAAAGAACAATAAATGAGACGCTTTTTCATTTCATTTTCAATTTAATTAGGTATAAGGGTAAAAATAACAAGATAAGCATGGGCACCATTTGCATCTGCAGGTAAAGTAAAGTGCAACGTCGGAGGGTTACGTAGAAATGCTTTTAGGTGCCTTTTTAAAAGTTCAGTAATATTAGTGTCAGGATAAAAAGAAAAAGGGTGTCCGCAAAACGCCTCAGCACCATTCGCATCAGCAGGTAGATCTGCAGAGAAAAGGGGGGAATTCATTGAGGTGACTTTTAATTAGATTTCACTGAAGATGGCTTGCTTGTTGAGATTTTTTTTCTTCTCAATGTTTATAAATAAACAAATCATTCTTTATGGGACTTATATGAGTTCACAGATTGCAATATGTATTATTTGCACATTTATTTTATACATGCTTTGAAAATTACCTTTATTCCATCACTACCACAAATAAATCATATGAAATAAATACTACACAGTTAAATAATAATGCATTAGTATTACTACTGATATCTCATCAGTAATGATTCTCAGAGCTATATGTACTGTTTCTCCAAACCAATATGGATTTCCGGAGTGTTACAATATTATTGAGAGAAACAAATATTCATGAGAAACTCTGCATCTGCTTGCTAAATAAATGTGTAAATCAAGTTTTGTTTCATTTCAGTTTATCAACCATAAAAAAACAAGTGATACAACAAAATTACAAATCAAACATACTATATTTTATGGTTCGGACCTTAAAAAGGCTAAGCTTGTAAAAAAAAGTTTAACCGCTTACTTCCCAGATTAGGTCATTAACATGAAGTTGATCGATAGAAAACCAAGCGCTCGAAAGACAACGTGTGTAACATGTGGTCTATATTGTTTGAGGTACGATCTCTAGAGCAAAAGAATCTAGCTGTGCAATCAATTCAATAGATATCAGGATCGATGGTCACAGTACAAAGACCAGTTATAAATAGGAACATGGAATTCCCCATTATTGAAAGAGTGGCGGGAGGATAGGGTGTAAAGGATATCCCCCCCCCCCTCCATGATCCCCAAATCAATAAAGACATACATAATGCAATAGTCATGACCCAACTCCCCCCCCCCCCCCCTCAACTATGGGAAAATTCTTGGATCCAATATTAGCACCCTCTCCCCCCCCCCCCCCCTTCCATTTCTCTCTATCTTACTGGCTACCCTTACACTTACACTTACACCACTATCGAAATAGAGTAATAACTA
This sequence comes from Echinarachnius parma, assembly GCA_037951105.1. Taxonomy (NCBI): domain Eukaryota; kingdom Metazoa; phylum Echinodermata; class Echinoidea; order Clypeasteroida; family Echinarachniidae; genus Echinarachnius; species Echinarachnius parma. The sequence goes on along the minus strand of JBAMJV010003818.1, from coordinate 157,833 downwards.
TTGTTCAGAATAAAAACGGTTGGTTGTACTGACGTCAACGTCTAGAAACAGGGCGCGTCTGTTGGAATCATTAATAGTATGTTTTGGTCGCCATAGAATAAAGCTCATCAAAGTTCTACAGCATCATTTCAGTGAAGATCGAGTTTTAAAATATTTCTCAGCCGAAATTCTGATGTTCATTTTGCCATGCAACAATGTTTGTTTCTTTAACCTGAAAGAGTAGGCTTGCACTGAGAACCCAAGTCTACAGACAGTTTGTGGACGATGTGAATATGGATTGTTAGTGTAACAGTAACTCAAAGCGCTCTGCAATACTGAACTTGTGCACGTTTGGAAGGACAGCAATAATTCATGTTTTTGTTTTATTGCATGGAGTGAATTTGTATATATAAAGTCTTCTACAAACTCAGGTGAGAATACAAACACAGTTTTCCCTATATAATTAGAGTACAGGTCTGCATAAAGAGAGTAGCGACAACTGGTGTGCACAAATGGATAAAAAATGGCGACAGCTGTTTTAAGTTACTGCATACAGGAATGCTGAGTTCAACAATGCGCTAAACTATGACTGAACCTCTTTGAGCATGCAGTGGTTTAAATCCTTTCGCCATTTTGTATCCATTTTGTATCCATTTTGTGAACAATAGATGTCGCTACTCTCTTTATGCAGGTACTCTATATATAATATAGCACATAGTATTTTTGAAAGTCTTTTTATATAATAGAAATGACAAGAAACAGTGTATTTAGCGCTATATACATTTTGTATATTATTATTATAATTAAATAGCTGTATATGATTTGTTCCATTTACAATCAATAAAAAAAGAAGTCTGGTTTTGTCTTTCTTCAAAAAAGTAATTACATTATTACAGAAAAGGATACATATTGATGTATAAGTAATTTGAATATGTATCATTATATTTGAAAAACATATTTTTTAAGTTTGTTATATATTTGGCTGAAATTATTGAGAAGATATTCCAGACAAATGTGTGTCTATTCTTGATGACAATGTATCTGAACAACATTTCACATCAAATGTATATATAGAACTCAAAATACAACTAAACTCCTTACTATTCATTTATTTGTGTAAATGTTTAATGATTGGGGTTTTTCAGTATTTTGATCTGTTAAAGGTTCACTTGAGGTTGGTACTTCTTGAAATGCCCCTTGACACTAAATTGGTTGGATTTAATTCCATTTGAAAGTTCATTGAATAAATTTTGAATGCTCTCATAGTTGTAAAATTTGATTTCAAAATATTTTATTCATAAGTCTACCCTGCCGGGGGACATTTGGACTTTTTAGAAAAGACAAAAAATGCTTATAGACTTCTTCGAATAAAATCAAAATCGGTTTTTAAATAGTATACAAATGATGCGCAGGTATGAGTGGGTCGGTAGGAATTGTTTGCACAAGGTAACTATGGAATTGTTAAACCCACGAGGCGAAGCCGAGTGGGTTTAGACTAGTTCCATAGTTTACCGCGTGCAAACAATTCCACCGACCACGAAATAAACTTGCGCATCATCTGTTTTATAGAATGGGCATTGTTACGCCCCCCAAAAAGTCAAAAAATTAAAATTAGAAAAATTACCGGATGCATGAAATAATTTTACCGGACGCATGAAATTTTTTACCGGACGCATGATTTTTTTACCGGACGCATGAAATTTTTTACCGGACGCATGAAATTTTTACCGGACGCATGAAATTTTTTACCGGACGCATGAAATGTTTACCGGACGCATGAAATTTTTACCGGGCGCATGATTTTTTTACCGGACGCATGACTTTTCATGCATCCAGTCCAATTAATTGTCTGCACAAATTTGCTCTCAACCAATCAGATTGCAGGGATTTAACAACCCATTCTATAATTGTTGATGATGGCTCTATTTAATCATTATTTTAAAAAAAAACACATCCACACTTTTGTATGAAAAATGGTTAAAACCGATGAGTTTTTAGAGAGTGCCCTCTTGAGTGTAGCGGCTCTTTTTTAATGATAACAGGGTTTTACTAAGTCGGTTGTAATTGTGTATACCTTGACCATGGTGGAGTTTTAACTATAGTTTGTACCGCAACGGTGCAGGGGTTGGTTACTAAAATTAAGTTCGGCCAAAACTCAACTATCACTTAATATTGTCAGTCTGTCAGTGAAATATTCTCTATTTTAGAATGGGTTGATAAATCCCTGCAATCTGATTGGTTGAGAGCAAAATTTGTGCAGACAATTAATTGTACTGGATGCATGAAAAGTCATGCGTCCGGTAAAAATTTCATGCGTCCGGTAAAAATTTGATTGCGTCGGTAAAAAATTTCATGCGTCCGGTAAAAAAAATCATGCGTCCGGTAAAAAATTTCATGCGTCCGGTAAAAAATTTCATGCGTCCGGTAAAATTATTTCATGCATCCGGTAATTTTCTAATTTTTTAATTTTTTGACTTTTTGGGGGGCATAACAATGCCCATTCTATAAAACAGATGATGCGCAAGTTTATTTCGTGGGTCGGTGAATTGTTTGCACGCAGTAGTAACTATGGAAACTAATCTAAACCCACTCGGCTTCGCCTCGTGGGTTTAACAGAACTTTCAAAAGTTACCTTGTGCAAACAATTCCTACCGACCCACTCATACCTGCGCATCATTTGTATACTAACTGAACGAATCTACAATGTTCACATTTGAATATCACCAAAGACAAAACCAGGCTTAGGAGGGAATATGTGAATACCACACTGTATTATTTTCTATATACACTTATGAAAGGAACACAAATATTGTGGTGGTGGTGGTGGTAGTGGTGGAAGTGGTGGTGGTGGTGGTAGTAGTGGTGGAAGTGGTGGTGGTTGTAGTGGTGGTGGAGGTGGAGGTGGTGGTGGAGGTGGTGGTGGTGGAGGTGGAGGTGGTGGTGGAAGTGGTGGTAATGGTAGTGGTGGTGGTGGTGGTAGAAGTAGTAGTAGTTGTATAGTAGTAAAGGTAGTAGTAGTAGTAATAGAAGTATAGTAGTAGTAGTAGTATAGTAGTAGTAGTAGTAGTAGTAGTAGTAGTAGTAGTAGTAGTAGTAGTAGTAGTAGTAGTAGTAGTAGAAGTAGTAGAAGTAGTGGTAGTAGTAGTAGTAGTAGAAGTAGTAAAAGTAGTGGTAATAGTTATATAGTAGTAGTAACAGTATTTAGAATTAGTGGTAATATTAGTATTAAAAGTAGTAGTATTACTTAAAGGTACAAAATGTAGTGTTGTAGGGTGGTTAGAAAACAAACTATTTGGGGGGGGGGGGGCACGCTTTATTTCTTCAATTTTAAAAGGATTTCCTCATATGCTTTTATTGTACATGGGTACGCCATTAATAGTAGTTGGCATTGTATCATTGTAGTAGTAGCAGTAGTAGAAGTAGTAGTAGTAGTAGTAGCATTGGATGTTATACTAGCATTAGTAAAAGATCATTATCAAGTTAAACACTTACCACCCAGTATGTGAAGAAGAAAAACACTGACGATGAATGGCCTGATGGAAACGATAATCTGAAAGGAAAGAAGAAAAAAAACATTGATATATCAGAATAAAACATCGGTTTTGGAAAGGTTGATCAATATTATAATGTTCTTTTTCAAATATCACAAAACAGGAATGTTTGTAATTCTTTGTTACATAGATGTGTATGCCCTTTGTATTATACTCAATATCTAGAAATTCTTTCCACTACACTTCCACTGCAGGCATCACCAAACGGAGCTATCATGGATGAGAACACCAATCAACCTCTGCCCTATGACCCAGCAGAATTTCCCAAGTGGTTTTGGAGAGGTAGCAATTGTGACAACTTGATCAAGACCCTCAATGACGCATCGCCGGACACACGGATGCTGATTTGCAAGACTCTCATGATTTACTGCCTGCCCATCGAGCTTCCAGGTCCCAAGCTTATCGACACGAAGGGAGGGGAATGGCGCTACTGTAAAGTGGGCAAAACGGACAACATCGAACGACGGGTGAATCAGATTCGGAACAACATGTCGGGCAAGAAGATCGACGAGTCCTGCAGATTTGAGCTGGGCCTTGGCAGCTCCGAGTACCACAGTCACCAGCAGGTGGAGGATATTGTCAGGAAGAGCCTTGGATGGCCAATGGCCACAAAACTGTCTAAAGAAAAGGACTTCTGCCAACCTAGAGAGTGGATTATCAGTCCACTTACCTTTCTGTCAAAGATGAAACAAGAAACGGTAGGGAAGAACGCATCCAGTTTCTTTTGCAAAGGTACAAATCAATTCTACAGTTTCGTAAACGAGACCTCAAAAATTACAAAGAAGTCTAGAATCAAGAGAAGACCTAAACGTTTTCTGAAGAAAATCAAGCGCATCAGAGAAAGAGCTCCGGTTCCAGATTGTTTTTATCTAAAGGATGATGGCATCATCATTGGCTCCAAAGAGAAAGACTCAAACAGTGGCAAACTTACCAAGGAAACAGACTCTTGGGGACATGCCACTCCAGTCCCTGGTTCTTGTCAGAAGACAGAGGCAACACCTAAAGCAAACTTTCTTGAGATAGAAACCCAGCCAAAGAGAGACACTCTTGGTGGTGCTGGCATGAAGCGGAAACTGGACTACGAAACAAATACATCTCACAATGAAAGTGTGAGTCCAAGCAAGAAGGCAAAGTTAAAGGCATCTGGTGATTTGATGAAACCCAAAAAGAAAGAAAGAAAGAAGCAGACGGGTATTCCCAAAACTCCAAATCAAGGGATGCCATCCAGCTGGGGACAGCTCTTTACCAGTTCTGCAGGCAGTGCCAAGAAGAAGGAGCCTACCTTGCAGTACATCGCCACTTCCAAATTGGGAAATGTACTATCAAGCTGTGGAGAGCCACTTACCCGTTCTCCAGGTGGTTCCAAGAAGAAACCAACAAGGCAGCCTGCATCTTCACAAAAGAAGAAACCTACCTTGCAGAACATCGCCTCTTCCAAATTGGGAAATGTACTATCAAGCTGTGGAGAGCCACTTGCCAGTTATCCAGGTGGTGCCAAGAAGAAAACAACAATGCAGCCTGCATCTTCACGAAAGAAGAAGGAACCTACCTTGCAGAACATTGCCACTTCCAAACCGGCAGACCTACATGACGAAGCAAAGCTTACTTCTCCAGAACAAGGTAACACAGAAATGTATAATCGGGATAACTCTGTTTCTGTGAAATGCCTCTGCAAACTTGAATAAGGGAAGGGAAATATGAATGTTTGTGTAGCTTTGAACACTCCTAAAGCACATACCACACATCTACATCTGAACTATCTGTCAAAGTATATAACTCTACTTGATTCACAGAGAATAATGAACACCTTCCACAATTACTCCTTTCTGTAAGGGTAGGTTACTTCTTCTTCTTCTTATTCAAATAAAAGTACAGTCCACCATCTGCCGTATTTTCGTACTTGTGGCTGGTCCGGTGTTGTGTATAGTGCCAGTTAAAAACAATCTACATCAATCTACGTGCAGCTAAAAAACATCAGTCCCCTTCTACCGGAGCTGGATCCTTTGTACCTCTTGCTTAAAGGTGCATGTGGAGGTGGAGTTGACCAGCTCCCCAGGTAGTGAATTCCAGATCCTTATAACATAGGAAAGAAAGACGTATGGTAGATGAAGGTCCTGGCAAAAGGAATGTCTGGTTGTGTCCACGGTGTGATGTTAATACCGGGAGTAGATGAGGCTGGAGGGTGTCAGTTTGAAGATGTACGACGCGATACATCATGCACATTTTGAATTGCGCTCTGCGTTCATGTAAGGAAGGCCACTGGAGCTGTATAAGCATGGCTGTGACGCTGCTTGTTCGATGGTAGTCTCCAGTGACGAACCGGGCGTAGCGATGCTGCACCATTTCCAGTCTGTGGATGTTGTCCTGGGTGTGGGGATCCCATACCGGGCAGGCATACTCCAGGGCCTTCGTCTTTCTTGGACATGGTCTGATGTTTCTTTGAAGAAAAGCACTGGTGGAGTTTGCTTTCTTTGTTGTGGCTTTGATGTGATTGTTCTTGAGATGGACGCCAATATATTTGGCTGTGTCAGATTTTGCAAGGAGTTGACCATGAATACTGTAGTTGTATATGACTGGCTTTCGTTTTGGCACTTTTGAGGGTTGCAATCCATGAGCCAGTTAGACTCCCATTCCTGCAGAGCATCAAGGTCCTGTTTCAACTGTTGTGAGTCGGCATCTGTGGTGATCTTGCGGTACAGCATGCAGTCATCAGCAAACAGACAATAGCTTGTATACACCACATCTACACTGTAAGATGGTTCTGTATATACATACAGTAACCATTTACCTTACACTAGTGCTTATCGTGGTCGAAGCTACCTTTCCGATTTTTCTCTCTCACATACCTTCTCTTTCTCACTTCTTTTGCGCTCCAGCTATATATAAATGGATAGTGCAACATTTGATCATTTTTTATTATACAAATTTTAATAAAAATACGTTCTGCTATGCTCACCAAATCTGCATTTTCAGCGGGAAAATTTTGTGAGTCCGTCTTCCTTCGGGAATTGGCAGGAAAAGGCCGACTGTACACGCGCCAGCTATGGCTGGCTATGGCATAACCATGTAAACATGTGATAACATGTAAACATGAAAGTTCGTTCAACTAGTCTTTTACAAGGCGTAATCATTTAGTCACATGAATGTATGTTGGTAGCAGAGCGTGATGACATTGGTTCACATAATTACGGCGTTAATAGTCAACGTCTTGATGGAAGATCAACATCCGATCTCGAATGGTCGACACTCGAAGAGAGTGCACAGTAGCAGCGTCACGTAACTAAACATCGCTATGCAATGCATTGTGTCGCATGTACGTAATTGCAGCGTAGCGAGCGCACTCGGACACGAACCAGAAAAAACCGAGTCGCCATTACAACACAGTCAGCATGCTAGAAACGGGCATTCACGTCGACGTTAACACGAAATTAGCTAAATTTACACATTTTGGACAAGAATTTTCATTTTGAAAGTTCCATCTGGAGTGAAATGGTGAGTTAATGCATAAAACAAATATATTAGCGCCTGATTGTGATCGATAATGGTGATGATGCTGCTTACTGAAGTAGCATGATTTTGTGTAAGATGTGGCGCATGTCAACAGCACGTTCGAACACGTAAGTGAATGGCGATGAGTGTATGTGTGGTATACACCAGCTCGGGAGACAATTATTTGTCTCTTTGCTGCATGAGGGTTGGGTATGCCCTTGTTGTTGTCCGTGTTTTTATTCGCAGTGAAGACAAAAGCAAATTGGTGATTTAGGATGTTGGCTTTGGAGAGACTGTCTGTGTAGGTGATACCACGAGTCCACTTCAGTGGTGGTACTCCTGAGGAATCACATCGCCTGCTCTTAATGAAGATCCAGAAGCTTTCGGGTTGGTAGTAGAGCCAGGGCTTAAAATGCGTGTAAGGTAGTCGTTGAAGGCATGCTTGCAGGTTGTCCTAGTTTTCTTTTTGAGATGCTGGTACCTAATAAATTCTGCTGGTGCTTGGCTTTTCTTTGCTTTAGTGAAATCTCTCTTCTTCTGGCGCGTGAGTCGTTTCAGAGAGTTTGTAATCCATGCCTGATTGAAGCGAGTTGATGTCGTCCGGGAAGGTACATACTCTTCTTGTTTTTCTAAGAGGAAATGCTTGATGGTGTTCCACATTTCTTCAATCGAGCTGGTGGTGTTGTATTTGTCCAAGAAATTTCTTTGGAAGGATAGACACTCTCGTCTCAAGCTTTTGACGTCTGCCTGCTACCATAGTTAGATCGTCCTTCGAACTGGCTTTTGACGTCTTGGCATGATATCAGTATCAACCAGCACAAGATCATGGTCACCGATACCAGGAAGTGGCATAATCCTATTCACAAGTGAGGGTCTATTCGTCAGGAAAAGGTCCAAGATGCTGTTTCTTCTAGTTGGGAAGTTGACCGATTGGTGGAGGCCACTATTCTCAACCATTTCAAGGAAGCGTCTGTTGGTTGCTTGATGATTTTGATTGCCTTCGCTTGACAGAGTTTCCCAATTAACATCTGGAAGATTTAAGTCACCACCTGTGCCTGTTGATTTGATCTTCAACTGCATTGCAAAGCTGGTCCATGTACTTGGGAGAGTTTGATGAATGTTGCTTCACACTCGTTGTTGTCAGCCACATGTTCGCAAGTAAACCCATTCTTGAGTCCAATCAGAACACCTCCATAACCATCGGGGTCGATCCTTTCGGAAGAAGCTGTATTTTGCAGGAAATATTTCAGAGCTATGGATATTCCCGTTGAGCCAAGTTTCAAAAAATCGTATAGCGGTATGCAGTTCAAGTATTTTAGTTCACAAAACTACTACAGAATCTTGCATTTTTAAATTAAGGCCACAAATAAAGTCAGAATAGTGCCCCGTTGCAGAAAGAGATACAATCGATTGTAAGTTACGATTAATTGTAAGTCCGATCACGTGTTCGACATGCGGAAATCTGATTCGTTGAAACTCGAAAAATTTCTGACTTACGATCAATTGTAACCTTACAATCGATTATATCTCTTTCTGCAACGGGGCCCAGATCATATAAATGCAGTACTTGCATGCAATCACATAATAAAAGCAGATAACATGGTGCACTCTTCATGTCTAATGACAATGGAAGCTGAACAATTCAAAGTCATATATGTCCAACAGTAACACCAGGAAACACATCTGGGACTAGAAATCTTTAACAAATCAAAGATGGCTGACTTGGATCCCGGAGTGGTCCATGAAGAAAACCCAACAACATTGCTTGAAGAGCTCATCCAATTTAAAGATCCATATCAGATGAAGGGTGATCAGTTATAGATGCCATGAAAACAAATTCACTAGTGAAAAAGTGAAATTCAAAGAAAAATAATCTAGAGCTCACAACAAGGCACTGTACACACACAAACCGCCATAGTCACTCCAAATAGTGGAGTGCAACAGCACCAGGAAACAACCCTAAATATCCCAAAGAACAGAAAACATAACCACCCACAATTGCCAGACAATCAAACAAAACTGCAATCCACTTGTAATAAGAATGCTGCTGGCAAAGGCATTTCTGAAGAGGCCAGGAGGTTCTGGAAAGTATGCGACGGAGAAGCATGGGTTCGATCGAGACCTGAAAATAAAACCGTTGATTCACAGAGACAACAAATTATCAAAACAACCGTTCCACTTCAAACTGGTGGTAAAGTAACTGGCAATGAAAAATCACAATTTCAGAAAAAAAAACTCCAGGAATGTCATATCCTCTAGAAAAGCCTCCTAGGGAAACAGCCAGACCAACGAAAGTCAGTAATCGTAGTGAACAACACATTTCCAGAAATTGGAATCAAGGAGAATTGCGTGCACAAGCCATCTTCAAGTTTTACCATACGAATATAAAACTTCTGCACATGCACACACAGGGACCAGAGGCAGTAAGAAATCCTCACGTAAGTGGCAACACATTCGTAGGTGCTATTCTAGATCGAACTCTGGAATTAAATGCAAACACAATGCAGGGGAAGACATCAAAAGAATAACAGAACAAACCTGTAAAGCATGTTGAAAAGAGGATGCAAAAGGTACCTACAGAACACATGCCTCCAGGTGCCACACTTAGCAACATGGGGTCTGGCCCTCTTAAATCAGCAAAATGTAGTATCCATGCAAAAGCAAGCACTGCTTTGCAAGGACAACAATACTTGCCAATACCTTCATTAAAATGAAACCCGTAAGCCTATGCTGATCTAACAAAACAACAATGTTTTACAAGTACATTTGTAGCACAACCACACTATGAAGCATCTCAAGTGACCAATGAGCATTACTCTCAGCAACCAAAAGTCATAGAACCACATAGCAGTGATACACCTTTGTACCAAACAGACACACATGATGGACAATCCAATCAACCGGTGGTACCACCAAAAACGCAGCCAACTGCCCCACAGATTCATTCTTGGTTGCTTTCTCAGGAGATAAATGTTGGTCTGGCATCCAGACAACTTTCTTGGCCTGGAAAATGATGTACAAAAGCCAAACAGAAACACAACCATCCAACAGTGTTCGGCCTAGGGTATACCTCATGAATACAACTTTGAAGAACAAAAATCAAGCAAGAAAAACTGCCGAAAGGAAGAGCATTGATCACCAGATAAAGGCCAAATCGACATCCAGGAAATGCTGTAAAACATTACATTGCTCACAATCACATAACTAATGATCAGGCAGTAACATCACAATGTCAACAGAAAAATGACAGAAGCTCCTTAAGTCCTTTCCCACAAAAAAACACATCAAACGTCATGACAAAGGGTCAAGCAACAAAGCAAGTTCAAAGAAAGACTAGTCAAATATTACCGCCACAAAACAGTTTCCAAACAGTCTCCAAAGTTATCCACTACATCAAAGAGTTGTCAATTCAAGTCTTCCCATACCAGTGTAACTTTAACGTGCAATATTAGACGTAAGAAATCAAATGAACCAAAATGATGTATGAAATCAAATCAGCTACTCATACACTTTACGAATATGAAAGGAAATCGGGGGATATCAATGCACTAAAAGAAGTTATGGCCAATACAAGATGGGTGTGTTTTTATCATAATTATTTTGCCAATTCGCGCGGGTTTATAATATTTGTATAATATTTTTGCCGAAATACATCCTAAACTGTTCCCTTAGATGATATCTACAATATATAAAAGAATTGGAGATATAATATTTTTTGTTTTATTTTTATCATCAATTTTAGTTTTTATACAATTCTAAATGTAGTCCCACACACAAATCCATGTGTTCGATTCACATATCTCAAGAGCTTTTATGATATCTTCCCTTCATTTGACTATTTTGGCCATTACACTTCATACTTTGACAGTAAAATTGCACATATTGGAAGCACATTAAATGTAAAATGCTATGGTCATAATTTGATGAGACAATATCATGTATTTTCCAATCATTTTCGCTGATTTTCCCCCAACATAATTCAGATTTTGAAGAAAAAACAGCTTTCTATTCAAATTAAGTTAAGACCCAAGAGAGACTCATTATGTTATGTCAATAAAAGTTCTATAGTTCCAACACCTGGGAAATGTGTAAAGACCATATTCAGTTGTAACCCAGTGCCACCAAACCCTTTTCAGTAGCAATGTAAATCCTCTACTTATTGACAAAGTCAGACAAAAGGTCTTTTGTCACTCCAGTGGAAGGTTTTTCTATTGATATTCAAAATGTTCTAGCAAAAAATGTAAGGGTGAACAAAATAATCTGTGCGTTGGACTATGTGTAGAATCTGATGCACCAATCTTTTTAAGATTTTTTCATATTTTTTATAAAACATCTGGAAGTACAATATTTAGACCAAATTTCGACCAAAAACTATTTGATCCACATGGTAAAATCATAGTTCAAAGTTAACATCAAGTAGTTATTGCACTTTAGACCACCTACATAACAAATAATACCATGTCTAGATCGATAATTAAATGCTCTTTCAAATGTTACCACATTCAACAAAGGTTTCCCAGTGGTAATCGAGCATGGCCACTTGAAATTTGCTAGCCACGCCCATTTTGGCCTAAAACATGGAAGAAAGAATGTCCTGTAGCGCTAAATCCGTAATGCAGATCAGGCTAAAATGAATATGAATATTTGCTGCTGATCTCTCCCTTTAATCATTATTTAAACAAAACATCACATGCATAATTTTGTATAAAGAATGGTTAAAACCAATGCTCTTTTAGAGTGCGCCCTCTTGTGTTTTAATGGCTCTTTTTGAGTGATAACAGGCATTTTACTTATTTGTTTGTAATTGTGTGTATCTTTCGAGCATGGTGAAGTTATAACTATTAGTTTGTAATGTTACTTAGCCGGTTTAGGTTACTAAAGTTCAGCCTTACAAAAACTGTACTACCCCTTTAAGTTACCTACTTTATGTAAGCCTTTTAATTTTGATGAAAAGTGGATAATAGTAATATATTTTAATTCCCAATTATGTTTGTTTGTAGGAAATATTTAGATGTTATCATTATACATGTATAGTTCCTTTCACTGGTATTTCAAAGTTTTTGTAGAATATTGTGTATGATTCTTCTTGATTTGTATGATGATTATTAATGTTTTAAACTCTGTAAATTCATTTTTAATTTAGCCTTCGGCTACAATGAGTGAATAAAATACCTTGAATTGAATTGAGTTTGAATTATTAACAATGCTCAGAAAGTAGTTTTAAAAATAACGAAACCTGCGGTACAACACGTACTAAAATGTAGCAGTTCAGTTCCTCCCCATGTACATGTCGTGTTGTCTCCGGGGTTCAATATATTGCTCTTTTTTTCTCTGATGAGTGAGTGCTTGGAAAGTAATATATTCACATTCCGAACGCTCGTAGCTTTCTGAAAAGGTATAATTCAACTATACTGTCGTCTTTCAGTGAATCTACTACACTTCAATTGTTTTGTGCGTCGTACCCTTGAGTATAAATTATATAACCACCAATGATTTCGAACGATTGGGCAGTTGTTTAGAGCTCTGAATTAATTCATGTTCACAGGTTGTACGACCGTACACTATATGGACACAGCATGCGGGACTTTTGACCATCTCGGCGGCAAACTGGTCGTTGCTCCTTATGACGTCACTCTCTCCATTCCTCCCGGAGCACTGGAAAAGGGGTCCACACACGAGATTTCCATCGAGGTCCTGACGAGCCCTCCTGACAACCTGATATTGCAGGATGATGGTATGATGGTAAACTTTGGCATCCGCTGTAAGCCATCTGGCCTGAGGTTTAAGAAGCCTATCACAGTGTCCATGCCCCACTGCGCCATTTTCACTGACCCGAGGAGTGTGGAGAGTGTGGTGTTCACAAAAAGTGGTGATGAATCTGGTAAGCGTTATATCTCTCTTTCAAAATGTATAGACTCACAAGATGCCTGCTCGTTTTATGGTTGTAGTGATATTGACAACACAAGATATGAGGAAGCAATTTATAAAGAGAATACCTTATATGAAATTTTGACCAAATATTGTCTATATATCGTGGTGAAGTGTTAGGTGATTTTGAATTCACACATAGATCATAACCAGATACATTTTTATGAGTATAGTGACGGCTGGAAAATATATGACGGAGCTCAAAGAACTTCCACAGTAATGGGAAATTACAGAGATCCAATCTGTTGACCTACACAATTGATCAACATGGTTGAAATAGTATAAAAAGGGGCTCATACGGTAAATTATTAACCATAACATCGTAAAATTCAGAAAAATAAGGGGAATTCCATCCGCTACCGATTGGATTGAACGGCACACGGCCTAGCTGTTAGACCCGCCGGAACTAGCCGGCCGTTACTTCTTCAGATAACCGATCGGTTCGCCGTTCTGCCACTCGCGGTGGGGTTTGCGCGTGCTTTGAATTAGTAATGGCGGACGAATATTCAAAATACAACAGACGGCTATATCTGTCAATGCATTGATAGTTTTCTATTTTTGAAAATATATCAATTAGTAGGCGGTTTCTTAGCTAAATTTATATAATCCCATATTGTAATAAGAACAATCAACGTGTTATCTGCTCTTCTAGTAGTGTCCGGGATGGTTTAAGAAGATTATTGTTTTATCCCACATGAGAGATGTATTAAGGACCGGTCTCTCCTGGTCAATTTCCCCATTTTCTTCGTTTTCTAAATTTAAAGACGAAACATTAATAATTGCGTACCACACAGCGTCCTCGTGGACTCGGGATGATACTGCAGAATGCCGTTTCCACAAAGACAGGGTAGAACTGCGACTGACTCACTTCTCTGTGTTCTGGGATTTTGTGAAGTCGTGGTTTGTCGAGGCTAAGCGGGTGTGCTTCGTCCCCTTCCTTCCAGCCCAACTACCAGGTGATCGTATTCCGATTCTTCACGTGCACCTGCTCGATGACCTAAAGGGGAATTTTCAGGTGATTTGATTATGTTTTTAGCTTATCATAACAAGGCCACGAGTGCATACGTGGCGCGCGAGTTTATTGATTGAAGAGGGCATGGATTGAGTCCCTGATGAGATGCAGGTCCAAGAGTCATCTAGTCCGCTGCCCGGACGACTTACCTATAGCATCGATAACATATAGCAGCCGATAGAGATTGGACATGTACTGTCGATTAATAGTGTATGGCATACTTGATTTGGATGGAGAGGAGAATTACGGATGGTAGCGCTAGAGCGCGTTGAGTCGTATTAGCGTGGTGTGTGTTCACTTAAAAGCACGTCCTGAATCTGGACTTGAAGTCATCCTGAAGTAGTGCGGACATGGGAGATGTTAAAGTCGTGGTATAGGGTCTAGCATAGCCTTTTAGCAAGGCTTCGCGTCTGAATTGCTGCGCTGCAGGAACGACTGAACGAGTGGTGGAGACTCCGGCAAGCGGCGAAGCCGCGAGCAGAACGATTCTCTGTGATAGTTGCGCTTTCCAGTGGTTCAGGAAACTTAGTGCGTATTATATTCCACATACTAAGAATCTTGCTCTACGATTGGTCAGAAGTTAATCACGTGATGAAAAATAGTTTCGCACATCATTGATGGGAGAAGAAAAGTTCGTTACACTCTGTACTATCTTTGGTGAAAGTGCGTTGCACTCACTACTATCTTGGTGAAAGTGCGTGGCTCTGTGTACTATCTTCAATTGTTCGCGCGCAAGTACGCGTGCGCGTTAGTGCGCAGAAAGGTAGCGCGCTGGTGCGCAACGTTTAAGCGTGGCTACGCTTAATGTACAATGGTATAAGCGTCTTTGACTTTTAATCAAAAGCTTGTTCATGTGAAGGATTGACGAAATGAAAATAAAAGACGCGATCAATTGCTCTTTTAGCTCTTTTAGCCCTTTGTGTTAGTTATAGGTCGTTTGTGATCAAAATAATTGATGTGGAATATAAAGCAAATAATCACCTTTTGGTTTCAGGCGATGGCAAACTATCACTTCCTCGGCGATCTGAATGTATACGCTATCTTTCCTCAGCTTCGCTTCGGAAAGATAGCTACATCCAGATCGCCTCGGAAGTGATAGTTTGTCCCATCACCTTCACCAACGGTAATTATTTGCTTACTATACTATACCGTGCATTCAATTTAGCTCAGACGAGAGGCCTTGTCAAAAGGCTAGGTCTAGCAGGGATCTCGTCATTTTGTTTAGTGGGAGCAACTGCCTTCTATGCCTCCCTTCGTGGCTACACAACTGGCATGCATGGCTATCACAATTACATTGACATATATGGACAGTTCTATAGAATCGTATGATGACGAAAACCTGTAACAATTTCATGACCTTTCTTTACATTTGTTTGCCAGCAATGTTGTACTATACACATACTATATCTTCAAAGGGCATCTTCCTGAAAGGATTATCATGCGAAATTAAAGTAATAGAAATTGGAATTATATTATTTAAACAAATCACTGTCACAAGATAAACGTTAAATTTCGCATGTGATTACATGGGTAAACCGCCCACAAATGTAAGACATTGTTTATTGGAATATATATACGTACACTCTAAATTACAGGGATTTAAAATCTAAATCGTAGCTTGGATTAAAACAAATATAAATACACTTAGATTATTTGTAAATATATGGAGACTTAAAAAGTCGCGCGAAAGCAATTGTTAATCGAAGGCCAAGGTGTGATTTTCAATCCATCAAAGGATTGGAAAATAACGCCAGGTTATCGGAGATTTGACGAATGAGAACAGAGATATTTCACACGTGACCTACTGCGGTATTCTGAAGCTCAGTTTTCTTAGTTTTATACTCATGAATATTCATAACTAGGATTACGGTTTTGGTTAGAGTTAAGGATATGATTACAATGAGACCACTCTTTCCATCATCGATTTTCGTAGCGTAGTGGTCACGCTGTGGACCTCCACGCTCGGTGTCACGGGTTCGAATCCTCTCTTAGTCTTCTATTTTTTCTTTTGCCATGATAATTGGTGAGTAGCGCTTTATTTAGTAAATGTATCATGCACAGTAAACTAAAAAATGAACATTGTGGCCTGCATCACTGATTATGAATAATTTATTAGGATGCTATGAACTCGCCGGGGGCCTAATAAGATTAACATAAAACAAATCCAAAAGGGCTTCATTTTTAATCTATCTAGATTTATATTTTTTAAATCCAACAAAAGATTTATTTGAAATCATGATCGGCTGGTCCCTAACCACAGCCGAAGAAAGATTTAAAAGTAAATCTAACAGATTTAATTTTAAATCCTTGTAATTTAGAGTGTATCTTTTTAATTCATGATTCATAATAAAGTTAAAGGTCATTTTCCATCAACTTACAGCGCATATTCATAGTAATGTTTACTTATGTCCAGCAACAAGAAATTATGTCGAGATGAAAGATATTGGAGAAATTAAGACCATTCAAAATACTAAGTATATGAAAAGTTGTGTACATGTATTGCCAATTTAATGTCGATATGAACATTTGTAAATAGTGAGTGGAATATATTATTCCTTTTTGTGATTATTTAGGAATATAATGACATTCAAAATAATAATTACTAGATTCGTTGATAACTCTATTTAGGTACCTTCCATCATATACATGTATGTATCATGAAAATGAGTGTTCAGTAATATCTATGTCTGTCAGATGTATGTTCTTTATTCAAGGTATTGTACATTTACATAAGAAATATAAGATGGTGGGTCGACTGTTGACCCCCAAATGTATCTTTGTTTGAATACTGTATTTTAGAATACAGAAGCATTCAGAAAATCATTCCGTGGTCGTAATGGGAGACTCTTTTGTGTTACAGGTAATAAAACAAGAGGAAGAGAACTTGCAGATGAAACCTGTTTTTATAAGGGAGATTTTGGATATCAGTGCGACAGTGAGAGATGATCTGACTATCACCTGCACCTTGCACACCATGCCAGCTGATAAAGAGTCAACAAAGGTATGGTAGTCAGTAACATTTTGTATGACCACTAATTCGTTCTAAGCGTATTTGTTTTAAATTCATTACATGTAGTAACATAAAGATATCCGGCTGTTTTCTATAAATTTGCATGCAGTTGTTAAAAATAATTACAACTTTCCATATTGTCATGAAAGGTACCATAATGAAATATACTAATGATGGATTATGTTTTGAACTATTATGTTGATATGATTTCCATTTATTCTGTTTATAGGTTGTACCATACAACAAGCTTTGTCGACTAGTTCGGAGGACCGAAACGTTCTGCCTTGACTTGACCCAGTGCCCTGACGATAGTCGTTTATCGTTGCTACTGCAGCAAGAAATGACCAGAGAAATTGATTTTAGGACAGGATACACAGGTACGAATATCTTTTTTGACATAATTTAGGTAGAGTTGCTATATTTTGTTCTTTGAAGTCCATATTCATATCATGACATTCTTGAAGGTTGCGATGCACGTTCCTGTATTATTCAAATTACTGCGTATTTGTGGCTGGCACCCATTATATAGTGTCTGCTATATACTACATTTTTAAAGGAACAAGCATACATTGCTTTATAGTGACTATGTCGTAATTAAATTTTCATTTTCACTGTCACGTCATAATATTTTGTATATCATTTTATTTCTTTATTCATTAATTAATTTATGTACTTATTTATTTTCAAGATTCCAGATTGTTATAATTAGCAATACAACGTGATCACAATTTCTTAAAACCAATGCAGTAAATAATGTTTTTTAAAGGGGTAGTTTCGGTACAGAGAGTAGAGTTATATAGTCAAACTGAATATAAGTAACCAAAACCTGCACCAAAACATTACAAACTAATAGTTTTAACTCCACCATGCTCGAAAGGTATCAACAATTACAAACGACTAAGTAAAAAGTCTGCTATCATTCAAAGAGTCGTTAAAACTCAAGATGGCGCTCTCTAAAAGTGCACTGGTTTCAACCATTTATTATTTCAAAGAAATGTGCATGTAACAATTTGTTAAAATAATGATTAAATAGAGAGATGATCGATAACTATTCCAAAAACCTCTTTTGTACATTTTTGAAAGGTATAAGCATTTTTTAACGGCTAGTTCAAAATGTTGAATTATTGTGGGGCCCAACAATAATTACAAATGATTGTATTTATTGATATTTCAGGTCTTTCTGAACCAGTTTTGATAAGATAAAGATTATTCTGTCATTACAATTAATTATGCTCTTGCCCATTCGACACTCAGTTTTTCATTACCTTACAACAAAATTATTTCTTATAGCGCCCTCTATATCAAAACTCAACTATTCCTTTAAAGGGGTAGTTCAGTTTTGGTATAGAGGGCGCTGCACGAAATATTTTGTAAGATCATGAAAAAATGAGTGTAAAATTTGATAGAGCATACAATTTTAATGACAGAATAAACTTTATTTGATCAAAATTGGTTCAGAAACGGCTATATCCACTTTTTCAAAAATGTTCAAAAGAGGTTTTCAAATAGTTGACCTCTTTATTTAATCATTATTTCAACTAAACATCACATTCATAATTTTGTATTAAAAATGGTTGAAACCAATGCCTTTTTGGAGAGCGCCCTATTTGTTTTTAATGACTCTTTTTGAATGATAACAGGCGTTATACTTAGTCGTTTGTAATGTTGTATACCTTTCGAGCATGGTGGAGTTTAGAACTATTAGTTTGAAATGTTATTGTGTAGGTTTTGGTTACGTAAAGTTCAGCCTTACCAAAACTGTACTACCCCTTTATTGTTTTAGGAGACAATACTGTTCTTTGTTATTTACCCTAGCTTGATACCTGACACATAAAATTGTATTAAGCCATAAGGTAAATTGTTTATAATTGTCGCATTCAACATCACCTTCATTTTTATTCTATTTTTTATTCCAATAGCTGATGATGTCTCAAAGGATGATGATGCTAGTTCTATGGATACCACCATTGATACTACTTCCATTGGGTAAGTAGAAAAACACAATAATAATGTCTCAGTCACATTTGCCGCGGCTACCGCAGGGTAAAATATTTACGGCCGATAGCAACTATAGGGCCGCCGCAGCATTCCATACTGTAGCAGTCACATATTTATGTAACGGTATCCGCATGGCGTAATGTGAGGAGACAGAAAACCTGCGGCTGCCACACGGCCTTTATAGTGATGACTCACGGTCGCCTTAGGGCGTCCTTGCGGCGATCGTAAGTTATTGACAAATACATAGGCAGACGCAAGGTAGCCGAAAGGCGCCCGCAAAGCTGCCACAGGGGGGACCATACGACAACCGTGCGGTCAGCCTGCATGGCTGCGGCTACGGCGTGTCTAATTGCTATACGGCGAACCTAGATATTTAAAAAGTTTTTAAAAAACTCCGCGCTATACTCCCACGGTGACCCCTGCGGCCTGTAAGAAAAGGCTACGCTCTAGGGTACGTGACCCTAAGGTCACCGCAGATCCTTTCAATTTCGGGGGCCTACGTCGCCGTATCCTAGCCGTAGAGCAAATGTGACTGAGGTATATAAGAGTGTGTAAGACACATATAATAAAAAGCAGGAAACAGCATTATATCTTGACGTAATCGACCCCGGCTTGTGACTGTTTGGAAGTTGAAGGTGTGTAATTGAACAAAATGTACACCATGAATAGTTTTGCTCAGGCTACCTTCTCCCTCATCCAGAAGCCTTAAAGGGACTTAGTAACATTGTCCAAATCCTCAAAATAAAATTGTAATTCTAGCGGTTCCTTTATACCTTGTTGTATTCGTATTAACAATAAAATCATGGGACAGCTTTCGGTTTTTCAAATTTCCCTTTCATTACAAAGATATGTATGATTGAAGTATTTAGATAAGAAAATCTCCGGGCGAGATTTTCATCCCTGTACAAAGTGAATGCAGTGAGTTGGTGAATATCACCCAATATCACTTTGCATTTTCGCTCATTACTTGGCCATACATTGTCCATTTGACCTGAAATTTTCACACAATACCCTGAGGACATATGAGATAAAAACAGTATACAATGCATCAACCATTCATCAGTTTTTGCACATCTCAACAAAGTTACTAGATCCCTTTAAAGGGGTAGTGCAGTTTTGGTAAGGCTGAACTTTAGTAACCAAACCTGGACAGTAACATTATAAACTAATAGTTATAACTCCACCATGCTCGAAAAGGTATACAAAATTACAAACGACTAAGTAAAAACCCATTATCATTCACAAAGAGCCATTAAAACACAAGAGGGCGCTTTCTAAAAAGGCATTGGTTTCAACCATTTTTCATACAAAATTATGCATGTGATGTTTTATTGAAATAATGATTAAATAGAGAGATCATCAACAACTATTTAAAAAAAACGCTTTTGACAATTTTTAAAAAATTGCAAGCATTTTTTAAAAAATTTGAAAAAAACATCTAATTATTTGGGCCCCAAATAATTCTAAGATCACATATATTTACTGATATTTCAGCCGTTTCTGGGTCGATTTTGACCAAATAATGTTTATTCTGCCATTAAAATTGCATATTCTTTCAAATTCGACAATCAGTTTTTCATTACCTGACAAAAAAATTGTGATGAGCAGCGCCCTCTCTACCAAAACTAAACTACCCCTTTAAAATCTAAACAAATTAGTTTGCTTAGCTCGTATCGTTGAAATATGTATTTAAACGACCTGAAGTTTGTATATTCCGTAGCCATGATAGTATCAATTGTTAATAAACTTACTATGTCATGCATGTAAATGCGTGAATATCTTATTCCTCTCAGGCCTCCAGAGATTGTAACCGAGGATCAGTGAATTTCCCTCACAATAGATTCCACCGATTCTGCCGTCATCTTGACGGGACGGATTTCAACGCAGCCGAAGCCATATTAGCTAGTTGTAACAACGACTTCAGTAGAGCCACCCGACAAATCCTTGCAGATTGGAAGACACGAACTGGTGGTCATCGGCGTGACCTAGATGCTGCCCTTGACAGGGCTGGTGCAGGTGGAATGAGACTATGAACAGATAATGACGGTGTTAAATCGAGTATTGAGTGCAATGTTTTACTGTAACGAATGAGATCGTTCCAACCCATGTGAGTGTTCAAAGTACTTTACCGTCTGTCTCGAAATGACTGGTAATCAGTGCAAAATATTGAAATATGATAATAGGTTCCTTGGTGTCATAAATAAAGTGTAATCATTTAGCTTTAGATAAATGCATTTTATGTGACACGTTTTGCTTTCGGGGATCTGGATGGTATGCATTGCGATTCAAATGCACATTACAGTTTTCAAGAGCAAGATAGTCATTACACATGTTAAAGGGGACCACCAGGCAAAGAACAACACATAATTATATGTTTTGGTACCGTTTTGTGATATCAAATAGATACCCAACATTTTGCAAAGGGTTGTGTAAATTCATAAACAAAGCAATAAACTACCACTACTTACGTAACCACTATTATTTCTTTCTTAACGTGGGAGGGGGATACCCCCTCCCAAACCCTCCCCCTTTCTCCCTGCCCCAGCCCTCAGGCGCTTCGCTCCCTTGGGACTCATTATTGGCTGTGTGTTGTTGGATCATACATAATGTTGCATAATTATGGTTTATGTTGTTGTGTGTATGTTTTGGGGTACATATTTATTAGTGTGTCAATTATTTGTTTTCTATGTGAAAAATATATTAAAACTTTCTGGTCGATCAAATCATATCACGCTTTCCCAAATACAGCCGAATTTCCTATCTAGGTATAAACCAGATTGCACAATTTCAAAAGCTCCCTACCGTGGGAGGGGGGACACCCCCTTCCACACCCTCCCCCCGCTCAGTCGCCTCGCTCCCTCGCTATGTCTCAATCTCACATCTGGCTCAAAGTTGGCAACCCAGAGTGTGGTTGGGTATGAGCCCCTACACACACAAATTGTGAGCCCCCTTGGGGTTTTGCCCCCCCCCCCCCCCCTCCCCCCAATCCAAAACTGCTTCCGGCGCGCCTGCATGCAGACCCGTGAACGCATGCTTTAGAATACTGATGCTTTTTTTAATATTTTTTTTCTTGAAACATATTTTTGTGAACTTGTTGATGGAATGGACTACTAAAGATGTACCGGTAACCTTTTATTTATAAGAATGTTATATTTGAATGGTGGTACCCGTTAATGTTTAATTAAAACGTCCGTAATCTTACTTTAATTGAACCAAAATAAATAATACAGATTGAAGTTGTAGGAGGTTTCTGTAGGTAGATATAGGAAAGGTCTCTCAGGTCCGTAGCCAGGATCATGGATATGCTCTACACTTTATTTGTGTAATGTTACGTAATTTAAAGCCAAATACCAGTTTTGGGAAAGTTGCCGAAAACATGTATATTGGACAAACTAATTAATAAATGTTGCTTAATAAGTATTTAAAAAGAGCTTGTGTGGTAAAATCCGAACCTAAGCATCGTTAAATGCAGAAATATCGGAAGAAATCCAATGGCCGCCCGTGAAATTTACAAATCCACCGCCCGTTCGCACCTGTCCGAGCCGCTAGCGCTGGGCTGGAGATATCGACAAGCCCGCATACCGGAGACCACGTGTAGACCACGAGGTCTTTTGCACGTAGCGTATGCGCGATTCCGCGTTGGCGGTACGATTTGCATCAAATCAGTTTTACAATTTTACAAATATATCAATTAGTAGGCGATTTCCTGGCCAAATTGTTATAATCCCATACTAGTAAAATTATATTCTTTAACATGGTTGGTTTCATTTGTTTTTGTGTGGGGCGATTCCCACTGCTGTCATTTACCTTCGTTATAAAGCAAATGGAGACCATAACTGAACGTTTACGTTCATAGTACGAATTAAGCTATACCAAGTATACCAACAAAAATTGAATTTGAATGTGATGTTCATTAAGTATTAAGGTTATTAGCTGTTGGTCCTTTTGACCGGGCACTCTATTGTAGAGCCATTTCCATTTGAGCGATTCTTCAAAATGTAATGAGCATTGCTGTGCTTGTACACTTCATATACAGCGCAGTATAATTATGTTCCCAATTACACATGTTTATGTCATGTTTTGTGTTTTGTTACTCGGTGGACCGAAAATTATTAAAGCAATATTGAAAACAAAAGTGGAAGGGATACTCAACTAAGATTGCTTGTACTCCAGATTAGATTCAATACAAATAAAAACATCGTCGCATTTAGCAATATTTCTGTAGCGCCATCATATTGCATAGACTCAACAATGGCATGGATTATCAACACACCATTAGCACAAGCTAATTAGTAAATATCGATTTTGTTTAATATCATAATATGAGGTATTTATATGTCATATGATTTGCATTAATTGTAAAATATGTTAGTATTCACCTTGAATGTTTTTTTTAATGCACCTCTTTCATAAAATTTTAATATACATTGTAAATCCATGTAAATAAGTATCATTAAACTGTGTATAATATGATATTTCATGTTAATATTTATATAGTCAAGATACATATAAAAATATGTGTCATATATTTGAATGTGTCGTTCTACGTTTTAACTGTATAGGGCAAGACAAAAAGCCGTGCTTGTATGTGGGTCAATTATATTGTTACAAATGTGCATATTTGTTATACATTAAGATCATTATTATGTGCATCTGATATAATATATCCATGCCTTAATGAATAAACACATTCATTATAAAATGTGTTAGAACATTATGTCATATGTTATGTATATGCAATGCTATTTAATTTTAAAATTTGTTTGAAATCAACTTCCGGTTAATTGAAGGTATTATGTGTTCATCGTTGTTGAACGTTTGTTGCTAATAAATCCGATTATTGACCAACACAATCATTGCAGAATAAAGGTGTAATTTTGCTCGTAATTTACAATAGATATTATGAAAAACATAATATGCAAATTGAATTATTTACTTTCATTGTTTCTTTTTATGTTGAAGTGATATCCACAACATAATTTGGATTTATACAGTTCTTATTCAATTCACTAGTACATAACATAATCTTAAAAATGAAGAAAATGTACTGAAAATGTATAAAAAAACAAATAACAACAAATTTTAATACAGTATATACCTCAGATATAAGGAAGATCTAGGATATCAGTATATTACAGTCAGATAAATTATATTTCTACCAAGCGCTTTCATGGTATTACTTCACTTTATAGAAAACAATGATAATTTTCAGACGAAAATTATTTTCAACTTTTATGATTAAAACTTGTAAAATGTATGTGTTTGCAAATTAATGTTCATTGTATTGTACGTGTTTGAGGCATTTTGGCGCTTATATTTTTTAACAAGGTAGATCAACCCATTGCAAAAAATAAAACTGAAGTCGGTAAACAGTCCATATTATATACAGGTAACATCATTTTGAGAGGGATTCCTGAGGATTTGAAAGATATAAATTCACGTAATAGTTTCCGGAGATCATTTAAAAGATATCTCATAGAGAATGATCAGGCATAAACCCTGTAAATATATAATTTTTGTATTCGAATAATCACTTTTGTAAATATTGTAAATATGTTATAAATTATCCCAACAATATTTGAAACCTTGTAGCAATAATTGTAAACTAGGGACTGGCTACGACTAGCAAGCTTCGCTATTGCCGGTCCATTTTAACAACAATTATATCATATCTATTGTAATCATCATGTGATTTATGTTATATTGTAAACGACATTGTTGTTGTTTGGTAAGTAGATTTCCTTTAATGTCATTTCATTTCATTGCGGTGACGTCACGAGTGTCTACTAAACAAATATCTTGATAAACTGGATATATCAGCGCCACTGATTTGTGCAACATTCTGCAAAACAGCCGGCAGGTAAGGTAATGGTTTAGCTCGTTATGTCATCGGATCGAATAATTTATACGTAATTTGAAATAACTGCGAAATTATTTTAAAGCCTGTTTGTCTGATTCGTGATTTTTTTTGTTCAAGATCGGATGATAGATGATTCAATATTGCTTTTTTTTATTTGTATTCAATGTTTTTAGAAAATGTTGAACTATTTGTGATTGTACAGTTTATTTTGTATGCATGACTATCTTGAAGACTATCTGTAAGAAACTTCGTTGGAAAATAGACACACACGAGTCCAAGTTTCTCTTATTCACCATTATTTACCACTATCGATCGTATTTACCAGTATATAATTTGAATATGCCCTAAAATGTATATAAAGTTTATTGTACAAATATACTCGGAGCGTTCTAAACAATCATTAACTGTGCGGAGTAAATTGGAATGAAAAATGAAAATTAAGATAATTTTGATAAGCATGGGCGTCGATCACGGGGGGGGGGGGGAGGGGTGTGGGGATATATCCCCCAATATTTGAGGTGGGGGGGGATGGCCTGTATTATTACCCCCCCCCCCCCCCCCATATTTGAGATTCAAATATATAAGAATAAAGGGACATTGCCCCCTATCATTCAATTGGTGAAGGTTGATACAGTTTAAACCACATCATGCGAGTGCTAATCTGGCCAAATCCAAAAGCTTCCGGGGGCTAGCTATGCTTCCTGGACCCCATTCAAGTAAGTTGATCCCCATTATAGTCATTTGACCCGGTCCCCTGTATACACGTATACTAGTTGTATTCAGGAACTTTCGGTATGCCCACTGAAATTTAGCTTACTATACAGAGCGTATCGAAAAAAGCGTTACACTTTTGAAATTTGTTTCAAAATTACATTTTTATATATTTAGAAGATTTTTTCATGTCGATGGATGACCAGTGGTCTCATCTATCAAGTGCCACTAACAAAACAAATTTTCGTTCACGCTTGGGCGAACACTGACTGTTTTTGTACAGAGTGTCAAAAATGGCTTGCGCCAATTTGAAAGAAGAGGGACAATTAAACCAGCAGCCCGAATAAATACTCCCATTCAAACAAATTGCTCTTTGCCATGAATTTAAGATTATTTTATGATAGTGTAATCATTTTGTGGCAATTTTCTATCATAATTTAAATGATTTTATTGCTTTATGCATGGGTTAGAATAAATAAGCCATAGATTGATAGATAATAAAAGGATTTGCATCGTTAATGACAAAATTTCCAGCCTGTCCTCATTAATGATGCAAATCCTTTCATTGAGTGTGACACATACAAAAGATGACTCAGAAGCATGCATGAACGAATATTCATGTTGATAGATTGATGGGCTGATTGGATTGATAGATTGATTGATTGATTGATGGATTGATTAATGGATTGATGGATTGATTGATGGATGGATGGATGGATGGATGGATGGATGGATTGATTGATTGATTGATTGATTGATTGATTGATTGATTGATGGATGGATTGATCGATTAAATGATGGATGGATTGATTGATTGATTGATTGATTGGTTGATTTATCATTGATTGATTGATGAATCGGTTGAATGATTTGAAGATTAATTGATTTGGTACTTTTTGAATGAATGACTGGCATGTGGTTTTGATGTGTCTGTGCTTTAAAAAAGATCTTGAAGTAATTACCCATTATTGATTCTCACCCATGCATATAAAACAATGAAATCAGTTAAATTATGATAGAAAATTGCCACAAAATTATTACACAATCATAAAATATTCTTAAATTTATTGCAAAGAGCAATTTGTTCGAATGGGAGTACTTATTCAATCTGCTGGTTTAATTATCCCTCTTCTTTCAATTTGGCGCAAGCCATTTTTGACACTCTGTACAAAAACTGTCAGTGTTCGCCCAAGCGTGAACGAAAATTTGTTTTGTTAGTGGCACTTGATAGATGAGACCATGGGGCATCCATTGACATGAACAAATCTTATAAATATATAAAAATGTAATGTTGACAATTTTTTCAAAAGTGTAACGCTTTTTTTGATACGCCCGGTATGCCAAAGAACAGAAACCCAAACCACCCACATTTTCCAGACAATCACCAAAACCAAGATCCACTTTCCGTAAGAATGCTGCTGACAAAAGAATTTCCGAACAAAGTAGGAGGGTTCTGGAAATTAATGCACAGGGTAGGTTGGGTTCCAGACCTGATAGTAAAATCACAGATCGAGTGCAAACCACTGATTCACAAAAAATCCCTCCAGGAATGACGTACCCTCTAGGAAAGCCTAGGGAAACAGCCAGACCGACAGAATTCATCAACATACCAACAAACATCAAGTCTCAAGTCAGTTATCATGGAGAATACCACATTGCCAAAAATGGAAATCAAGGTAAAAACGAGATAAAGGCAGTAAGAAATCAACACACACTTGGCAAAACATCCATAGGTGCTATTCCACAGCAAACACCAGCATCAAATGCAAAAACCTTGCAAAACCTGCAAAGGATACAAAAGCTCCCTACAGAAAATATACCTCTAGGTGCCAAACACTTGAGGTCTAGCCCTCTAAAATCAACAACACCAAGTGTCCATTCAAAAGTAAGCACTGCTTGGCAACCACAATACTGCCAAAGGCCTAGTTAAAAGGAAAACAAAGAGCCCACGCTGATCTAACAAAACAACGATGTTTCACAAGTATATATGTAGCCCAACCACACTATGAAGCATCTCAAGTGACCACTGTGCATTACTCTCAGCTACCAGAAGTCATAATTAGACAGCACGCCAGTGATGCAAATTTGTGCCAAACAGACACAGATGAAGGCCAATCCAATGCACCTGTGGCACCACACATAACAAAGCAAACTATCCCACAGGCTTATTCTAGATTGCCTACTCAGAAAACACAAGTTGGCCCGGTATTCAAACAGCCTTCTTTGTCTGGAGAATATCATCCAAAAGCCAAACAGAAACACATCCATCCAGCAGTGTCCAGCCTCCTAGTGAACACAAGTTTGATCAAAAAGGCAAGAGAAACTGCTACAAGAAAGAGCATTGATCACCAAAGTCCAAATGGACGTCCAGGAAATGTTACAAACCTTTCGAGTGTTGACAGAACCAATTTCCAGGCAGAAGCATCACAAAGCCCACAAATAAATGGCAGAAGCTCTGCAAGTTCTTCCCCACAACAAACATCAAAGACCTTAGCTACGCCAAAAACATACAATGCCAGGACACAGGGTAAAACAACAAATCCAGTTCAAAGACAGACTAGTCACATTCTACCTCCACAAAACAGACTCCAAACAGTAACCAAGGTTATGGAACCACTACCTCAAACAGTTGGCAACTCACATCTCCCAATTGTATCAAAACAAAAGAATGCTGCAAAGAGACAAACTTCCGCACATACTCAAAGTAAAATAGAAGCACAAAGGAAACAAAACATTTGCGTACAGAGTAGTACATATGCATATCAATTTGGGCCAACTTTTCCTGAGAGGCCTTTGAAAAAGCAGGACTCGAATATTAAGGGGGATGGATACAGCTCCTTGATACATGAACAAAAGGAACAAAATAGAGGCAATCAAGGAAGGGATTCTTCGCATCGGATGGGACAATGTCTCCCAGAGGAGGGCAAACCTGAAGATGAGATTATAGATTTAACAGACCACAGGAAGATGGGGATAATGCAGCATTTCAAACTCCATCTTGTAGCTCATCAAAAAATGAGAGACAAAATCCACCTCAACAACAAAACCCAGAAGTGGATGTATTAAAGAGGGATAGGGGTAATGCAGTTTTCCCAACTCCATATTGTAGCTCCACAATAAATGAGAGACAATCTTCACCTCAAAGACAACACTCAAAAGTGGAGGAAATGAAAATGACCCTTGATCAAATTCTCCAAAAGTACCAGTGAATACTCGTGGACCAGTTATATTATGCATATTATTTCCCTGAAAACCTTGAGATAAGCGATTAACCCCTTGACTACGGGAACCGGGTGGGTTGTGTAAAAAGTATATGGGGATTTCAGAAACTTTTTCTTATGAAGCGCAGTCTTACACTGTAGTATCAATGCGCATACATATATTTTAAAAAGAGATAAAATAGAAAGAAGAGTATTCAGCAAAAATCAAATAATTAAAACTTACAATTTATTAACACACAGAAAGGCTTCCAAACTAGCTCGAAATTGTTGATCTTTATCAAATTGTTTAACATTAAAAGGAAGTTGAATTAACATATTTCACTGGCATGGAACCGTAAGCTATATCTTTTTTTTCAGGGGGGGGGGGGGAGGTATTCTAAAATAATCATCCTAAGATCTACCATAACCACCTCTCCCTTTACATAGATACTTAGAATCCATATTGAAATTCAGTTGCTGCTATGTCTGTCAAACCTCAGGCAACCGTTCAGGGGTTGCCAGGAAAGACATTTGTGTCCATTATGCATGAACTTTGAATGCACTAATGACTGGAAGACCTCATCACAAGCTTCCATGTGATGCCTTCTTCATATTCATTGTTCAATATTTGGCAAAGATATGATTGAAGATTGATACTAGCATGATTCCTTAACATACATGAGTATGCAAACTTATCATCTCCATTTCTTCAAAACATGAACTACCGACGAGTGCAGGGTTTTGCTATATCCAGTATGTAAAATGTTGAACATATTCAAATATGTATAATTTTCCATAATATACAATGTACAATTGTACATGTATGTTAGCGAACCTGCTTTTTGGTTTTGTCTTTTTTAGTTACATGTATATGGTGACTGGTGAAGACAATATTGTTGCGATGTTCATGATTTAAGCCCCATTATAATAGTTTAGATTTTTTGATCATACAAGAAGTTCAGAGTTAACCCAAATTGCACACTATTTTCATATCAATTTATATTGTATCTCTGATTTAAAGTGGCAGTTTAGGTGTCCCTGTTCTTAACAAATGTGTAAATAATGTTTTTTATTTAGATTAATGCACATGTCAGATTTATATTGTTTATCTATATAATTACCATTAGATTGATTTATATAGAGAGTGAGATGTATTAAACATTATATACTTTAATCTATAGATCATAATCAAATGTTATTTATTTAGGTTAGTTTCTTTGTGCAATGTAATGAGCTACATGTAATACATATAACCTTACTTTGTTAGAATTGTGGAATTTTATGTTTACCATGCTTAAAGTAGTGTATATTATTTTCTTTTGTCTCGATTTCAATATTGTCAACTTGCGTTTTCCATAATTAACAAGCATTTTACTTCAAAAGCAAATACATGTAAATGATTACACTGTTTTTACCTTTGTACTTTATCTGAAATGAATGAATAAATGCAAAGAAATTATTCAGGCAGTGTATAATATTTACCACTAGATTTGGTTAATCAATGATTCCTGAATAATATTAACTAATGTTGCTAAATAGTGTCACATGATTCTTTTTTTTATACACACACTGACTAAAGTGTACAAAGATTTGTTTTCTTTATTTAATTCAGATCAATATGGAAATTATCAATTTCATCCACAATATAATTGTTTAAACATATTATTTCATTTTGGTTAATTATGAGTTTCATTGTATCAAGTTCACCATGTCATCGCATAGAAATGTTTGAATGAAATAAACAATCATCAAATGATTGCATTATGATTATTCATCATATTTCTATTTTATGTATTTTTAATTCTATTATATGTATTTTTTTAAATTTCATCTGTCTATAAGCATATCAAGGCAACTATGGTAGTGCAATTGGTTTACTATTGTAAAAGTAACTTATTACATTCGCAATATTGCAGATACATAGTGAAACTGCAATCAATTTCATCCACATATAAATTGCTATGAAATATTTATATCATTATGTATTCATGAGTTACATTTTGTATCATGTTCTTTTTTCATATTTGTTATTTATACACTACTGTATATATATGCATTTCAATAATTTTATCTATGAATTTTTTATGACAATTTATCTATTGTTTTGTAATTTGTAAACAAGTCAAAACAATATTGTGACCGTGATATGAACTTATGAAAGGAAATGTTTATGTTCATTACTGTTTTTATTTTACACATATTTTGTTTTAAAAGTATTTTTGTTACAACATATATATATATATATATATATAAAAAAAGTCAATAAAATAAACTCGAAAACACGCTAGAATTCCTTGGTTAAGTCTTTATTCAATTACTTTCGACCGGTTTCCTTGGTTAAGTCTTTATTCAATTACTTTCGACCGGTTTCTTTCTCTTCATAAAAGTACTTTTATGAAGAGAAAGAAACCGGTCGAAAGTAATTGAATAAAGACTTAACCAAGGAATTCTAGCGTGTTTTCGAGTTTATTTTATTGACTTTTTTTATATTTATTTCATCGACGAGGACTTTTTAAGTTAAATTTATTTATATATATATATATATATATATCAATGCATTATATTAGACCATTGATCTTTTTCTTTGTGCTAATTTCTCCATATTGTTGACATATAAATGTATTTATGTGATGAATGACCAATGTTTGATATTCTAGTGTTTGCAAAAACAATTTTTAAATTTAAGTTTTTCATTTGGATGGACATTTGTTTTCAATATAAGAATGATTTGTTTGTGACAGTGTGCAATATATAAACTTTATCAAAGAATGTAGCAAATGGACAATGAAGAAACACCATTTCAAATCAAATATTTAGATTTTAAATCAGAAAAATAAGGCATTTTTTCGAATGTTAAATATATTTAGTTTATTGGTCCACGTTTACTGTTTTTTTTTCAAGACAATACATAAGATAAACTAAACATGAACAATTACTGCAAATGTGGATCTACGTATATAGATCATACAAAATGTATAGACATAATAATGTACAAAAGAATATTAGTTATTGCTATTACAAATGTATTAATGTTTTTTGTATAACAGTTATGCATTTATATAGTTTCTAGTTGCATAAGGAGTAATATTAACAATCATGTCATTTTAAATTAATGGTGAGTGTGGGTTTCTATTGTATACATGCCAGTTTGTAGATCAGTTATATAAACATTTAGTTTCTTTTAAGATGAAACCCAATTTTTTATTGTAAATCATTATTGTGCCTTTTTCATGAAAGATAAATAAATATGTTAACAAGTGCATATGAAACTTAATGTGTCTAATTGTTATTTTGTTTCTGCATATTTTAATTTGGTAATATGCGTTTTCCAAAATCCACAACCCTAACTACTTTTGAACAGGTTAAATCTTTTTAAAATCTTCCACATGAACCCATAGCGGGAAATAACAGAACAAAATCAATTATCACTGGTAATATCTTTTGTATTTGTTTTCGTTTTATTCCCTAAGAATGATAAATATATCTTTATAAGAATGAAGACACTTTTAATCATTATTGCTACTTATTAAAACACACTGTACAAATACCATGTAAATATAGTCAAATAATCATATGTTACAAATATATCATAAAAGTTAGTGAACACAGTCACCATACATACATGTATATACAGAATTTTATTCTGTTAAAGGAAAACAATAAGTCGATTGAAATGTACAAAGTTTACAAACAGAAGTTTACAAGAAATAATTTGTATACACGTACATTCATACCACTGAATTAAATACACATGGAAAGAACGTTTACTGAATTGATATTCTCATTCATGCTTCGGTAAATGTTTTGGTGGCTTGATCGGGCAAGCAGAATTTCAACCTGACATTGACAAAATGAGAACAATCTTGTGACATTACATGTCATGCTTATCTAGAATCACACGTTTGATCAGGAAAGAGTGATATTTTGAATAGTAAAAAGTTTACTCATGAAATACAATTTTCGGGCCAGTAAATTCTTTCGGGCCAACAGATAAGGGGAAGAAATTATTTCACTGGCCCGACCGGGCCACTGATAAACAAGGTAAGTGTGGAGCCCTGCTTTTTTCATTTGCTGCGATGTTGATCAGACAATGGACTCATTGCTGCGTCTTTTGGATGCCCATCCCCCTTTAAAAAGATGAATAAATAAATAAATACAATTATAACAATCGAGTAAAACGTCTCATAAAACATGACAGGCTATCCAGCTTCAACATCCTTTAACATCCATAGCTCACTTAGCTCCGTCCATGAGTTATCAGTTCAGTGGGTCATAAAAAGTAACCATGAAGCTCCATAATATGAAAACCTTGTGTTTATACAGGTACCTCTGTTCACATTGTGATAACTTTTGTCTTTTGAGTCTAATGTCTAAAATAAATACGGTCAGCTATAATTGTTTTAGTTTTAAAAGCCACCTTTATTTTGATTTTCTAGCAGTCCTTTATAGCTTTTCATTTTCATCCTCATAAAACCATTTGGTCAGATGATAAGCATTACAGTTTTGTTCATTCTAATAATTTGTTATAAATAGGAACACAAACATTTCCTCACTATCACAGAGTTCATCATATGATGATTTTCCAACAGTCTTTAACTTCCATTATAATATAAAAGTTTGGTTAGCTGATAAATATTAAATTTGTTCCACTTTAATACTATTCTTCTTACAAACAAGAAAACAAATTATACATGAATTAACAAACTGAATGGCAATACATCACTATATTATCAAAGAGTCCATCATATTGATCTCCAAACAGTCTCTTGCATTTAATTCTCACCGTAACATAAACATTTGGTCAGATGATACTTTTTTAATTTTGTTTACCGTTTGAATAATAATTTTTCCTTATAAGAACACAAATTATACATACATACACAATTTAAATGTCACTCCTTAATATAACAGAGTTGCATAATGCTGCATAAAGTAGTCACCACATTAATTAAAAGTAACTACAATTGCTGATTTTGTTTTTAAAGATTCATACGCCGAGAAAATGCGGAGCATTGCTGGCATATAAAAAACAAAAATGTGCATGTAATGTGATACAAATATATCTTACCATAACTTGACATCATTTGAGAGTTCATTTAAAGACACTCTGAACATTAAAGGGAGAGATCCACTTTTGCAAGCCAAAATTCAAAAGTTGCGAGGTTATTGTCTTATATGAAAGGAAATGTCATTTAATAGCATGCCTGAACAAATTAGGGCTTGGAATCTCTTTTTGGTGGAGTTATAGACCTAAAACTTAATAAACTGAGGGACGTCGGTTAATTAGGTACATACGTATTTTCGGCCGGTGAGTAAGTTCGTACATAGATTTCACGGAGTGCCAGATCGGTATGCATGGCCCCTACGTGACCCGCGCATAAGTTCTAATGTGTGAGCGTTTACCAAGCAAAATACCCAAACATCGCTTAAACTGACTACATGTAATTATATATTCTTTCTTTTTGAGATCTTTTTCCGTGACATACGTTAACAAATGTCGGCTTCACAATACCTTTACGAGAATTAGTACTATATTGTTGTAATATTATGCTAAATCAGTTGAACTCCTTTATTGACCGATATATAGTTTAAATGGAGGGACGCATTCGCTTTTCATTCGTAGAATCCAAATTAGAGGGCTGTTCGCTCTGATTTTTTTTTTTGCGTGTTACATTGATCCCCATCCGTCAACTGAAAGCTGTTCAGACGTTTTGTAAAAGTGGACCTGTCCCTTTAACATAAGTGTTGGCATCAATGCTCGATGGACGGAGCAAAAACATTAATAAAAAAGAGTGGCATAGCAAACAAAATAATACATTTTGCTAGAATATTTTTTAATTGGTATTCGAGCACCAAATATTAGTTCATCGTTCAATATTAGGTGAACTTTGCATAGGGTAACAAAAAGGTTGACTAAATTGAGATGCATTTAGGTACATGTATAGTGATGTTGCGATACATATATGACATTTTATATACTGATGGAGGAGGGAACATCGCGGAATGTTCTTCTCCGAGTGAATTGAAATGATATTGAGGGGAAACTATACATCTCAAGATGTATTGTCTTCCCAAAAAACGATTTTAATTTCTTTAAGAAACATCCATGATGTTCCCAATAACAAAGTTAACATCTGTAATGTTATATGTCTTAGTCTAGGTACCAACGTTACAAATCTTCTCCCTTTTAGCCTCTGAGCTCGATCAGAAAATGTGGATTTTCAAAGTGATATTCAAATATAATATTATGACGTCATAATGCCTACTTCCATCCCCTAAAAGAGTCAATCTCATCCCCATTAATTAATGTGTGGACCATAAAACATATCTTTATTAATTTAAACTCCACTACCGTTTTGCATTTCTTTCCACCAAATATAACACACAAACATCAACTGAACATTTAAAAATACCAGGAAATAAAATAACAATTAAAAATACTGGTGGTGATGAAATAGATACAAATTACAAATTGGCCATAGCAGTGAGAAGGGCGTTAGGCCGATTTGGTACGATATTGGCATACTTATTTCTAATTAGGGGATATTTATCAAAAGTAAAAGAATGATAAATTTGGTTTCTACACGGCTTCGAAACTTTAAACACTGTTATCTCTGAAGTACAAAAAGTGACTGAGCGCCCTTCTCTTATGCATTATGAATTAACCGGATGTTTTGTTGTTTTGGTTTGTTCATTCAATTTGCCGCATGTCACTGGATGTCATACAACTTGCATAACAAGATGTCGTATGCCTGTTTACGAGATATGTCACAGAGATTGTGACATGGTATCTTACTATGTCAGTGAGTGTGTGACGAGTTGTATCACAGTGTAACTTTCGCATCACTGTCTCATCTAGGGTGTATGTAGATGGTCAATAAAAAAGGAATAGGTGTGACAAATAATATCACAGTGTATATATATATATATATATCATTGTGTCACATCTAGGTTGCAAATCACTGTGTCACGCTGTATGACTGTGTAACAGCGTCGGATGTCTGATGTTGTTGATTGCGTGGTCAACAAAGGTGTGACAGGGTGTGACGTGGTGTGTCACATTGTCACATTTTATGTCAGTCACATAGCACTGTCTCACAGTGTATGTCAAGTGTCAATGATTTTGTGACAGGGCGTGACAAGGAATGTCACAGCGTCGGATGCCTGATGTCGTTATTGGCGTGATCCTTGCTATCCCCACTGAGTTGCTCGCTAGCGACTGATCCTGATCCGTAGAGGGGCATCGATTCAGCCTTCTCGATGTTCGCCTCGCGCGGTACGTGCACCTTGAAGAGATCGCTGATGAATACGGCCTGGACAGGAAAAGAAACCAACTGTAATCATAGTTAGTGCATAGCCTACGAAAATTGTAAGGAATTTGTAGTTGATTTGTATAATTTATATGAGTGCATCGGTTTCAACCATTTGGTCTACTACATGATGCAGGAAAGTTATATCCCCAACTTCAAACTTAACTACCAAACATGAACTTCTCCCTCCTACCACCCTTTCCTTCCCTTCAATAGACCTGTGATGCAGTCCCCTGGGACTAGAAGTAGTTCAAGAAAGCATAACCTACAATTCTTTTCTGGACTACCACAATCCTTTTAATTTTTCAGGACTAACCTAGAAAAGATAATTAACATAGTCCATTTCAGGACTTACAAATCCTTCCTTATCTTTATAAATGGTGCTAAGCCGATTGGTTTTGGTGAAGGACAGAGGTACCATCTTCTAAAAAAAAAAGAGGGAAAAATCACACTTCCCGCAAAGACTACAGCGGTGCTTTGTGGTTTGTTTCCCTGGGAAGCCCATTAATCTTGTACATTTTCATGTAACCCATTGCCTACGGGAACTCTAAAAGTATGGAAAGCCATTAGTTTCTCTGAAAATTGTTGTAAATGTCCTTTTTCAAAAGCATATAAATGTTGATTCAATCCATTAATAATTATATTATCTTGAAGATTTCATGTTATTGATGCAACAGTTATGAAAAGTCTAAAATTCTTGCTTTGTTGCTTTTGAATATATTGTATTTCTAGGCTACAAATGGCTTTCCATAATAGTAAAGTCCAACTTACAGTTAAGTTCAACTTTATAGAATCTTTGTGAAACACCCCCCTGGTTGGTTATGTACACTGTCTACATGTATTTCAAGAATTACGGGAACCCGGTGGGCTATATAAACCGAACAAAAAAGTAACTACCCCCTTAACAACTGCTTATAATTTCATAACTGATAATTGATTCAAGATGTCATCTACAATACACCAGTTGTTATGTACATTTTGTGTGAAAATCAGAGATATTCAATACTATATGGGTGAATGAGCACAGATTAAAGACAAAATTACCCAATTTAAAAAGTCACAATAACTTTCGCTTGCCTGTACATTGTTGTGAAACAGCACATGTGTCTTAATGCATTAATTTTGGTTTGTGAAACAATGCTGATTAAAATTCCATCCATTTAGATTTGTTAATGGCACATGTGGTTAAATGCATTATTTGCAATTGTAAAACAGTGCAATTTGAAATTCATCAATACTCAATATACTGTTATACAAATATTACTTTTGCGAATTTTGAAATATTACCATTTTCTCTTTAATGTGTGTTTAATCAACCATGGAATAATGGTTTAACCGTTATCTCTTATTTTTACACATTGTTTTCCTTACTACCTTAAATATTTTCGCAAGACGAAATCTTGAAACGATTCTTGGTTATGAATTTATGAATTACTGTTTTCATTTTACCGTTACTTTTTTTGTTCTCTTAAGTATTTTTGTTACAATAATTATATATATCTACGCATTATCTTATATAATTGATCTTTATCTTTGTACTTATTTCTCCGCATTATTATCATATGAATGTAATGTATGTGGTGAATGACCGATGTTTGGTTATGAAATTATGAGCTGTTGTTTAGGGAGGTAGTTACTTTTTGTGTTCGGTTTATAATATCTTTGGGGATTTCAGAATCTTGTAGGGAACATGTTAAGAAACCAGAGTCACATCTTCTACTCACCACCAAGATGGCGACCACCAAGCCCAGCGCACTTCCCGCAAAGACGTCGCTCCAATGGTGCTTGAAGTCCGAGACTCTGGACAGACTAACCAAGATGGCGGTCAGGATCCCCGCCACCTGGAGGAATGGCCGGAGAAGGGTGTTCCTGAACAGCTCTGGCACCATTCGCATCTGCAGGTAGATCTGCAAAGAAAAAAAAAATTAAATAGAGTTATTTTGTTACTGTTTGAATTCTAAAGGGGAGCCAAAAGCTAGAATGTTTGCTAACTGCTACTGATAAGTGCATAATCTTTTTTTTTAAACGATTATCATCTATTTTGATTGAACACTGGAAGCTGCCATGTTTTCCAACGGTACCTCATGAAACATCATTTGAATGGCACGAACAAAAGTGGGTTCATCAGATTAAAGAACATCGGTTACATAACCCAGTGTTGTTACTGCATGCTCAGATGTGCTCAGATGACATGGGGTACCCTGGGAAAACATGACAGCCCTTAGTCATATTAGTAATCAGTCAAAAACAGAGGATAGTGTTTTTTAAAAACATCGATTATTTCCATTATTAGTGATACCCAAGAGGAGACTAGAACTGACATGAACTATGCCCCTATCAGTAACACTAGGCATAAATTCAGCATTTTGTTTCCCTTTAAAGATTGATGGTAATATTTTGGGTAACGAACGTTAGTTTTGAAACAAGGCTCCCCCTTCCCCCAAAACGACTGGTAAGACATAAGTGAATAAATAATTACGTAGATAAAAATCGTTTCGGATTTCACAGCAATACGAACAAGAATGGAGCAATTTTTACAAATAAATGTTGAAATAACAGTGATATTTCTTCAAAAAAATAATATTTGAAGATAATAACAGAGACGGATACTCTCTATGAACTTTTATGAGTAACTATTTTACCTAGATCGCAATAATAAACTTGGTTACTTTGCAATTTAAACTTAACAATATACTCCTATTTTGCAAGGCAATCATGCTTTAAAAATAAACTTTATTTCATCACTACCACAAATAAATCATGAGAAATTCATACTACAGAATTTCATAATTCTGCATATCACATCGGTAATGATACTCCTCTCTAAGTAACTATTTCTCTAAACCAATATGGATTTCTGGAATGTTACAATGTTATTGAGAGAAAAGAAATATTCATATGAGAAATTGCATCTGCTTGTGGAATAAACATGTAAAACAGTAAATTATTTCAAAAGAAATCGGATTATTAGTTCGTTTGTCAATTTGGGGTTGTTTGAATCCGAAATGCTGATATTTTTACCTAAATTTGATGCTCTCAATGCCACATTTGTTTATTGACCATTAAATTGTAGCAGTTATGAACCCAGTATGTTGATCTTGGATTTCATCTGAATGACCTCTCACGACTGCTCTTATTTCTTATTTTTGACACTCGATAATCATATATCACTTTCTCAATCAAAAAATGCTCACCATTCATTCATTTAAAAAACGCATAGTAAAGTCATTCTAACATTAATATATCTTTACATGCAATGCAATCAATATAATTGACACTCACTTATCGTATATCACTTCTCAAACAATGTTCGCCATTCATTCAATGAAAAACACAAACAAAAAATTATTAAATGAATTCTTAATGCCATTTATTCAGAAAAAAAATTGACAACATATGTACAACTGTCAACAAAAACCCTGCCATATCTATGAAGTTGGCTTTTACATTTGGTACAGAGATGAATGCATATAAATACTCATCATATAATACACGGATGAATCAGATATTGGGAGTATATATACTCGATGTACATGTATATATTTACTCATCATATAATACACGGATGAATCAGATATTGGGAGTGTATATACTCGATGTACATGTATATATTTACTCGTCTTATCGTACACGGATGAATCAGATATTTCGAGTATATATACTCGATGTACATGTATATATTTACTCGTTATATAATACACGGATGAATCAGATATTGGGAGTATATATACTCGATGTACATGTATATATTTACTCGTCTTATCGTACACGGATGAATCAGATATTTCGAGTATATATACTCGATGTATATGTATATATTTACTCGTCTTATCGTACACGGATGAATCAGATATTTCGAGTATATATACTCGATGTACATGTTTATATTTACTCGTCATATAATACACGGATGAATCAGATATTGGGAGTATATATACTCGATGTATATGTATATATTTACTAAATCAAAATTAAGTTTAACCACTTTACTTCTCTGATAAAATGATTAACATGGAGTTGATGGATGGTAAACCAAGGGCTCGAAGACAATGACTGTGTTAAATGTGATTGAGTGTTTGAGGTAGATAGAGGCATAGAGCAATAGAATGTAGCTGCATGCCAATTATTTCACAATATTATTTTCATGAGAAACGCTGCATCTGTTCATCAAATATAAATCAGAGCAAAAGAATATAGCTGTGCAATCAATTCACAGATATCAATAAACAGACGGATTTAAATATAAACATGGAATTCCCACATCAAACTTTCACAATTAGCATTAATCTCATTCAAGTTTTACAACATCACTAGGAGAGTTTGTAATAGTAGTTCTCAGCATTTTTGCTATGCAGGTTTCTGTCCTTTCATAGACTTGGCTCTCTGCACCACTTAGACTGTGCACTTTAGGTTGAATTTTAACATCAGGAAGTACAGTGCTTCGGTTTTGTTGCTCGGAGTAAATTCTCAAGTGTTCTGCAAACTCAAGTATTATTTTTTCCATATATTATACACCACGTAGAATTCTGAAATTCCTTTGATATAATGTACATTATCCCTACATAGCTTTATATAATTCGTTCCCATTTACAATCACCTTTTAAAAAAAATCCAAAGCCATTTCCCCCCCTTTTTTCAAGAAGTTGTTATCGTACTGATTGATTTATTACTAATTTATATGATTTGATTCGGTATAATTTCATTTTCAGAACATCGTT
This sequence comes from Echinarachnius parma, assembly GCA_037951105.1. Taxonomy (NCBI): domain Eukaryota; kingdom Metazoa; phylum Echinodermata; class Echinoidea; order Clypeasteroida; family Echinarachniidae; genus Echinarachnius; species Echinarachnius parma. The sequence continues at coordinate 117,067 of JBAMJV010003818.1, read as the reverse complement.
TATACATTGTTTTTAATATTTATTCTATTGCTTTAGCAGTAGCAGTAGCAGAGCTGCCAACCATCCCGTTCTTTGCCATAATAGAACGTTTTGTAATGTGATTACGGTAGTACGATTTTTAGTGTGCTATTCCTTTTTTAAATTTTTTGTATACGTTTAAACGTTTAAAAAAACTTTTAATAGAGGCAACGTTCAGACGTTTAGTAAAATAAACAGAAAACCCTCGGACTAACTTAATAACGAAGGATCAATGGCCTGAATTCTCATCAGTGGCTCAACTTGAGCCTGTCAGAAAAAGACAAAGACTACTGGTAACCAGTTAAACCATTTTTTACCTCCAGACCTATTGATTGTTGCTATACGCCACCAGAGATATTCGAATTGTTTCCTTTCATTATCCAGTAAATCCATCTAGTTCTGCTTAGGAATTTACAAAGGGCTGCTTGCTATTTCAATAATAATATACCCAGTCAGCAGCAATACAAAGTCCTGGATGATCCAGGACGCGATTTGGCTGATGACAGGCTATACTATGACTGAATTTCAAGGGGGCCATTGTGCAGAACTCAATGGATTGACTGGATAATGAAAGGAACAATTAAAATATATCCGGTGGCGAATAGCAACAACCAATGGGTCTGCAGGTGCAAAATCGTTTACTCTGGTTACCGGTTGTCTTTGTCTTTTTAGGCCGGGCTCAAGTTGAGCCACTGATGAGGATTCGGGCAATTGGTGACTTGTTGATCCAGGTTGGCAGATCTGCAGTAGTAGTAGTAGTAGTAGTAGTAGTAGTAGTAGTAGTAGTAGTAGTAGTAGTAGTAGTAGTAGTACACAAACTAGCGTGGTCAGAGTGATTGGGAAGACACAATTTATTGGGGGCACGCTTCATGTATTTCTTCACTGACATGTTTTTTTTAATTGTACATGCAACCGTAGGCGGTAGATACGCAACGTATTGTATGAGCAAACGTAGCATTAGATGAATATCACTAGCAATAGTAAAGGATCATTGTCAAGTTATGCACTTGTTTTATCGGGTGCGGTTCGTTATTCCGAAGGTTCGTTATTCCGAAGGTTCGTTATTCCGAAGGTTCGTTATTCCGAAGGTTCGTTATTCCGAAGGTTCGTTATTCGTCTTATCGTACACGGATGAATCAGATATTTCGAGTATATATACTCGATGTACATGTATATATTTACTCGTTATATAATACACGGATGAATCAGATATTGGGAGTATATATACTCGATGTACATGTATATATTTACTCGTCTTATCGTACACGGATGAATCAGATATTTCGAGTATATATACTCGATGTATATGTATATATTTACTCGTCTTATCGTACACGGATGAATCAGATATTTCGAGTATATATACTCGATGTACATGTTTATATTTACTCGTCATATAATACACGGATGAATCAGATATTGGGAGTATATATACTCGATGTATATGTATATATTTACTAAATCAAAATTAAGTTTAACCACTTTACTTCTCTGATAAAATGATTAACATGGAGTTGATGGATGGTAAACCAAGGGCTCGAAGACAATGACTGTGTTAAATGTGATTGAGTGTTTGAGGTAGATAGAGGCATAGAGCAATAGAATGTAGCTGCATGCCAATTATTTCACAATATTATTTTCATGAGAAACGCTGCATCTGTTCATCAAATATAAATCAGAGCAAAAGAATATAGCTGTGCAATCAATTCACAGATATCAATAAACAGACGGATTTAAATATAAACATGGAATTCCCACATCAAACTTTCACAATTAGCATTAATCTCATTCAAGTTTTACAACATCACTAGGAGAGTTTGTAATAGTAGTTCTCAGCATTTTTGCTATGCAGGTTTCTGTCCTTTCATAGACTTGGCTCTCTGCACCACTTAGACTGTGCACTTTAGGTTGAATTTTAACATCAGGAAGTACAGTGCTTCGGTTTTGTTGCTCGGAGTAAATTCTCAAGTGTTCTGCAAACTCAAGTATTATTTTTTCCATATATTATACACCACGTAGAATTCTGAAATTCCTTTGATATAATGTACATTATCCCTACATAGCTTTATATAATTCGTTCCCATTTACAATCACCTTTTAAAAAAAATCCAAAGCCATTTCCCCCCCTTTTTTCAAGAAGTTGTTATCGTACTGATTGATTTATTACTAATTTATATGATTTGATTCGGTATAATTTCATTTTCAGAACATCGTTTATACATTGTTTTTAATATTTATTCTATTGCTTTAGCAGTAGCAGTAGCAGAGCTGCCAACCATCCCGTTCTTTGCCATAATAGAACGTTTTGTAATGTGATTACGGTAGTACGATTTTTAGTGTGCTATTCCTTTTTTAAATTTTTTGTATACGTTTAAACGTTTAAAAAAACTTTTAATAGAGGCAACGTTCAGACGTTTAGTAAAATAAACAGAAAACCCTCGGACTAACTTAATAACGAAGGATCAATGGCCTGAATTCTCATCAGTGGCTCAACTTGAGCCTGTCCGAAAAAGACAAAGACTACTGGTAACCAGTTAAACCATTTTTTACCTCCAGACCTATTGATTGTTGCTATACGCCACCAGAGATATTCGAATTGTTTCCTTTCATTATCCAGTAAATCCATCTAGTTCTGCTTAGGAATTTACAAAGGGCTGCTTGCTATTTCAATAATAATATACCCAGTCAGCAGCAATACAAAGTCCTGGATGATCCAGGACGCGATTTGGCTGATGACAGGCTATACTATGACTGAATTTCAAGGGGGCCATTGTGCAGAACTCAATGGATTGACTGGATAATGAAAGGAACAATTAAAATATATCCGGTGGCGAATAGCAACAACCAATGGGTCTGCAGGTGCAAAATCGTTTACTCTGGTTACCGGTAGTCTTTGTCTTTTTAGGCCGGGCTCAAGTTGAGCCACTGATGAGGATTCGGGCAATTGGTGACTTGTTGATCCAGGTTGGCAGATCTGCAGTAGTAGTAGTAGTAGTAGTAGTAGTAGTAGTAGTAGTAGTAGTAGTAGTAGTAGTACACAAACTAGCGTGGTCAGAGTGATTGGGAAGACACAATTTATTGGGGGCACGCTTCATGTATTTCTTCACTGACATGTTTTTTTTAATTGTACATGCAACCGTAGGCGGTAGATACGCAACGTATTGTATGAGCAAACGTAGCATTAGATGAATATCACTAGCAATAGTAAAGGATCATTGTCAAGTTATGCACTTGTTTTATCGGGTGCGGTTCGTTATTCCGAAGGTTCGTTATTCCGAAGGTTCGTTATTCCGAAGGTTCGTTATTCCGAAGGTTCGTTATTCCGAAGGTTCGTTATTCCGAACACGCAAATTTCCTATACCTGAGTGTTCGTTAATCCGAAAATGAAATAGGGTTCGTTAATCCGAACATTTGTTGCATTATTCCGAAGGTTCGTTATTCCGAAGGTTCGTTATTCCGAAGGTTCGTTATTCCGAAGGTCCGTTATTCCGAAGGTTCGTTATTCCGAAGGTTCGCTATTCCTAAAATGAAATCGGGTTCGTTATTCCGAAGGTTCGTTATTCCGAAGGTCCGTTATTCCGAGGGTTCGTTATTCCGAAGGTTCGCTATTCCTAAAATGAAATCGGGTTCGTTAATCCGAAAATGAATTTGGGTTTGTTATAATGCTATAATTTCATATAAAGAGATAAAATAAACGTAAATGTTTGATTGGTCTGGCCAAGGGAGGGAAAGGGGGAGGGGTATGCTTAATGCAGGCTGTAAATTAAATAAACAAAACGCAAACTATAGTATTATAACAAGCCCGATTTAATTTTCGGAATAACGAACCCGATTTTATTTTCGGATCAACGAACCTTCGGAATAACGAACCTTCGGAATAACGAACCTTCGGAATAACGAACCCGATTTTATTTTCGGATAAACGAACCTTCGGAATAACGAACCTTCGGAATAACGAACCTTCGGAATAACGAACCTTCGGAATAACGAACCTTCGGAATAACGAACCTTCGGAATAACTGAACCTTCGGGAATAACGAACCTTCGGAATAACGGACTGTAACCGTTTTATCACCCAGTATGTGGAGAAGAAAACCACTCAGGATGATGGCCCGATGGAAACGATAATCTGAAAAGAAAGAAAGAAAACATTGATATATCAGAATAAAATATTAGTTTTTGCAAGGTTGGTAAGTATTATAATATTCTTTGTCAAATATCATAAGACGGCAGTTTTGTATAAGCTGTATCGCATAGATTCTGTGTTTGCTAAATTGTAAATCAATAACTAAAACTTCTTTCCACTACATTTCCACCTAAAGGCACCATCACAGAAAGCTACCAACCATGGCAGAAGACAGTGACCAAATCCAACCCTTTGAGCCAGAAGAATCTTCAGAGTGGATTTGGAAAGGGAGCAATTGTGACAACCTGATCAAGACCCTAAATGACGCATCGCCGGACACACGGATACCGAGTTGCAATACTTTCATGGTTTACTGCCTGCCCATCGAGCTTCCAGGTCCCAAACTTATCGACACGAGGGGAGAGGAATGGCGCTACTGTAAAGTTAGCAAAACGGACAACATTGAGCAACTTGTGAAGAGTATTCAGTCCAAAACACTGTGCGAGATCGACGAGTCCTGCAAGTTTGAGCTGGGCCTTGGCAGGTCTGAGTTCTCCACAGACCAGCAGATTGAGAACACCGCCAGGCGAAGCCTTGGCTGGCCGTTGGCAAGAAAACTGTCTGAAGAAAAGGGCTTCTGCCAACCGAGGGAATGGATCATCAGTCCACTTACCTTTCTGTTCAAGATTAAACAGGAAATGGCAGGGAAGAAGGTATCGGACTTAGTTGGCAGGGATACAAATCTATTTTACACATTCTTAGATAAAATATCAAAACTCGGAAGAGATCCCGACAATCTTTTGATGAACATAATTCCAGATTGTTTCTGTCTCGAGAGTGATGGAATCATTTGCTCGAAAAAGAAAGAGTCAGACTTTGGCCAATCTACAGAGGAGGTGGGTACTAGCCCAGAGGCACCAGATACAATGTATGGAGAGGAGGCAGATCCTAGGGAAGAGCCCGCGGGTACTAGCTTTCAAAAGAAAACCAAGCACGTTAGAGTAAGAGCCCCCGTTCCACAATGTGACTATAAAGGTGATGGCATTGGCTCCGTACAGGAAACAGATTCGGGGGAACATGCCACTCCAGTCCCTTGTTCTAGTCAGAAGACGCAGTCAACACCGAAAGCAAACATACCTGATGGGGAAACCCAGACAAAGATAGACTATCTTGGTGGTATTAGCAGAAAGCGGAAACTGGACAAATACATATCCGAATAGAAGCGTGAGTGTCCTGGGAAATGCTACAAAACGTTCAAATACTCAGAGACTCAATTTTCAGGCAGTAACATCACAAAGTCCACACATAAATTACAACAACTCCGCAAGACCTTTCCCACAACAAACATAAACGACCTTAGGTGCACTGACAGAGCCGAAATCATCCACACAGGATCAATCAACAAAGCCAGTTCAAAGACAGACTAGTCAAATTCTACCTCCACAAAACAGTTTCCAAACAGTCACCAAAGTTATGGAATCACTTACCTCAAACAGTTGGCAACTCACATCTCCCAATGGTATCAAAACAAAAGAACGCTGCAAAGAGACTAACTTCAGCTGCACATTCTCAAGGTAAAATCATTATGTATCAAGTCCACTATGTCATCGCATAGAAATGCTAGAATGAAATAAACAATCATCAAATGATTGCATTATGATTATTCATTACATTTCTATTTTATGTATTTTTATTTCTATTAGATGTATTTTTTAAATTTCATCTGTCTAGCATATCAAGACAACTATGGTAGTGTAATTGGTTCACTATTGTAGAAATAACTAATTAATTTCGCAATATTGCAGATACATAGTTAAACTGCAATCAATTGTATCCACATATAATTTGCTATAAAATAATGATATCATTGTATATTTATGAGTTTCATTTTGTATCATGTTCCTTTTTTCATATTTGTTATTTATTTACTAATGTATAAATGCATTTTAATTTGTTTCATTTCATATTAATTAAACAAAATTTATGGAATTTCATTGTTAGAAACAAATATAATGATTTAGTATGAAATATACACTATCATAATAAGAAACTGTGATGTTAGGATACTTGTTACATTATAACTCATGTTTATTTTGATGGAAATTAATTTCTTTCAATTATTTGGTATTTCATTGTAGAATTCAACTTAATTTTGATTAATATTTTTATTTGACTATTAAATTTCAAAATATTTTTTAATATTTGTTACACCACCTTTACCTCATGAATGATTTGTAAGATAAATCGTAATTAAGTGATCGAAATCAGTTATAATTGATATGTACAATGTACATTGAATTCGCTGTATGTTATATTTTTCTTAACAATGTGTAATATATTCAAAGGAAATAACAATGATAATTAGATGCTTGAATTTCAATGAATACATCTCATTGAATGCTGTCAATAAATTAGTAATTTTTGTCATAAACATGATGAAACCACCCATAATAAATGAGCACTCTTTTTTATTTATCTCTGCACCCCGTTTGGCGGCCGATGTCAAACCAAAAGCTTGGATAAAAGGAACTCCCAAACATTACCCCAGACGGACCTAAAATCTAGCAATGTTTTCTAAGCAATTTTATATGTTTACTCTTTACCCAGTATAATTCACACCACGCTACCTTTATAGACAATGTTACCATAAGTGGAATAGCGACGGGGAGGAGGTGTGGGGGGTGGGGGGGGGGGGGGGGGGGGGGCCGTGCCCCTCTTTAAAATAATTTGAAAGAAAAACAATACGAAACAGAAGGGGACACCAGGTCCTCTCCCCCAATAATTGTGTGTGCCCCCCCCCCCCCCCCCCCCCAACCCCATACCCCGATTAGTACGACCATACGACCACGCTACGCCACTGGTTACCATCACATATAATACTTGTAACTAATTGCTTGCATGTATCCTAATTCCAATCATTCAATGATCTTTACAGTTTGAATGTTGTATTGTATATCGTAAATTGTCTCTATTTCTCAGATTGTCTGCACATGTTAATTTATGCTTGATATTTGATTATGGAATTGAAAAGAATGAAAGAGAATAAAACCAAATTATATTTGTAAATAAGTTGAAATGATGATTACAATAAATTATTGTGACTGAGATGAGATATGAAATTATGGCAAGGAGGTGTTTCATGTTCCGTACTGTTTTTGGGTATTATGTTTATTAATGATTTCAGTGTAAGATCATTTTATCTATGAATTTGTTATGACAATCTATCATTTGTAAATAAGTAAAGCGAATATTGTGACCTTGACATGTAAGCTTATTGGAAGGAAATTTTCATTTGTATTACTGTTTTCATTTTATAGTTACTTTTTAGTTTTTTAAGTAATTTTTGTTACAATACCCATAAATATATCAATGTAATTATATTAGACAATTGATCTTTGTCTTTAGTGAAAATTCCTCCACATTGTTATCATATGAATGTATCTATGTGATGAACGAGGACCGATGTTTGATATTCTAGTGTTTGCGAAAACAAATTTTAAAATTTGATTTTTTCATCTGGTTGGACATTAAAACTTTTTCTAATATAAAAAATATATATTTGTTTGTGACAGTGTGTACTATATAAACTGTAAGCATATAGCAAATAGACAATGAGCAAGATTGTATGAAGAAACACCATTTCAAATCGAATATTAAGATATTAAGTCAGACAAATAAGACATTGTTTCAAATTTGGTTAAATATATTTAGTTTATTGGTCCACGTTTACTGTTTTTTCAAGACAATACGTAAGATAAATTAAACATGAACAATTACTGCAAATGTGGATCTACGTATATAGATCATACAAAATGTATAGACATAATAATGTACAAAAGAATATTAGTTATTGCTATTACAAATTTTTTTCCTGAAAAGTCAACATACTGCTTAGTATATACACTTATAAGAAAAACTCACTATTTATTGTATAAAAGTTATCCATTTATATAGTTTCTAGTTGCATAAGGAGTAATGCTTATAACAATCATGTCATTTTAAATTAATGGTGAGTGTGGGTTTTATATTGTAATCATGCCAGTTTGTAGATCAGTTATATAAACATTTAGTTACTTTAAGATGAAACCCAATTTATAATTGTAAATCATTATCGTGCCTTGTTATGAAAGATAAATAAATATGTTGACAAGTGCATGTGGAAGTAAATGTGTCTCAACTTTTATTATGTTGCTGCATAATTTAATTTGGTAATATGCGTTTTCCAAAAACCACAACCCTAACTATTTTTGAACAGATTAAATCTTTTAAAAATCTTCCACATGAACCCATAGCGGGAAAAAACAGAACAAAATCAATTATCACTGTTAATATCTTTTGTATTTTTTTTCCGTTTTATTCCCTAAGAATGATAAATATATCTTTATAAGAATGAAGACACTTTTAATCATTATTGCTACTTATTAAAACACACTGTACAAATACCATGTAAATATAGTCAAATATATCATAAAAGTTAGTGAACACAGTCACCATACATACATGTATATATACAGAATTTTATTCTGTTAAAGGAAAACAATAAGTCGATTGAAATGTACAAGGTTTACAAACAGAAGTTTACAAGAAATAATGTGTATACACGTACATTCATACCACTGAATTAAATACACATGGAAAGAACGTTTACTGAATTGATATTCTCATTAATGCTTCGGTAAATGTTTTGATGGCCCGATCGGACAAGCAGATTATCAACCTGACATTGACAAAATTAGAAAAATCTTGTGTTCTTCCATGTCATGCATATCTATAATCACAGGTTTGATCAGGAAAGAGTGATATTTTGAAAAGTTAAAAGTTTACTCATGAAATATAATTTTTGGGCCAGTACATTTTTCTTTCGGGCCATCAGATAAGGGGAAGAAATTATTTCACTGGCCCGACCGGGCCACTGATTAAAAAAAGGTAAGTGTGGAGCCCTGCTTTTTTTCATTTGCTGCGATTTTGATCAGACAATGGACCCATTGTTTGGATCAGGATGCCCATCCCCCCTTTAAAAAGATGATTAAATAAATAAATACAATTATAGCAATTGAGTGAAATGTCTCATAAAACGTGACATGCTATCCAGCTTCAACATCCTTAAACATCCAGAACTCACTTTGCTCCTTCCATGAGTTATCACAGTTCAGCTGGTCATAAAAAGTAACCATAAAGCTCCATAATATGAAAACATTGTGTCATACAAGTACATTTGTACTTCTTTTCACATTGTGAAAGCTTTGAGTCAAATGTCTAAAATGAATACAGTCAGCTGTAATTGTTTTAGTTTTAAAAAGCACCTTTATGAAGAATTTCTAGCAGTCCTTAGCTTTTTGTTTTCAACCTAATACAAACATTTGGTCAGATGATACACATTACAACTTTGTACATTGTAATAATATTGTTTTCTTATTATAAATAGGAACAAAAACATTTTCTCACTATCACAGATTATAATACAAAAGTTTGGTCAGATGATAAATATTAAATTTGTTCCGCTTAATACTATTCTTCTTACAAACAAGAACATAAATTATACATGAATTAACCAACTGAATGTCACTACATCACCTTATTAGCATAGAGTCCATCATAATGATCTTCAAACAGTCTCTTGCATTTAATTTTCACCGTAACACAGTGGCGTAATGCGCAAAAACTTTTGGGGGAGCTAAACCAAATCCGCATCACCACCTGATATTGCGAGGGAGCGAAGCGACTGAGCGGGGGGGGTGTGGGAGGGGGGTGTCCCCCCTCCCACGGTAGGGAGCTTTTGCATTTTTGGATTTTAAACTGTGCAATCTAGTGCATACCTAGAGAGGAAATTATGACTTGATGACATGTACTATAATGTGCGTTAGTGCTTTTACGTGCCTTTTTAAAAATTTAAGTAATATATTAGTGTCAGGATGAAAAGGAGAAGGGTGTCCCTAAAACACCTCAGCACCATTCGAATCAGCAGGTAGATTTGCAGAGAAAAAGGGGGGTGGAATTCAACAAGGTGACTTTTAATTAGATTTCACTGAAGATGCTTGTGTTGAGATTTTTTTTTTATGTTTTAAATTAACAAATCATTCTTTATGGACTTATAAATATGAGTTTCTATTTTCACAGATTGCAATAATGTATTATTTGCACATTTATTTTATACATGCTTTGAAAATGACCTTTATTCCATCACTACCACAAATAAATCATATTAAATAAATACTACACAGTTAAATAATAATGCATTAGTATTAGTACTGATATCTCATCAGTAATGATACTAAGAGCTACTGTATGTAACTGTTTCTCCAAACCAATATGGATTTCAGGAGTGTTACAATATCATTGAGAGAAAAAATATTCATGAGAAACTCTGCATCTGCTAGTTGAATAAACATGTAAATCAAAGTTAAGTTTAACCGCTTACTTCCCAGATAAGGTTATTAACATGCAGTTGATCGTTGGTAAACCAAGTGCACAAAGACAATGTGTTATACATATGAGGTCTACTGTTTGAGGAGAGATAGAGCAAAACAATATAGCTGTGCAATTAATTCATAGATAATTATCAGGATCAATGGGCAAGGTACAGAGACCAGTTATAAATAGAAACATGGAATTCCCCTCATTCAAATGTCCAAAGATAAACACAATCTTGGCAAGCCTCATATGTAACCAGTGGCGTAGCTAGGGTGTAAAGGGTATTTGCCCTCCCCCCCCCCCCCCTCATGAGCCCCAAATCAATAAAGACATACACAATGCAATAGTCTTTTCCCACCCCCCCCCCCCCCCTCGATTATGGGGGAAATCTTACGGCCAACTTAGCGCCGCCCCCTTCCATTTCTCTCTATCTAACGGACTACACCACTATCTAAATTAAGTAATAACGGTCGGTTGCACTGACATCAAAGTCTAGAAACAGCGCGCGTCCGTTCGAATCGTTAATAGTATGTTTTGATCGCCATAGAATGAAGCTCATCAAAGTTCTACAGCATCACTTCAGTGAAGATCGAGTTTTGAATATTTCTCAGCCGAAATTCTGACGTTCATTTTGCCATGCAATAATTTTGTTTTCTAACCTGAAAGAGTAGGCTTGCACTGAGATCAAAGTCTTCAGACAGTTTGTGGACAATGTGAATATGGATTGTTAATGTAACAGTAACTCAAAGCGCTCTACAATAATGAGCTTGTGCACGTTTGGAAGGACAGCAATAATTCACGTTTTGTTTCATTGCATGGAGTGAATTTGTATATATATAAAGTCTTCTACAAACTCAGGTGAGAATACAGTATAGTATTTTGAAAGTCTTTTTATATTTAGTGCTATATAAATGTTCTATATTATTATTATAATTAAATATGATTTGTTCCATTATTAGTCCGAGCTAGAGACCACCTGACCTTGTTTTTTGATATATACAACGTTTTTTGATGGTTTCTTGTCAATTCGGGGGTGCTGATTCCAAATCCGGTTGATGCCAGACACAAAACCTTGAGCGTTTTTTTCTAAACGCGAAAATCCAAAATGGTTGCCGAAACATGGACATTTGCCTCTTTTAGCCCCCCAGAATGATATAATCTTAAATTAAACGCCATTCTACACAAATAAATCAAATTAAATTTTGTTCCTCGAGTTAACTTACAATAAAATGAAACTAAATATGTGGTAAAAGCTGCTTATTATTGTGTTTAAGGCAAAATTAACATTAAAAATGGCCGCCAAATCCATTTTATGTATGATTGAGTGACCCCCGCATCGGCACCCTAAAACATTTCCGACAGTTTAAGACTTAAAAAACATTAAAATTTCTTGAAATTGTACTCACGTATTGAAAAAATAGTGCAGATTCCGATGCGATGATCAGATTTGCGATATATTAATTATATTTTGAGATATCGCCTTCGAACGCGCGCGTTGTTTTTTGGATTCACGAGTTCGAAGTGTTTTTAATACCGTCACCCCCTCAACCCTCATTGACAATGCAAGCAACTCAAAATTTCTTGTGCGATGTTGGTATTATTTATCGTATTTACTTGTATTACTCGTAGCGGACGATCTACGCATTATTTCTCCTCAAAATTTCTACCAGTTCAGTTTCTAAGGGTAGCAGTCATAGAGCAAAGCATGTTTTAATGCGGCTAAAACGCTCGCTTAATTCAGATTCCAACGATCGAACTTTCTCACCCGAATAGTACTCGGCTGGAGATACATCATTTTAAAAATGCGATAACTTCAGTTTGCAATAACCAATTGTAGAATGTGATATATGACATTGTAGAAAATATGTCATTCTTTGCTTCCATATAATTATATTTTTAATTCAACAACGACAAAAAGATGAAAATCAAGTGTAATAACTTGACAAAATTCGTTTTTGAAAGTTCTTTTTCATTCGGCTTGAAAACTTACAAAATGTACTTGCGTCTCCTTCATATTAATACCATATGAAAGGTAATTTAATACACTTTACAAATATGTCAATTTTGAAGCCGTTTATTTCTTAATCGGGTCAGGAGCCAACAAAGACCAGCAAAGGACAAAATAAAATATCATATTGTTGGCTTTCAGCGGCAATCCAGCCCGTTGATTGGTTGAATCAGCATCACGCAGATTCTACACGTCTCGCGAAGAAGAGAGAGGGGGAGAGAGAATTTCTCTTTCCCCGCACAGCGCGTTGTTCCGAGGGGAGCCTGGTATTGCGTTATTTGAATGAGGCCAATCACTGGCCCGCTTCAAACACACCCCTTCGTACCATCCAATGGGAATGCTCGTTCGCATTTTAGTTGTTCTTAATTTGTACCTGAGTGGTATTTTCTTGGCTCCTGACCCGATTATCCAACGCAACAAAATAAAACCTACGTATCCTGAAAGAGTATAAAACATGCTTTACAATGATTATAAAATCAATGAGACGCAAGAAGCATAAACTGTTATTTTTCACCTCTGAACTTATTATTTTTTGGTGATATTTGACAACAAATTGCACTGGTAAAATTTGATTTAATACTTGATTAATTATGATAGACATAAAATATGATTCTTCCTCTAACATTTGATACCACATTCATTCATTAAAGACTATGTTAAGGTTCCATAAAGCTCAAAATAATACCCCTCTGCTTTGCTCATTGGTGCGTGCGGTTCGGAAATCTATGAATACGATATGAATAAATACAGTGGAATCGGGCTGAGTTGCATTCTGACCAACGAACGTTGAGGGCGGTAAACACGAGACCGTGTTGCCTTCAGGAAGGTCAACTCGTATATTGTTATACACGCAGTCTATGAGAAATCGCGAATTATTTTTTGTGACCATTTCGAAGGGCGCCCCAGTTGACAGTAACGTTTTTCGGTAGATTGTAGATTTGATAAATAGACCAGAAGTCCGATTTTGTACAGATTGACACTAAAATATATAATTTTGTTTGACATTTCATGTACATATGGGATTTTTTTACAAAATCGCTCATTCCAATCATAGTCTTATTAAAATAAACCGCATCGGCATTTTCATGATGATAACAATTTTTGTCGGCAAAAATGTGTGTACAAAAACCGTTTGTGAGTGAGGATGACGTATCGAGATATTAAGCAGACGACAAAAACGAGCATTCTCAAAATGCCGGAATTGTATTTGTATGCTATTTATTCCTGTCTTAGACTTAGGATAATTAACTGACGTTAGGGTATAACATCATTTAAACTAGAACTAGACTCTGTGGCGACTCTGCCGATTAAGCACATTAATGTGCTTTATTTAAAACAAATTTGCGACTTACTTTTGCCCATTCATTGGCATTGACATTGTAATTTGTATACGATAGTGACCGGCAAGTGACTTCGCGATACGGTGTCTGAGAATGAGCTACGCCGGTCGGGTCGGCGGCAGGCGAGGCTAGTCTGCCGCTCATTCACCGCTCTTCTGCTCCGGCTCTGACTCGACGCTAGCTCATCTTCATGCAGTCAGTCTCGGTCCCGCGTCTCTGTCTTTATACGAAAGCCGTGGTTTTATTTTTACCTAATGTATGGCCTACTTTGTATCATTATTGAAGGAGATCCAGTTTATCAATTCCAACCCAAATCATGTAAATTAGTCTTGTTCTTGGAGATTTCACCTCAATCTTTGACTTTGAGTCTTGTATTGACTATTGGACCTTTTTACTCGCTTGAATTTGATACCTGTTTTTGTTGGTCAAGTTAAAAAAAGAAATGTCTAGCTTAGACGTAGCCTAGGCAGGCTAGGGTAGGCCCTATTTAGATAGGTCTTAGCCTTAAGCCCTTATTTGGGGTAATAGTACGTTTCACCAGGTTTAATTACATTTAAATTAGATCTGGTTTGCAAAACAAAAAGAAAAGTCAATTCAAATCACAGTGCAAATTGCATTTTTTTTTTTTGTGGGGGGGGGGGGGGGGTATAAGACTATCCAACCCCAAAGGCATGTACATAGTTGCCTGCATCAACCAGTATGATCATGAGTGGGGAGAAATTAGCCAAAATAAACATGGTGTCCATTCTTTAGGAGTGTAGGCTTACTTATTTGAACCCCTTTATTATCTTTCATTGAATATGTGGTCATGATTGCATTAATGTAAAGGGGGTTTAATGCCTAAAATAGATAGAATTATTTTGTAAATCTTTACTCCAGGAACTCAACAACAAAAAAAGGAAGCTAGGCAGCGTAAAAGGAAACTGGCATAATACTTCCATTTTGTTTCTCATTTGGGTAAAGGATGGGGGTGGTCCAGAATCAAGCCTGTAATATTCCACTGAATAGATGTCGATGTCTTATTCCTCTTCCAATAAAGTGCAGCTTCAGGCTTGAAGACTATGCACCATTTATCAAAACAAAATAATTTACATCAATTTCTTTAATCACCATCATAGCCACCTTTCAACTAATCATTTAACAGGAGGGGGTCAAAATAGTAAAACATACATGTTTTGCAATGATTTGACAAAAATATCCTGACCTGAAGGGGAAAATATAAGACTATCATGCCACACTTCATACACCCTGTTAGTTAAGAGGAGCTCTCCAATCAGGAATTCCACCATGACACTCAACATCATCCACTAACCATTATCACCACAATCAGTGTGCCAACAAATATAGTCTCATTTAGCTTCAATTTAAAAATAAGAAATAAACATTAGATACCAAAGTAATAAGATTTGTTCTTGAATTATGATATTTCATAGATTATTTTGTTTGCAATATTGAAAGTTGTAGATGGATGCAAGCAGAAAATGAAAGTAAACCATTCATTGATAAAAATGTGGCTTTTGCATGAATCTATTTATCTACACACCGAGACCAAGTCAAATGAATGAGTGAGAGTTGAATAGATTTAAACATGATGTCCTCTTTTTGAAAGACAAAGCAAATGGTTGAGACTTGAGACATAATTATAATATGAAGGAAAAAAATGTTT
This sequence comes from Echinarachnius parma, assembly GCA_037951105.1. Taxonomy (NCBI): domain Eukaryota; kingdom Metazoa; phylum Echinodermata; class Echinoidea; order Clypeasteroida; family Echinarachniidae; genus Echinarachnius; species Echinarachnius parma. The sequence continues at coordinate 101,498 of JBAMJV010003818.1, read as the reverse complement.
TTAAAGCTAGCCTGAGAAGGGGCTTGGAAATGTAATCTCTGCATGCATGTTGAGGTAAATTGAAGGCTGGTCGTCTAAACCACCAATAATTACACATTGCACCATTCGTTTCAGTTAAGAATGCATTCTTTCATGCATCGTTTATTGAACTCATTGGGAGAGTATATGAAAATCAGCTTGTAACATGTACACACTGGTTATATACACTCTGGTTGTATACAGAAAGTGCATGCCTAAAGCTATGCATGCAACCCATGCACATCACATGTACAATGCAATTGCAGTCTACATAGTTTATGTTGTTTACAAGTACAACAACAGGTCACTGTTTGACCTACATTCAGTTAGGCAAATCTAGAATTGTCTAGACTGCAACTAGTCTGGGTTTTCCTACGAAAATACACCGCGCTGGTGGACTGTACCAAACGGAAGAAAAAGACCCTAATAATATACTACAGAAAATACCTGGGAACATTTTTAAAATTCAGATCTTGAAATAACAAAAGGTTGTAACAGCCATTTCATCAGTCTAACTAAGATCTTTTACCAATCTGTAAAGTGAAACCTTGTTATAACGAGCATGATGGTTCTCAGATAGCCTTGGGTTTAAAGCAATTACCTGCACTATATCATTATCAGGTAACTTATGTGATAACAGGTCTCCTTATAAAGAGGTTCCACTATAATATAATGATCAATTTTCACAAACAAAATATTACATCTATTCAGGTTTGCCTACAATGAAAGTGATTCAATCAATTTTGTTATGGGGCGATTTTATCATTTTTCTTTTAACTTGACCATGAGGAAAATGGAAATCTATAATATAGATTCAGAATAGAAAAGAAATGAGCCTGAGGGTTAGACAATTAGATTATGGAAATATCATTTTTCTTGCATCATTTTAATTCTTTATCACTGCAAATGATTTCACCAACTAAAATGACTAGAGACGTCAACTTTTGCAAGGTCATGCTCTATAAGTCTCTAACCTCTGAGCTACATGGCACTCCTTCAAAGATTCTTCCTCAATGCACATACTAGACGGGTTCAGGAAAGTACCACTATGAGATGCATTCTAGCTCAGTGCGGGTTAGAACACAGTAAAGCAATTGACAGGTCTTAGGTAGAATCATAAGCCTATTTTCTTTGCTCACTTTCATAGTTTCATTAAATTAATTTATTTCTGATCAGTTCCCATATGTTTGGATTTAAAAGAATTAGGAATGCCTAATTTTGTTACAGTGGAACCTTTTTATACCAAACTTCATTATAACGAGGTACCTGATATAGCATGGCTTGTCCATTGCTTGTGAACACTACCAAGTAACAGCCATGGTGATCTGTCATGCTCCTATAGTCCGAAGATCTGTAATTAAAGAATGCAAACACACACAGAGAAAGAATGTTAGACTATAGATAGCAATTGCACTTTCATTTATTGATTTTGGTATAACATATTCTCGAGTCCATGGAAAACAGAGTGGAGTATTTTTAGGGAACAGTCATGAATGAGTTAATATTAATAAAACTTTATAAACTTTAAAATAAATTGTCTTGACCTCAAAAAGCATGTAGAGTAATAAAAGTTATCAACAAAAATTACCAAAACATGCAAATAAATTGAATAAGAAGGTGACAAATGATATTGAACACAATGAAGAAATTTGCTTGAATTATATAGCTTAAAGTTTAATCATTCATTGCCACAAACCAATAAATAAATTCACTGAGAAGTTGATCTCCGAGATAGTTAGGATGTATAATACCAATAAATAATGAATTCAAAATATGAAAAGAAAAACTTGAATGGCCTTAATTATTCCTCTTATCCAAATTAATACTTAATTATAAATAACGGGGAAAAAGCTAAGCTATGAAGAAAAAAAAAGAATCCTGCACCAAAAAAATGAGTGGGATGATTAAATTATAGTAGAAAGAATACCTGTGCCTGTGGATAGCTGTGGATAGCTGTGCATATAGCGAGTAAAGAACCGGCAGATAAGTAATCCTGAAGTACACTGTAACACCAGCCTATATCACCAGTCGCCAGTCCTTGTTGAACCACATCCTCAAAATATTGCTATGAGATGAAAAAAATATAACATTCATAAGAAAAAATATTCACTTAATTTCACTAACATGTTCTTGATGTGGAATGAAAATACTAGACCAAAATAGTAAAAAAATACATCTGTTCAGAGAGTGCAAATTAGTAATTAGCTCCTGAAAACAGTGAAATGACAAACGAGCTCCTGTAAAGTCTCAGTTAAAAAATGCAAAATTGATTGATTGACTTTAGGGTTTAAACTGATGATTAGGTACTACATTTACTTTTCAGTCAAGAGCCAGTTAAGTAAACGTAAAAAAAAAAATCCTTGAAAAGAAGTTTTTTTTATTACTTAGACATTTCTTGGTCCATCATTTTGTATTGTCATCAATGATTTAGAATGGGCTACAAACGATACATCCTAAACGTGCAATCAGAGTAATAAGGGGTTGAACAAAAACATCAGATAAAAATGTGAATTAATGCTTTCCAGTCTGGGGCTGGCATGTGTTTGCAGGACAAATTGAATGTCAGTGCAGTGGCTGGAAGAAAACAATTAGCCAGGCCTAGGGTCAGTCTCTCACTCTCGGAATCTTTCTTGTTTTTAATTTAAATTTAAATAAATTATTATTAACCAGGGCCATGGCAGGAGTCGGGACCGCAATAAAAATCAATGATTAATAAATCATTGAAAGATGTAGCCTATTGCTAGGACAAGTCAACTGATCTCTCTAAATCTAATGTGATTAAACATTACCGGTTCTTGGATTATCTAAGGTAGATGGCAAACCATCGTTTTAAGGCCGAGTATAATTATTAGTCCAGATTGCCGAGACGGCCAGAGAAGCCGAGTATGAGAGAGGGACACCTTAGCTTAGCTTCGCCTGCCGACAAGACCGGCGTGGCTCACTTCTTGTTCTACTCTAGCCCACCGGCACCGGCAAAGGCAAAGCCGGTGAAGTTACCGACTTTTACTTTAGTTCAGCACTTGCATGTCTTTGTTGCCATCCATTATTCGGTCTTAGAGTTAGATCGATCGACAAAATGAATCGTTTTCATTGCCTATTTTACTGGTTATTTTAGTAATAGAATGGCCGACAGTAAGAGACTGAAATTAAATGTTAAAAGATGCCACAAAAACAAAAGATTTGTCGATCTATTCCAGCCGCGCCCCGCCCTCAGACCAGTTCCACTTCCAAATATTTCTTTCAAATTAATAGGCCTAATGAAAATGAACTCACAAACTAGTTTCAGATATTATTTCAATCAAATTGTCGACATGATGACAAGTAGACACAATCTATAAAATAAGGTATTACAGCATTTTAAAATAAAATCGACTTACTATTTTGTGAAAGTTGGATTCCGCCGTTCAACAGCTGTACGTTGTCGTCTGCTATTTTAAAAGGCTCATTCACTATTGTGATTTGTACACACAGTTGAAATGCCAAATATGTGTAATAACTTAGAAATGCCGGTGTAACTTCTTTTATTAAAAAATTAATTTGAATGACCAATTTTGGTTACATTTCACATATCTGATGAAATGTCCAGAAAAAATTATATGTTCAGTGTCAATCTGTACAAAATCGGACTTCTGGTTGGTGTATCAAATCTACAATCTACGGAAAAACGTTACTGTCAACTGGGGCGCCCTTCAAGTGGTCACAAAAAATAATTCGAGTTGACCTTCCTCGAGGCAACACGCAAGTGTTACACGCCCTCAACGTTCGTTGGTAGGTACCTAGGTCGTGCATGCAATACAGTGCAGTGCATTATTGTACTGTGCATAAAGTACGCGGTTGTTGCATACGTCCAGTCTAGTCAAGTCCACACTATTGCCAATATGGGGAATTACCGGATTTTGAAGTCAACATCAAGACTCATCAACTCAACCTTTTAAACCAAACAAGGCAAAACATTTTGTTTTCCAGCAATAGCATCTTTATATTTGGACACAGGTATGCATTGTACATATTTGTAGCTATGCTTCGATCTTCCGTAATGATGAAATGTGAAATAATTCTTATTAAATTGCATGAGTCATGAATATGATTATGAATAAAGTGAAAATAATAGTGTTGACTTGTTGAATGATTGAATGATGGTTTTGAATCTTCTTTGTCTTGCCTGTCCTGACTGGTTTGTTCAGATGTGTGTTGACTTACAATCTTGTCAATATGTGAGCAACGTTAAAGCAATCGCTAATGGAAGATGGTCGCCGGTCGGGTCACGACTCACGATCCGATTCCCAGATTTCAATCCAGTGCAGCGGTTTGGTGAACGTATCGATCGCGGCATTCTCTTTGAAGATGTGCCCACGACTTGGTATGCATGACTAAAAGAACCCATGCTCTATGTAATTTGTATAGCGCATCGGTTCTTTTAGTCATGCATGCCAAGTCGTGGGCACGTCTTTGAAGAGAATGCCTCGATCGCTCGCTTGTGCGGAGCATTGCCGTAGCCGGCTGGCCTGGGTATCGTTGATAGCACGCGATTGTGGGCACATCTAATAAAGTAAATGGTCCAGTCAGCTGGACCATTTACACGCTATAACGTTAATAAGGTGTAGCAAAGCATACCAGCCATTCGTACAGTTTTCTATTGAGCAATATTAATTCCCATTCAACACTTTAGTACCGTTGGTTTTGGGAAGCCCCGCTAAAAGGCGCTAGTGCTACAGAACCGGACTGGAAATAATCATGTTTTTCTACATATTCATTATATTGCAGTCTTCAAAACAACAGAGTTGGTATTATCAAATTATATGAATTGTTGATAACATTAACAAAATTTTTTTTTGCTTATTTGCAGGTAAATGAAGCAACTCAGGAATTATTTAATTTTAGGGGGCTACTTTTCCAATCTGATGGATATCCAGATATTTTTCACATAATAGTGATAATTAATAATACCCAAGGCTATGGTAATTTTAGGGGCTACCTACTGATTTCAGGGGGCTATTTTGAAAATTAGGGGGCAAAATCGCCCTCAGCCCTCATATATTTCCTACCCTGAATTGGAGGGAGGAATCAGCCAGTAAAAATATAAGTGCTGAATAGTGCAGCAAGCAGGAGTGGTTTTGCTCCGTACAAGTACAACACTATTACTAGAGTTAGTAATGTACATGTAGCTATGTGTGATTGTGGGCAACTCAAATCTGTTCAAGTACAAGTAAAACATGATTCCTGACGTGTACATCTCATCTAGAAACTGAGAGAAATTTGCCAAGCTACCCAGAACTACATGTAGAAGTACAATAATTTATAACATTTTCTCTTTTTTCCCCACAATTTTGGGGCAAGTCAATTTCCTATATTCAACAAGTACATTTTCTATTCGGGCATTACATTTTCTGTTTGGGCAAGTAAAATATGAATATTACTGATTTTACTTTCCCAAATGGGCAAGTAGAAAATAAAGTTAGTGTTTTTAAAATCTGGAATAACTTGGGAAGAAAATACTCCTACTCACTATTTTAAAAATATGCCTCTAAAGACTATCTTCATTACATGTAAATAATTTGTCAGTAAATTTTTTTTTTTTTGCTTTCAAAATGGGTAATTCTGTCCATTTAAATCGCTGTTACCAGCAAGTACCATTTGCCAACATTGAGTAATACCGTGTTGGTAATTGCATGCTATAAAATGTATGTTTTCTTTGACTGGTGATGCAACCATTTACTGTATACACTGACTAAAAACTGTATTAACATGGTAACAACGTAAACCTGATCAATATTCCAGGTTCTCATTGGAATTCTTTACAGACAGGAACCAGGTTTAATAGGTTTCTACAAAAGGCTATTTTATTTTATAAAAATGCAAAATATTTCATTTGACAACAACAAAAATGAAAAATATGAGTTTCATCCAAAGCCCACTTAATATTTTATTACAATTTTAGCGTAGCAAAGTTTGTGAGTTTGTGAGTGTAAACTTTGTATACAAAATAATTTATCCCTCAAGTGGTGGATTTTGATTTTTTGCAGAACCTAATAATTCATTCCTATTACATGTGTTTTATTTTACTTGTGACCAGTGGTTTTACCGTTGGGTCAATGAGAAACAAATAGCAACAAAATTATATATAACATGGTCAGTAAGATACCGATTGGTTCTTTTGTGCACGCTCACTTCACTACTCACTAGATCTAGTCCAGGTCATGGAGGAATCTTGTTTACATGGGTATTTCATTAGTCTCAATATTAATTAACAGGTTAAAAATACATCGGATCAAGTTGTAAACTGTTAAATCTGCCTTAAATTACTCATGGGCCTCTTTTCCTATTTGTAACTGTTGATATCCTTTTTGGTAGGCCCATGGTAGAGACAAATATTTTCAATAGACTTTGTTAACAGACCTACAGCCTCAAAATGGGAAAATTGTATTTTCGTGTGTAATGAAAGATATAGAGAACAACATATATTTCTAAAAATCAGGGATAAAATTAATTTTTTGAAGGCTACTTTTTAAGCTTGCCAGCATTAAATAGCAATATAAAATTTGTTTTCTAATTTTGAACTCTATGCAAATTTACAGGGGCTCTTTTATGATTTTCTGGGGCTCATTTTGGCATTTCGGGGGCGAATTTGCCCTGAGCCCACATGTACATGTATTGTTTTCACTGCTAAAAATCATCAGTGTTGTGTTTATAATAGAACTTTTAAATTTACATTCCATAATAAAAAGAGAGACAGCAAAACTGGGAAAATGCTTCCTGACGCTGACTGCTAGAAAATCATCAATGTTGTGTTTACAATAGAACTTTTAAATTTACAATCCATAATAAAAAGAGAGACAGCAAAAGTGGGAAAATGCTTCCTGAAGCTCCTGCACACGTACGTGTGCTCACATGCATCTCTGTACATCATAAATCAAGTGCTATTTTTAATAGCCAGAGACAGATGAGTAATGGGTATTAAAGTGGAAGTCCACACTCAATATGAGTTGTTTGCAAATAAAAGGAGAGGAAGGAGAGGAAATATTACACAATTTTTAACAAAATGAGGTCAAGAAGTCAGTTCTAACTTCTAATAAAAGTTTGCCATAATTATGTGCTTGAAATACCACAAAATATAATTATATTTTCCTAATTGTTTTATAATTTTTAAAAGCAGTCAGAGAAATACACTTGGGCTCAGGATTTACATGTAGGTCCCCTAAAAAAAAGAGCCCCATAGAGCCCCCCTAATCATAAAAGAGTCTGTATATAAGTTTGCATATATCTAGAGAGTGCTATGTTCATGCATATAAGCATGACATTTAAGTATCCCTAGTCTTTCCCTGTTTTAGAACTAGAATATCCATGGCTAAATAAATGTCTATCTCGACACAACCACAATGTATTGTGAAAACAAATGAAAAACTGTTTTTACAAGCTAAAATGAGAAATAATTACGATGTATAAAACCAGTGACAGATAACAAGGAAATCGAGGAAACAAGGAAATCCCAGAAAATAGTTTTGATCATCCTTAATCAACAAAATGTCCTTGTTTCCAAGGTGCATCTGAATTCATGACTAAATCCTGTCACTAATCAATCTCTGTTCCTAAAGGTTTCCTGTGCACAAACTCTTCTTTAATCAGTAATTGCCGAGGAAAAGAAGCTTCAGCAAGAAAAGAGGAGAGTACAAGAGGCAAGAGAGAGGCCTGTGATGTGCACAGGTATTGCATGCTGCAGCTATCAATAAAAGATGACTTGATGGTATTAGAAAGAAAAAAGAGCAGACTTCAATGACTAGCCGGATCATTTTGATCATGAAACCTTATCAACATTTGAATTTATAACTAAACCCTCTCATTTGAATCGCAGTTTCCAAAGGTCTCCTATACACGGACTCTACTTGAATGGATAAGCGACCAGCTCCCTGATTTTACACTAATTACACTTACAAGTGCTTAGAGGTTCTTTGCAAAATATTTTATTTAATTTTTCGAATATCTGTTATTTATTTTTCTTCTTATTATCATCCAGGGAAGAAACTTCAGAAAAAAGTAAAGGAGAGTGCAAGATAGACCTGTGATGAGCACAGGTATACCGCATGCTGCAATCGATGATGACTGGATGGTAATAGATAGACAGAAGAGCAGACTTCAATGAAGGAGAAACAGAAGGACTAGTCGGATCATTTGTTATCATCATACCTTATCAACATTTGAATATCTAATTTAATCTAAACCCTCTCACTTGAATCTCTGTTTTCAAAGCTCTCCTGTACACAAACTCTACTTGAATGGATCAGCGGCCAGGTCCCTGATTTTACACTACTTACACTTAGCTAGGCTCTTTGCAATTTGAGCTATATTATGATTATCTATTTTTTAAATTTTTCTTCTTATTATCATCCAGGGAAGAAACTTCCGCAAGAAATAAAGGAGAGTGCAAGATAGACCTGTGATGAGCACAGGTATACCGCATGCTGCAATCGATGATGACTGGATGGTATTAGATAGACAGAAGAGCAGACTTCAATGAAGGAGAAACAGAAGGAGAAGCCGGGTCGTGGGGACCTGAAGATGACCAGGCACGGCATCAGGCTGCGCACCCAGCCGCGCCTCGACACAAAGTGGCTCAAGATTGATATTCAAGTGAGTTTTGTCTCTGCTCTTAAATTGGTTATTAAAGTTAGTACTAGTCATTATCTGTCTATACTCTATAGTGACCACCTATGGGAAACAAGAAAAGTAGCCATTGTAGACAGGTGACCAGGCATGGTATTAGGTTGCACACCCAGCTGCACCTCGACACAAAGTGGCTCAAGATTGATATTCAAGTGAGTCTTGTCTCTCTTAAATTGGTTATTAAAGGTAGTATAATACCTTTCTATATACCATCTATTAAAGAAAAACAAGAAAAGTAGTTAATGTAGACGGGTGACCAAGCATGGCATCAAACTGCGCACCCAGCCGCGCCTCGACACAAAGTGGCTCAAGATTGATATTCAAGTGAGTCGTGCCTCTCTATTTAAAATTGGTTATTAAAGTTAGTACTATAGTCATTATAGTGAACACCTATGGGAAACAAGACAAATAGCCTTTGCAGACAGGTAAGCTGTAAAGACAATTCTATAACAATGCTTTTCTCTACATGGGATCACTTTTGGTGGCCACTATCAGGTTGGCTGCTAGACAGGTGGCCAATAACACAAGTTTGACTGTTAATGTTTCCCGAAACAAAGCATCTTCAAAATATTTTGAAAACAATAATTAGAATACCGTAATGGAAAATTAGTGATAGATGTAGTTGATTGCAATCATATATGAAATAATGCAGACAACACTTTTTTAAAAATCTTGTCAAAATTTTGAAATGTTAATGAGAAGTTCCAAAAAATAGTATGGTATGTGTGCTTGTCACCTGGTTGTAGGCATGAAACATGTTACATGAATTGTATCATTTATGTAAATAGGAAGAAGCAAAGGAAGTCATGCTCTGTATTTGTATAGCAAGCTTGTCATCAGAAACCTCTCGCTGCCTGAATCATGTCCTCCATCCCTTCCTTCCTCTTTCAGACCTCTTCACTTCTCTTTTCTCTCCCCGTCTCTTTTCTCTGCCTTTATCATATTTTCTCCTTTTTATTTGTATTCCATTGTTATATTTCTCCCCATTTGTTTATATTTTCTCCCTACCCTCCATCCATCTTGATGTATCACCACCTTTCAATATCCATCTTTACTTCTTTATTCTATATCACCTTTTGGCATCCATACATTAAAGGGATCTAGTAACTTTGTTTGCAAGTGCGAAAAGTGATGAGTGATTAAATAACATGTGTATTGGAGAGATCTGATATGTTCATAAAGTTATGTTTGAAAATTTCACGTTGATTGGATGTTTTTTGGCTGAGTTATGAGCAAAAATGCAAAGTGATATTCACTAACTCATTGTACTTACTTTGTACAGGGCTTAAATCATCCCGTAGATAATTTCATATTTGAAAAACCGTAACCTGTCCCGTGCTTTTATTGTTAATATGAGTATGATAAGGTATGAGAGAACCACTAGAGTTCCAAGTAAGTTTTGAGCATTTGGACAATGTTACTAAGTCCCTTTAATTATCCTCCCACCAACATTTATTATCTCTCTTCATCATTCTTCCCCATCTGCTTACCTCTCTGTCTATATCCATCTTTCTCCCTAATTATTTCTGTCAGTCTGTCTGTCTGCTTATATCTGTCTCTCTATAATAATAATAATAATATATTACATTTATATAGCGCTTAATACAATGTTTCTATTAAAGCGCATTATAATTATCCTTGGTCATCAGGTACAGGTCAAACCCGCACAATTATCTTTCTGTCTGTCTATATTTCTCTCTCGCCCCCTCTTTCTGTCTTTCTCTCTCTCGTCCTCTCTCACCCTGTACTCGGGTTTCTTGTCTCGTTGCCAATCTCTCATCATGCTCAGGGGGAAATGTTGACATTTTATTTGTAATGGAGGACTACGCTCAAGCTAATTTTGTTTCCATTGTAATCAATGATAATTTAGGGTGCTTTCCTTTTAACCCTTTGACTACCGGAACCGGGTGGGTTGTGTACAAAGTCTATGGAGATTTCAGAATCTCTAAGGGAATGGGTTAAAGCATAAATACATATATATATGATCTACTTCAAGCAGTGACATAGCGTGATCAGACAAATTTGGGGGGACATTTATGAATTTCTTTATTTAAAAAAATGTTCCTGATATGTTTTTAAAAGTTTTTTTTATTTTATTTGTTTTAATTAAATTAAATTAATTAATTAATTATTATTATTATTATTATTATTATTATTATTATTAAAATATTTTTTTTTGGGGGGGGGGGGGGGGTGGGGGGGACACCTGCCCCCCATCCTCCGTAGTTATGCCTCTGCCCTCAAGCCTGTTTTGTGCTCCTCATCCTGTTTGGTGCAATTGGAGGGTGCCTTTCGGAAAGTCACATTGACTGACCTGTGGAATGAAAGAAAGTAAGGCTGCTTTTCTAATTTCTAGGCTTTTCTGGGTCCAATATGATATCCCGCAATCCCCTCATTTATATAATTATGTTGATTTGTTCTCATATTCTTATTTGGTTTGATTGCAGGGTGCCTTTGGGAATGTCACCTTGAGTCACCTGTGGAATGAGTTGGTGCGAGAGGGGGAAGTGACCCTGGGAATGGCTGACAACATCATCAACTCTGCTGGGTTTCCCGCTAAAAAAGGTAACGCATAAAGCTACCCTTAAACAAAACCCAATTCAATCATAGAGGAAACTGACCAGAAATATATGAAACGAGAGGCCAAGTGCCACTTTGTGGCAGCCGCCGATATACCTCGGGGAGCTAAGTCTCTGTGCACACCAAAATTTAAACCGCTTTTGCATATACAACGTTCGTAGATATAATATACAACTGAGGCGAGCAATACGGCCTACACATTGTGTGCGTACCAAAAGTAGCAGCGCAGTGAGTGCACATGTATTGCGTTGGCGTACTATGATCACCCAGTGACCGTGCCACAGCGAGCCTTTGCATTGCGTGTGCACCATCTAAAACATTGCAGCCTACATTTATTGCATTGGGGTACTATGATCACCCAGTGACCGTGCCACAGCGACCCTTTGCCTTGTGTGTGCACCATCTAAAACATTGCAGCCTACATTTATTGCTTTGGCGTACTATGATCACCCAGTGACCGTGCCACAGCGACCCTTTGCCTTGCGTGTGCACCATCTAAAACATTGCAGCCTACATGTATTGCGTTGGCGTACTATGATCACCCAGTGACCGTGCCACAGCGACCCTTTGCCTTGCGTGTGCACCATCTAAAACATTGCAGCCTACATTTATTGTGTTGGCTTACTATGATCACCCAGCAACCGTGTTGTTGATTTTATTATGCCTCCGCAACGAAGTAGCCGGAGGCATTATGTTTTCGGGTTGTCCGTCCGTCCGTACGTCCGTACGTCCCGTTCTCGTGATCCCGTTATCTCAAGAACCGATTGACGGATTTTCACCAAACTTGGGTCATGTATGTATCTTGGGGGGCCGATGATCTGATTAGATTTTGGGGTCATGAGGTCAAAGGTCAAAGGTCACAGAGCTCATTATATATGCAAAAATAGCTCGTGATCGCGTTATCTCAAGAAGGGATTGACAGATTCTGAACAAACTTGGTACATGTATGTTCCTTGGAGAGCCAATGAACTGATTAGATTTTGGGGGTCATGAGGTCAAAGGTCACAGGGCTCATTATATGTAAAAGTAGCTTGAGATTGGAAATCTCAAGAACTGAATATCAGATTTCAATCCAAATTGATACCTGAATGTATCTTAGGGAACAATTGTAGTCATTAGATTTTGGGGTCATGAGGGCAAAGGTCAAGGTCACTGATAGCTCATAATTGTGATACGTCAAGATCTAAAAGACAGAGTACCATCAAAATTGAGTTAACAGAATTAATTCAGTGTACAGAATTAATTCAGTGTATATGTTGATTTGGGCTTGATATAAATAAATTGCGTAATGGCGGAGGCATCATTTTCGACTGCGCGCAGTCGAAGATCCATCTAGTTTGGTCTGCTGTCATTCTGTTGTTGGTCTTGCTGATGTGACTGGGCCTTTAAGCGTATCCATTGCGTGCTTAGTACCTGTATCATAGTGCTTTACAAAATGTGAATTGCATTTCATTGTACAATTGTGAAAAAATGGGGGAAATATGATTATAAAAAGTTCAAAGTGATTAGAAAATGGGAAGGATGTAAAAGAGAGCTTAGATTAAAACAAGTATTGAAAAACTGTAACCGTAGGAAACAATGTTTTAATCAATGCGATCACTAATGTTCAAAATGCTTTATTATAATCGATTGAGCAATGGTTAGATTAGATTTCCCCCTGAAAGTAACTAACTAATAAGATAAATTACATTTTGTGTTCATTATATTCACAACTTGTTCCTTGGGGAGCAAAGACAAATAAGTTTGTTCCTTTTTCTGTGGGTCATTAAACCGAAACTAGCTGAAGCTAACAGGAAAGTCTTTTGGAGTGTTGCCATGGAGATATTTGAATGAAGCAGATCCTGCCAACCATCCCTAAGAGGATAAGAGGGTAAGAAGATAATTAATAAATGCTCAATAGCATTACTTTTCTCAGGATCTCTGTACAGTTTTTCAAGGAAATTACTGCAATTAGTCTTGTAAATAGATTTGTACTTGATTTGTATTTGAACTGTTTTGGAAGTCAAACAGTAAAAGCAGAGAACAGTTGTTTACAAAAACTATTATTTCCATTATTTATTAGTGATATCCAAGAGGAAATGTTTGGCTAGAAGTGACAGGATGTATTTCCTCATCAGTACCAGTATGCCAAAAAGGTAGCATTTAGCCTACAGGCTGGGCTAATTGTGTTGTTAGATTAGATTTGCGATATATGGTTAGACCGGGCCATTATATATGTCGATTCAAATATTTGTTTTATTCTTTCATACCTGTATGAATCTTCCCACTGATTTGTTACAGCTGGATGGAAGGGATAATGTTATGAAATAATTGTCCAATATTTATCCCAATATTTGTAAAATTACATTTTAAAACATGTATGTACATATGCATTAGATGGAGTAATCTCAAACTTAAGTATATGATGTCACAACTTGTTCATTTAAAATATTTCTAGTCAGTTTCCTCCTATGTTTGAATTCAACTGGTTCTTTAATTAAATATTCACTGCATGTATCAGTATGTATGTTTAATGAGCTCAGATTCAAACAGCTGCTGTTTATTGACATTTTCAAAGAGCAGAATATCTTTCTTTTACGTCTCCCATAATAGAATTGTATTCTTTTGTCTCTGTTTTGTATTACAATGTGAATTATTCTGCGGTAGATATTGAAGGTTTCGATGGTAAAGGCTAGATTCTAAGATGAATTAGATAAATGAAAAATGAGCAAAGAATGTTGGATTAATAAATTAATGTTTGACACTTTGTTTTTGATTCCTCCATTTTGTCATCTCGTGTGTTTACACAAAGATAAAGTAAACTGTAGTTTACATTGTTTCGTAAAATCATGTGTTTATTGACATTTTCAAAGAGCAGAATATCTTTCTTTTACGTCTCCCGTAATAGAATTGTATTCTTTTGTCTCTGTTTTGTATTACAATGTGAACTATTCTGCGGTAGATATTGAAGGTTTTGATGGTAAAGGCTAGATTCTAAGATGAATTAGATTAATGAAAAATGAGCAAAGAAAATTGGATTAATAAATTAATGTTCGACACTTTGTTTTTGATTCCTCCATTTTGTAATCTCATGTGTTTACACAAAGATAAGGTAAACTGTAGTTTACATTGTTTCGTAAAATCATGTGTTTATTGACATTTTCAAAGAGCAGAATATCTTTCTTTTACGTCTCCCGTAATAGAATTGTATTCTTTTGTCTCTGTTTTGTATTACAATGTGAACTATTCTGCGGTAGATATTGAAGGTTTTGATGGTAAAGGCTAGATTCTAAGATGAATTAGATTAATGAAAAATGAGCAAAGAAAATTGGATTAATAAATTAATGTTCGACACTTTGTTTTTGATTCCTCCATTTTGTAATCTCATGTGTTTACACAAAGATAAGGTAAACCGTAGTTTACATTGTTTTGTAAAATCATAATGTGTATAAAGGTCAATAAGCTAGGTTCATAAAGGAAATGAATACTACATATATGTACATACATGCCTGTAAAGTGTCTAACTCCACGAAAATTACTTGGAGCTTCCTCGTTTCTCTTCTACCGTGTTGTTTAGCTTATGGTAAGAGAAGAATAAAATAGGGTTAGATTTTTTCAAATGCCCCTTTAGTATGACGATATCTATCATTCAGGTCAAGAGCGTTAATGAACGGTCATAAACCTCATAAATGTCATACAGTAATTCGTTGTAAAAGCTGACGCATATTTTCGCTTTTTTAACCAGGAAAGCAGTGTTCTTTTTTAATGAAACTTTCACACATCATTCGAACATATCTTACAATGATTTTGGTACAGGATTGAAGTCTCAAATGTCATTCTGGGCAATATCTGACACTTTACAGGTGCACCTTAAATATTTATTCTTAAATTGAATGGTTGATCAATTGCAAGTAGAAAATGTATGTATTGGACTGCATGAATATGTTTACTTTGTCACATACTCTATTAACATATAGATCACTTGTAAGAGTCTACTTGACACGTTAATGTACAAAGTACATGTATGTATGTACTGTAATTTAATTACAACATCTGATGGGAATATGTTTAGTCATTTGTAGTTTGAATAGAATGTATAATAATAATAATAATTGAAATAAATAATGTTAATAATACTAACTAATGTTGATAGTGATGACAATAATAATCAATTAGAGCAATCATTGAAATTTGTTTTAAATTGTTTAAATTTGTATGTCAGGTTGTTACATTGTAAACATGTATTTTTATTGCAGCGCCCCACAAGAGATCAACTTGTGAATAAATAATTAAATAAAAAAATATAATTTTGGTGAAGAGAGAGCCTTTGCCCCAGGCAAAATAGTCATGGTTAAGCTCATGCTATGAATATATTTTCTAGTTATGCATAGCCTATGTGTCAATTTAATTATGATATTAAATATTCAGTTCCATCTAGATCTCTATGTTTGTGTTGCAGCTAAATAGTTATTAGTACCTTTTACTTGAACAATGGTAGATAACATGGAATTGGATTATCAATAATCTTGTACATGATCCCATGCATACACATACATTTATCTGCTACTTTCTGATTTGCCTGTAGTAGGTATTTACATTTATACAGTACTACACTACATATTGTCTAATGTTCTATCAGACTGCTTCTAATATGCACAGCATGCAAAAAAACAAAATGTAACAATATAAACAAATGTGTGGAATTATTGTGATTTCAAAATTATATGTACAACATGTAGACTTTGACAATGGATGTACATATATTATCTGTTTAAGACGTTGCTCTGCGCCATTGTAATAGAATTGGGTAGTACGAAAAGTGAAATAAACACTGTGAAAACAAAGCTTTGGGCGCTCTTTTGCGCCAGTCTTATTATTTTTATCTTGACATTCAAACCAAGTTTTGTTTTCATTCAGAAATAAAATCCCTGAGGAAGCCTTATGGGCGAAAATTTTGAAACTATGGTTTCACACAGTGTTTATTTCACTTTTCGTACTATTATTATCCATGTGTGTTAAAAGGTTTGTTAGTTTACAAATTCTCAGGATATATAATTTGGTTTAAGTCCTTCCCGTGCCAATTTGGCTCATAAGGCGGCGCATATCTCAGATTCTGTAGCCCTAGGCCACATGTCTACTTAAGTACTGAAAGCTACAAAGGAGACTTAGTCCTCTGCTTACTCTGTGCATTACATTTTCCCTTCTCCATCATTTGATTGCTAAGTGCCTGGCTGGAAGGCAGAAAATATAATTTGTTAAATATCTTTGGTATGACCCAGCCAGGGATCGAACCCGGGACCTCCCATGTATGTGGCAGACACTCTTAAAGGACAATGAAATCCAGACAAATTGTTGTATGTACTATAAAACACTAAATATAATCAATAGTCTCTGAAAATTTGAGCACAATCGGTCAAGAAATAAGAAAACTATGGCCCTTTAAAAAGAACCATGTATTTCTTCGAGTGACTCAAATTGGCAACGTACTCTGGCAAAGTTGTGGACAACTCCCTATACATTTTGTACACACAATTTCAGTTTTGTTCAATTTTCTCAAAATTTATGTTTACCCTTCGTTCGAGTTCAACATATGTTTTGTAGAATGCTTTTATACATAACATATCATGAGTTGGGGGAATAAAAAAAATGTGACTATGAAGAAAACTGTAAAAATGGGAACATTTGTGTACAAAACATATGGGGAGTTGTCCACACACTTATCAGAGTGCGTTGCCAATTTGAGTACCCCATAGGAATAAATGGACATCTTCAAAGAGCCGTAGTTTTCTTGTTTCTTACCCGATTATGCTCTAACTTTCAGAGATTGTTCTTCTTAATCTCTTCAAGACTATGAAAGCAACATTTTGCTTGGGTTTCATTGCCCTTTAACTGCTAAGCCACCATGCTAGGTTGAAACGTTATTCCCCATATTCATGTGAATGTGATGTTTGATTATGGGAGTGTTGTGGTACAACAAAAAAAAAACTTTTTTTTTTCACGAGGGCTATTTTGAAAATTTTGAGGGAGAAAAACGCCCTCGTGAAATTATTCACGAGGGCTATTTTGGGGCTCACAGGGGCTCTTATTTTTGTTTACATCGTTTACACTGCTCACGGGTCTAATACATGATTATCAATATTCATCATGATGTGACCTATCCGATTATGCCATGTTTGGTACGTTTCTGGCGCTTTCCGATCATGCAGACGGCACACGGGGGCGATTTCAAAGAGCTCACAGGGGCTCTTATTTTTGTTTACATCGTTTACACTGCTCACGGGTCTAATACATGATTATCAATATTCATCATGATGTGACCTATCCGATTATGCCATGTTTGGTACGTTTCTGGCGCTTTCCGATCATGCAGACGGCACACGGGGGCGATTTCAAAGGTTTCGGGGGCGAATCGCCCGTCGCGG
Organism: Echinarachnius parma; assembly: GCA_037951105.1. Classification (NCBI taxonomy): domain Eukaryota; kingdom Metazoa; phylum Echinodermata; class Echinoidea; order Clypeasteroida; family Echinarachniidae; genus Echinarachnius; species Echinarachnius parma. The sequence continues at coordinate 83,841 of JBAMJV010003818.1, read as the reverse complement.
CGTCGCCCCGTGTATTTTTTTGGTTGTTGTGGTATAATGGTTCGGGCATTTGTCTTTCAATATGAGGGTCATGGATGCAATTCCAAATGCATTATTATCTATTTGTTGTTGTTAAGAAGAATCGGGGAAAGCACTACTGCGGCCGGAAGGTGCTGACGTGCACCTGTTGTGATGGGCAATGCAGGCCAACCAATGAGTGAAACTGCCACCTTGGACTCTATCTGCTAAGCCATAATGCTCAGTTGAAGTTAATCCTCACATTCATGTATTGTTTGATTCAAATCTGTGTTGTCCTGTTTTTTAGGAGAATCCGGGAAGCACTACTGCGGTCGGAGGGTGATGACGTGCACCTGTTGTGATGGGCGCTGCGGGCCAACCAATGGGTGCAACTGCCCCTCCTGTCAGAAGCTGGACGAGGAGGAGAAGCAGATGGAGGGGCGCGACACCTTGCACTCCACCAGCTTCATGGAGTCCTGGGCGTGGGGGGCGCAGCCAGGTAAGTCCTCCAGGAGTGCAGGTTTATGAAATACACATCATACACATTGGCCCAAATTCTCATCAGTGGCACAATTTTAGTCCAGGTTTATCATTGTTTGAAGGACATACATTTACCAGTTACTATTTAAACTATTTGTGCCACTGATGAGAATTCAGCCATTATGTTCATGAAGCATCAATAACTTTGGGTGATAAGAGTTAAAAGCAACTTCATTTGTTGGATACATAATCACCATAACAAGATAAATAAGCAACAAATATATCTTTGCCAAACAGTAAACATTTTATACTCGATGGATAAACCGTCTGATGTATGTAATTTGTGTACATAATAGTAAGTAATTCGAACTGTGATAGAGATAGAGGCTAGCTTTGTATCAAGAGATTTACCCTAAGTACTATCTCTGACTTCGACTTCCCCTGTCCCAGATGTTGTGGAGCTGCGTAGGTGCCTGACGTCTCTGATCACCGAGCAGCGGGACCTGCTAGGCCAGGCTGCCTTGTTCACCCTGTCTTGTGTACATTTAGAAAGTAATTTGAATTGTGATACAGACTAGCTCTGTTCCTAGAGACTTATCCTATCATCCCTGACTCTAACTCTTCCCCTGTCCCAGATGTTGTGGAGCTCCGTAGCTGCCTGACGTCTCTGATCACCGAGCAGCGGGACCTACTAGGCCAGGCTGCCTTGTCCACCCTCTCGTCAGTCAGACTGCGCCAGCGGCTCGTCATCCTGGAGAGATACTTTGTGGCTCTGGCCCGACAGAGCCCTGAGCAGAAGGCTGCAATCATCGGCAAGGCCCCCGAAGGAGAGTCAACCAAGCAGGTGGAACAAACCAAGAGGTACTGACACACTCTAATGAATTATCTTTGTATTATTAGTTCGTACCTTTTGTAGTTTCTTTCATGTTTAATTTAAATAATTTTGAAGTAGCAATGTTAGAATGGAAATCAAAATAAAGCAGTAAACAATCAAGTTTTAAAATTGATTAAAGTAAAGATTTGTATTGTTTTGTGTTTGTAGTATTAACAATTATGCTGTGGTGTGCTCTTGAAATGTTTGTTATAGTCACATTTCCTCTGATAAAATTAACAAACAAATTATTATTGTGTTTGACAGTGTAAAAAAAAAGAAGGAGAGTGCCACCACCTCTCTTGCCCTCATGGGTGCACGCACAGCCCTGTCCTTTTACTGAAGCCACATTTATTCTAATAAAATAAAAAAACAAATTCTCTTTGTGTTTGACAGTGTGAAGAAGCACAAAGAACGTGCCACAGCATCCCTCGCCCGCGTTGGTGCACGCACAGCCCTTTCCTTCGCCTTTGCCTTCCTGCGACGGGCGTGGCGATCGGGGGAAGACTCCGACCTGTGCTCAGAGCTGCTGAGGGATGCTCTGGAGGCGCTACAGTCTCTGCCTGAAGCTACCCTCTTTGATGAATCATCCATGTCCAGTGTCTGGGTGGAGGTGGTGGAGAAGGCTACCAATTTCCTCAAGTCTGTCGTTGTTGGGTGAGTTATATACCAAATCATTCTCATTGTGTGCCCTCATCAATTGTGACTACGTGTATGTATGTCTGCTCAGAGCTGCTGAGGGATGCCCCGGAAGCGCTGTAGACCCTTCCAGAGGCTACCCTCTTTGACAAATCCTCCATGTCCAGTGTCTGGGACGAGGTGATCGAGAAGGCCACCAACTTTCTCAAGTCATTTGTTGTTGGGTGAGTTACCTTGGCCTGGGACAGTATTTGGATAATCGGATAGGAAAAATAAGTCATATTCGAATACAAACAGGTGTTCAGCTATTCCAATTATTTGAATATTCAAATCTTTTTCCCAGGTCTAATGATTACAAAGTCATCCTCATTGTATGTCCTCATAAATGTTGATTACATGACTGTGCTCGTAGCTCTGGGGGATGCCCTGGAAGCACTACAGTCCCTTCCAGAGGCTTACCTCTTTGACCTCTTTCTTATAATTTCTGATTTCGATCTAGCAAAATATGATTATTTGTCTTTGTTATGAGTTTCTAGCAGTGTTGTACTGTAGTTTAGTTCAAACTCAAGGCTGTTTTTTTAGCGGACTTGGACGTGGGACTGTAACCCGTGGCCAAATGAATAAATCCAATGTGATTGCTTTAAAATTTGTCAGTGACCTGAATGCATGTGCGAGTGCCAAGGGCGTGGACACCATCCCAGTAGCTGACCAGCACAGTGCCCTGGCCTTGCTTCTGGAGCTGGCCGTCCAGCGTGGCACCTTGGGCCACCTGCTGGACGCCACCCTCCTGCTGCTACAGCTGTGGGACAAGGGCAGGCAGGAGCCTGACAACCGTAACAGCCCCCAGGGAACCACCGCACCCCTGGTCCCCCTGCTCAGGCGCTTTGAGAACGTGCCGTGTCCCTGCGGACGCTTCCTCATCGAGGGTGCCACAAGCTCTCCTGAGGTAAGTGGCTACTTTTGTTTTACCTTTGTTTGTGTGCATAACTTGATCTTACTATGTGATAAGTCAGTAGGATATTTTTTTGTAAAGCCGAGGTGAAATTGAACATTACGCTGTAGGACCAAGATGTTCCTTTAGAATACACTAATTTACTCACACTTTTGTACGTTTGTAAGTATGAGGATTATTTCTTCCTTTTAATCAATATATATGTCTGTAAATAAGATACGGGAAGTCAATTTTCTTTTTGTAGTGTGTTGGATAGAACATTCCTCCACCCTCAGTCAAATTCTTTGCGAAGTTATGTTCAATTATATATTGTTATGAGACGAGTTTAGAACAATTTGTTTTGTATTAGGACCTCTGGGTGATGTTGAATTTATTTTACTAATAGTGGTAATGTTTGTATATCTTTTAGGTTGGATTGATGCCGAGTCCGACAGAGTGTTTCCTGCGCTACCTGGAGATACCCGAAGACGAGGATGCTTCCGTGGACTTCCAGCAAGCCGCTGTAATCATCATGTCTCACCTAGACCGCCTGGCTGCACCCTACATGCCTCCACCGCTCACACAGAAGGTCAGTCAGGGTTGTTAATTCTTAGAAATTAAGTCGCTATATTAGGGCTAGACACTTGCACTAGTTGGTTCGCTTGGGGCAAGTTAAAATTCATTAATGTTCACAGTTTCATAAACATGGTGGACTTCTAGTAAGCTGCCGTCATCATCATGTCTCGCCTGGACCGCCTGGCTGCACCCTACATGCCTCCACCGCTCACACAGAAGGTAAGTCAGAGTTGCAAATTCTTAGAAATGATATTGCTCTTACAAGACTCGATGCTAGCACTGATTCGTTGGCTTGCGGCAAGTAAAAGTAAATTAATGTTCACAGTTTCATACACACGGTGGACATGAAGCAAGCTGCTGGCATAATCATGTCTCACCTAGACCGCCTAGCTGCACCCTGTATGCCTCCACCGCTCACACAGAATGTCAGACATCTCATGTTACAAATTCAACACAAACAAATGGAATGCAACTCTTAATACATATCAGCTCATGAGTTCTAAACTTATATCGATTGAATTATACCATTTGTTTTTGTTGTTGTGAATTGTGACTAGTGACCACCTGTATTATAAAGACCACTATGCTTGAATCTCTAGGAAGCAGTTTGCATGTGAATGAACCTCTCTATAAATAGCACTTTTTTATCTCCCTTTATAGACAGGTTTCGTGGTACATATATTCATGATGTAATAATTGTATTTGCCCCTCTGATGTATAGGGTCCGCTGATCCCCCAGGGGCAGGATGTATGGGGGTGGGGCGTGGTGCCCTTCAAGGCATACAGTGCTCACCCTATCTATTCAAGTCCCTGTATGGTGGAGGTCATGGGAGAGTTCTAAACTAATGATATCAGTGAAATTGTACCCCTTTTTTGTTGTGAATCATGGCAAGTTGTTAATAATGATATGTTTTACCAACCTGTTTTTGTAGGGTCCATTGATCCCGCAGGGGCAGGATGTATGGGGGTGGGGCATGGTGCCCTTCAAGGCATACAGTGCTCACCCTATCTATTCAAGTCCCTGTATGGTGGAGGTCATGGGAGAGTTCTAAACTAATGATATCAGTGGAATTGTACCCCTTTTTTGTTGTGAATCATGGCAAGTTGTTAATAATGATGTGTTTTACCAACCTGTTTTTGTAGGGTCCGTTGATCCCGCAGGGGCAGGAGGTGTGGGTTGGGGCGTAGTGCCCTTCAAGGTGTCCAGCGCCAACCCTATCTGTGCCAGTCCCTGTATGCTGGAGGTCATGGGAGAGTTCTAAACTAATGATATCAGTGGAATTGTACCCCTTTTTTGTTGTGAATCATGGCAAGTTGTTAATAATGATGTGTTTTACCAACCTGTTTTTGTAGGGTCTGCTGATCCCCCAGGGGCAGGAGGTGTGGGGGTGGGGCGTAGTGCCCTTCAAGGCATCCAGCGCCAACCCTATCTAGTCAAGTCCCTGTATGCTGGAGGTCCTGGGAGAGTTCTAAACTAATGATATCAGTGGAATTGTACCCCTTTTTTGTTGTCAATCAGGGCAAGTTGTTAATAATGATGTGTTTTACCAACCTGTTTTTGTAGGGTCCGTTGATCCCGCAGGGGCAGGAGGTGTGGGGGTGGGGCGTGGTGCCCTTCAAGGCGTCCAGCGCCAACCCTATCTGTGCCAGTCCCTGTATGCTGGAGGTCATGGGAGAGTTCTAAACTAATGATATCAGTGGAATTGTACCCCTTTTTTTGTTGTGAATCATGGCAAGTTGTTAATAATGATGTGTTTTACCAACCTGTTTTTGTAGGGTCCGTTGATCCCGCAGGGGCAGGAGGTGTGGGGATGGGGCGTGGTGCCCTTCAAGGCGTCCAGCGCCAACCCTATCTGTGCCAGCCCCTGTATGCTGGAGGTCCTGGGAGAGCTGGGGGTAGTCCAGATGACCTGCTCCGAGAGATGTCTCCTAGTGCTCACCAGGACAAGCAAGGTCTACATGCAGTACTTCAACAATGAACCTCCAGTGAGTACACATTAGATAGTTAGCTTGCCATTCTAATCAAAGAAGGACCAAATGTTGTTTTGTAATTCTATATTCAGTTTTTGTGTAAATCAAGGAATTTATTTTGAATGTTGTAAGTGACTTTTCTTTTTGAACCTATATAATTTCAATTCATTTCATTTCATTTATTGCATTTCCTAGAAAGAAAATATGCATGGTACAGAAATGTATATAATGTTACGTTATCACAGAATGAGATAGGGACATAATACAAAATGTTTCTTGGTTTGGTAGTTTTAAAGTTTTATTGCAACCACTTGTAAACAAGCTTTTAAATATCAACCTTATTTCTAAATACAGTACTCCAATTCATAATCATGCATACATATTTTTATCTGACAATTTATTCAGTTTTCTTTATTCCATTATTATCTGTAGGGTTTGCATCTGATTGAGGGTCTGTGTAACAAGGATGTGATGCAGATAGCGTCCCACCCTGAGGCCAAGCACTACCTGGCCCTGACGGCCGAAGGAGAGGTGTATGCTTGGGGCAACGGGGAATCAGGCAGGCTGGGACTAGGAGACACCAGGTAGGATTTCAGTGCATTCCATTTCTTTGTTTGTTTGTTCGTTCATTCGTTCGTATGTTTGTTCATACCTTCGTTCATTCGTTCGTTCCTTCCTGCGTTTGTTCATTTGTTCTTTCGTTCATTCATTCGTTCGTTCGTTCGTTCGTTCGTTCGTTTGTTCGTTCGTTTGTTCGTTCGTTTGTTTGTTCGTTCGTTTGTTCGTTCGTTTGTTCGTTCGTTCGTTCGTTCGTTCGTTCGTTCGTTCGTTCGTTTGTTCGTTCGTTCGTTCGTTCGTTCTTTTGTTCGTTCGTTTGTTTTTATGTGATATCTTTTGATGACTTATTAAAATGGTTTCATACAAATACTATAGCTATCGTCATTGTTAACTTATTGTTTTCATTGTAATCATTAGAGATGTCATTGTCGTTATCTGTATCAATACCATTATCGTCATTGTCATTGGTATCATTATCTTTATCATTACCATTATCATTACTATAATCATTATTATCAATCCTTGCAGCCCACGAGAAGAGCCTACCCTGATCCAACAGGGTCTGCCGGCCAAGACTTCAGGGCATCACGTCACCCAGATAGCCTGTGGCAGCTCCTACAGCGCTGCTCTCATGTCTAACGGAGAGGTGTACACGTGGGGACGAGGCATGTACGGCAGGCTGGGGCATGGTAAGAAATGTTCACCCTTTCACCAGTAAAATATTATTGAAAATACACTGTGGGTCATAGGGCGATTTTTAACTACTGCTCTCACTTCTAACGGAGAGGTGTACACGTGGGGACGAGGCATGTACGGCAGGCTGGGGCATGGTAAGAAATGTTCACCCTTTCACCAGTAAAATATTAAATGAAAATACACTGTGGGTCATAGGGCGATTTTAACCATTGAAATGCCAAACACAGCCCCAGAAAATAGTTTATGAAATGCTGCTCTCATATCTAATGGAGCGGTGTACACATGGGGATGAGGCTCTCGCATCTAATGGAGCGGTGTACACATGGGGATGAGGCTCTCGCATCTAATGGAGAGGTGTACACATGATGATGAGGCATGTACGGCTGGCTAGGACATAGTAAGAAACCCTTCACAAGTAAAACAAAAATAAAAAAAGAGTATGCAGGGGCACAGAGGGATTACATTGCTAGTTATTTGTTCACCTCCAGTTATGAAAAGAATGGTTTGAACATAATTTTCTGTTCCATACCCTTTAATATTCAGAGGTATGCATTTACCACCCGCTGCATTTATTGTACAATTTGATTAAAATGTATGAAAAAGACTAATTTATATAATGTGATTGTTAGCAGTGAAACAAATACATCCCCCCAAAATCATTAAAGAGTCCCTGTAAAATTGCTCCTATACCCTTTAATATTCAGAGGTTTGCATTTAGCACCTGCTGCATTTTTGTTTGTAGTATTTGATTAAAAATTTAAGAAATAGAATAATTTATATAATGTGATTGTTAGCAGTGAAACAAGTACATCCCCCCAAAATCATTAAAGCGTCCCTTTAAAATTGCATAAAGCTCAATGCAAAACAAAGAATACTATTCAAGGGAAATGAAACGCTGTAATTTTCGCTTACTTTTACTGAAACGTGCATAATTCCTTTCACTTCTAGTCAATATTTCCTATTGGGTATCACTAATAATGGAAATAATAATTTTTGTTGAAACCACTATCAACATGTTTTCCAAGGGTACTGCATCATCTGAGCGCATCTGAGCGTGCACTAACAAAAGCAGGTTATGTAACCGCTTTTGTTGAATCTGCTGCTATGTCAGTGGTTATGTAACCCGCCTTTGTTAGTGCTGATTGAATGAAGTTTCATATGGTACAGTTGGAAAACATGGCAACCTCCGGTGTTCAGTCAAAACAGATGATAGTGGTTGAAATAACATTGATTATTTTCATTATTTGTGATACCTAAGGGGACAAATATGACTAGATATGCTCCCCTTTAACATGCAGGTGAGCTTGAACAGTTGCCCCGAAAAATATATCTTAATTATTTCCCTGATTAGGCTATGTACTTGACGACAACTTTGTTTTCATACGACTGTAGGCAACAGCGATGATCAGACGACACCAAAGTTAGTGGCAGGCCTGAAGGAGCACAAGATTGAACACATAGCACTGGGCAGCAACGATGGACAGACATTAGCCATAACAGATACAGGTACGTTCATAATAAATCTACTAGCACTTTTTACTTAACCCTTTCCCTTTGAGATTCTGAAATCTCCATAGATTTTGTACATAGCACACCAGGTTCCCGTAGGCACGGGGTTAAGGTCTATTTCACAGGAAGCCATACAAAATGTCATGGTGTGATCACAAAATAAACCCTTTGGCATTTGAATCCTTTGAATATATATAAAATGTTTGCAATAGCCATATAAACACTAATTAGCAGGACTGAAAAAACATTAGTGTAAATTGTTGGTAACACTGATGCTTTGGTTGGAATTTCCTTTGAACTCAATGAGCCTGATCTGGCTGAGCATATAAAATGAATAGTTATAATTGGCTTCTTAAAATTGGTAACAATTGTCATATATATGACTTTACATGACTTAAACAAATTCATGTTGCTGGATTTAATTTCCCGACAATATCTTGCTGTGATTTTCATTAGGAAATGAAAGCAGAAACTAAATTCTCTCAAATTTATCTTGTATCCTGTTGTTAGGCTTATGGTATTACTAGAAGAATGAAGTGGGTTTAGATTTTTGAATGTCTCCGTAATTTTTGAGATATATATGATTGAATGATAATCGTTCCATGGATGCTGTTTGATTGTTGCAGAAATAATTGGGCAGTAGGTGATAAAATCTGACATCCACATTTTCACTACCTAATGGCCCGGTCAGATATAAACGGATAGCGGAAACGAATGCCCAACGAATAGAAAATTTGCGAAATGAAATTATCCGGTGATGAAAGTTGTCTCCATTGCTTTATGTACAAAAGAAGGAACGGACAAGAAACGCATACGAACGGAGACAAACGGATGGAAAATTTAGCTCTCCGTTTGACGTCCGTTTACGCAATCCGTTGATATGTGACCGGGCTATTAACAGTGTTCCTTTTCTATGATATCTAAATTATTACTTATTGAACAATTTTGTGAAGTTAATGGATCGGTTTAACATTTACGTGCTTGTTCTGTTGCAGGTGTGTTGTACTCGTGGGGCAACGGTGACTATGGCAAGCTGGGGCGCGGTGGCAGCGATGGCTGCAAGGTGCCTAAAGTTGTGGACAAGCTGCAGGGACAACACGTCATCAAGGTCTGCTGTGGCAGCCAGTTCTCTCTGGTACTCACCAAGGCCGCAACCATATACACATGGTAAGCACCACAATTATATTGACTCTTCTTCTGGAGATTCTGCCCCAAAAGCAGGTCCCTAACACCATCACACCTCTCTTCTCACCAGAAGAAGATGTATATGGCAGCCAGATCTCTCTAGCACTCACCAAGGCGGCAAAAGCGGCTGCTAACACAAAAAGAGGGTGCCCTCCAGTTAAAATAATTATTCAAAAGAGAGATCATCAAAATCAACTTTAAAACCATTTTAAATATTTTCTAAAATTATTGAATAAAAGTTAGTCCCCAATATTTATTCCCATCAGATGTATTTATAGATATTTCAGCTGTTTTTTGATCTAACAAAGCTGATTCTATCTTGAAAATTGTGTGATCGCTCAAAACGTTTCACTTAGTTTTTCATTACCTCACAAAACAATTATTTCTCAAGGGGCCCTCTAAACCAAAACTGAACTATCCCTTTAAATAATGAATCTTCTCATCTTTTCTCCCAGGGGAAAGGGAGACGGGCACAGGCTGGGCCATGGGACGGAGGAGCACCAACGCTTCCCCAAGATGATCGAATCCCTGCGAGGGAAGAAGATCATCGATGTCCAGACAGCGGGGTGCCACATCGTCGCCGTAGCTGAGTCCGGGGAGTTCTACTGCTGGGGGCGTAATGACCAAGGCCAGCTGGGGCTGGGGGAGGCAGCCTTGAAGACAAACAAAGGGGAACCGACCCTGGTGGAGTGTATGGAGGGGAAGAAGCTGTGTGGCCTCGTGTGTGGAGCTAACCAGGTACAGAAATATAACCATTAATAATGACAATGATTATAATGATAACTGGTAATATGATAATAAGACTTGCTCCCGACTGGCATAATCAGAGTCGTGAGGCAACTCAAACTGTATTGGACGAATGTAAAAGATAAGTAATGCAAAATGTGTATTCATTGCTGTAAAGTGATATATAAATTTCTTTACCTTTTATTGAAGTACAAAAGCCAAGATAGTGTTTACCTTGTTACTGCCAGCATGCTGTCATGTCCATTTTGCCAATACATGACAAATCATGTTCCTGTATCTGTTATGCATAGGATTAAAGATTTTGCTATGTTTCTTGTTCACAGACGTTTGCATGGACCTCCAGTGCCCACTGGTCGGTGGGTCTGCACGTGCCGTTCAGCGTCGATGTGACCAGGACCACGTTTGAGAAACTGGACCTACTGCTAGAGAGGGTGTGTGAGGGGATCGAAGGGTCCGGGGACTGGCCACCTCCACAGGAGAAGGAGTGTATGGTGGTGGCAGCACTCAACCTGCTCAGACTACAGGTTGGTACCATCAACAACATCTCCATATTTCTCACATATTTGCCACTGTAACAATAAATAATTGCATGGTTTTAATTTACTCAGAAGATTCAGTAATTAATTAGTGCGTTATACTAGGTCTCAATGTGCTTTACATTTGATCAGTTAAAATAATTATACAATACATTTTGTCATGTTCCACCCATGATCTTCCCCCTCCGCCCCCCCCCCAACAGTTGCATGTGGCGATCAGCCAGAACCAAGACCACGAGAGTCTAGGGCTCGGTCCTCGAAGCCCGCTGCTGTCAAGCCTCAAGCAGCGCATCGTGGAGTTAGCCAGCAGGGCGGGGATCATCAGCACCGTCCAGGGCGCAGCCCAGGCCACCCTGCAGACCGGCTGGTCCATGCTGCTACCCACCGCCGAGGAGCGGGCTAAGGCACTCTCGGCTCTCCTGCCTAGCGGAGGTAAGCTTTTCAAGGAATGCTCCCAAGGGAGTGGAGATGGTGCACACAATGTTTGCGTGCTGGCATTGTATCCTATGACCAGGATAATAATATTGTAAAGCGCTTAGAGATGATATCGTATCATATTACGCGCTAATAATCAGGGGCTTGTTTCATGAAAGGCCGTCTTAACTGTCGCGTGACTGTGACTGATCTACAGACATAGGGATGGCGTTTGTTTTCTGATCACAAAGGACAAAGTTGGAAGTACGCTAGCAAAGTTATACCAAGGTTGTGTAAGAACATAGTTAAGAGCGTTTCATGAAACGGGCCCCAGAACTATTATTATTATTATTATTCAGCAGGACATGGAATAAGCATGGGCCTGCTGGCCTGGGGCCACCAAAAAAATGAGCTATTGGCCACTTAAAATTAAATGTCAATTTCACTTGCCCGTCTTGGCAACTAAAATTAGAAGACTTTTTAAAATGTCTTTCTATGTTTAGGGCCAGCGAATTTCATAGGTCTTTATTGTACTTGCCTGATTGGGCTACTATGAAAAAAAGGGCTAATTTCTAGCTTTGCCCTCAGTGTCTTGCACATATTTCTTGTAAAAAGGATTTGGGAGGAAGCTATCTGAGCTACCCTACCAAAAGACAGTTGGCCACCTTTCTAGGTATTGTCTGCTCTGACACTCTAGGAAATATTAGTAAGCTCTGTCAACTCTACTGCAGATGCAAGCAGATGTAAGCAAGATGTACATGTACATATAGAGTCCCTTATTTGATCAATTGATTGTTTGATTACTTGTAAATGTTTATCGTTATGGGGCCATTGTATGTCTTTCACTCATACTTATCATTAGGCACAGAGACGGTTTCCATGACGCCGGGGCGTCGCTTCATGATGGACCTGCTGGTGGGCAGCCTGATGGCGGACGGGGGGCTGGAGTCGGCTCTCCACGCGGCCATCAAGGCTGAGATCAGACAGATGGAGAGTCAGCGCGAAAAGGACGTAGCCGACCCCAGCAGCGACGGGGACGTGGAGGAGGAGGACGGGGTCGAGAGGAGGACCTCGCAGCAGGCGGCCGAGGACTCCCTGCAGGGGGCTGATCAGTTACTGTCCCCCCTGGAGGGCAGGAGGCAGAGGAGGAGGTCCAAGAAGAAGACGGTTAGCGTGGCAACCAGCGAGGATGGGGGCATGAGCATGAGCATCCCTCTCCTGCAGCTGGTGCAACAGCTACTCAGGTCAGAACTTGCCCTTTTATCTCCACTTCCCAATTGATTGGTATTTACTTAGAGACTTACCCAGGAATGCCTCAGAGTTTAACAAGCCGGATCAGCTTTCGTATGAGATGACGTCTAGGGTCAAGTGTACCTCCTTTTGATCAAACGTTGCCTTAATGATTGGACATAGTTAATGTGTCAATATCTTGATTGTAATATGTGTTTCTAGAAATGCTGGAGCAGCACTCTGACAAGATGACATCTAGGGTCAAGCCACCTCTCTGCACATTTGACGTTTATGTGTCACTGCTAATATCTTGATTTTAGTTAAAATTATGTCTGTAGAAATGCTGGCCCTTTCCCATTATGTGTTCTGTGTAACGTCTGTAGGAATGCTTCATCACTGACCCTGTCCAAGCTGCAGTAGCTGTCTGCAGAGTTAAACAAGTTGGAGCAGCACTCAGACAAGATTACGTCGTGGGCCAAGTCCACCTCTCTTTGATAAGTCATTTTCTTAACAATTCAACATAATCATTTGTACAAATTTTGACCTTTTTCCATTCTGTGTTTCCTTCTTCTCTGTAGGAATGCTTCCTCACTGACCCTGTCCAAGCTGCAGGAGCTGTCGGCAGAGTTCAACAAGCTGGAGCAGCACTCGGACAAAGATGATGTCCTGGGGTCATGTCCTCCTCTTTGATAAAACATTTTCTTAACAATTCAACATAGTCATCTGTACAAATGTTGACCCTTTCTCATTCTGTGTTCCCTTCTTCTCTGTAGGAATGCTTCCTCCCTGACCCTGTCCAAGCTGCAGGAGCTGTCGGCAGAGTTCAACAAGCTGGAGCAGCACTCGGACAAGATGACGTCTAGGGTCAAGTCCACCTCTCTGGAGCTCCTATTGAAGTTCCAGCGCCTTCTCGTCCACACACTCTTCCCCTTTGAGGAGGAGAAACTCAAGGCGTGCTCACAGGGAACAGGTCAGTACAATCTTAACCCTACAAATCCTGCACTTTTTCAGACCTTCAAAAGACGCCAAAAGAGACGCTATTTGATGTTTGTGACAATGTTAATTATTTGCCCAGCTTATGTTTGACAGTTTGACTTGTTTCTTGTCACTCCTGTAGATGCTGAGCTGCTCGGTGCTGGTTCTCTACTCAAGAAGTATATCACTCTTCTGATGACTCACATCAGAGACATCATGCCCACAGCAACAAACCTGGCCTCAAGATCTCCCAAGCAGTTTGCTTCTGTCGCTGACATCATAGAGTCAGACCTATCAGGTGAACAGACTTCTCATTCATTCATTTGTTAGTTCATTCGTTGGTTTGTTAATTTGATAATTTGTTCATTCCTCTGTTTGTTCTTCATTCGTTTGTTTGTTCATTCGTTCATTCATTCATTCTTTTTTATGCCTCCGCCAACAAAGTGGCCGGAGGCATTATGTTTTCGGGTTGTCCGTCCGTCCGTCCGTCCGTCCGTCCGTCCGTACGTCCCGTTTTCGTTCTCGCGATATCTCAAGAACCAGTTGACGGATCAATTTCAAACTTGGTATTAGTGTACATATTGGGGTGACAATGATCTGATTAGATTTTAGGGGTCATGAGGTCAAAGGTCAAGGTCACAGGACTCAATATATATGCAAAATGCCTCGTTCTCGCGATATCTCAAGAACTGGTTGACGGATCAAATTCAAACTTGGTATTAGTGTAGATATTGGGGTGGCAATGATCTGATCAGATTTTGGGGTTCATGAGGTCAAAGGTCAAGGTCACAGGACTCGATGTATGTGCAAAAATGCCTCGTTCTTGCGATATCTCAAGAACCGGTTGACGGATCAATTACAAACTAGGTATGAGTGTACATATCGGGGTGCCACTGATCCGATTAGATTTGGGGGGTCATGGGGTCAAAGGTCAAGGTCACAGGACTCAATATGTATGCGAAAATGGCTTGTAATTGCAAAATTTCAAGAACTGAATGTCAGATTTCAATCAAACTTAGTACCTGAATGTATCATAAAGAGTCAATGTAGCCATAAAATGTTGGGGTCATGAGATTGAGGTCAAGGTCACGGGACTCATTATACATGCAAAAAAGCTTGTAATACCAAAATCTCAAGAACTAAATGTCAGATTTCAATCAAACTTGGTACCTGACTGTATTTTAGGGAGCCATCAAAGATTGGGGTCATATGGTCAAGGTCACAGGACTCAAAATATAAGAAAAATATTTAAAAAAATTAAATCAGTGCATGTTAATTTGGGCTTGATATTAAAATCGCGTGATAGCGGAGACATAATTTTCGATTGCGCGCAATCGAAGATCCATCTAGTTATTATATGGAAATTAGTTGTGCTCACTCATGAATAAATGTACATCATTCATGCTCACAGGTGTCTTGCTGCCAGAGTTGGTGACGTGCCTTGTGCTGCTGCAGAACAAGTGTCCTCTGATCATCCAGCGTTGCGGAGCCGTCACCGGCCTGGTGGACCTACTGGACATGCTGGACGCCTTCAACCGGCTGGCTCCAGCCCTGGACAAGGAGGATTCCGATGACCTAGCCTGGCCTGGCCTGTCTGCCACTTCAAGTGGGTTTTTTCACCTCCAGCCCCATACTATGTTTTGGGTAGATCAAAGGATATTGTGTTCACCTGAAAATTTAGGATATTATTTAAGTTTAAGTTTCAGTAGTTATTTCTGCATTTTCCGTATGAAATGTATACAAAATTACAATCAGTAAATTTTAGAAATAATATAACATAGATGTAAGTAATATAGATTAAATGATTACAATTCTAATTTACAAACTGGGAAAGAAAATGAAAGAGGGAGAATGCAGAAAACCAATATCATAAACAGTGCTTGAATTGATACATGCATACACACTGTAGAACTTAAATGATATGATTTACCCCTTTTACATTAGTTCAGTTTGATGATATTTTTTTTTCTATGGGGATTTCAGAATCTGGAAGGAATGGGATATTTAACAAATTTTATTTTGTTTGCCTGTTTGCAGGAACGCCAATCAGCGTAAATTCTGAGCCCGTGTCGCCGGATGAGGTGCCCCTGATCAGGAAAGCTGACCTGGAGAACCACAACAAGGACGGAGGGCTGTGGGTGGTGATAGAAGGCAAGGTCTATGACCTCAAGGACTTCCACACGGTGGCTCCATGCGGGACCGACACACTGCAGCAGTATGCAGGTCAGTAGCCGGCAATGATGATGATGATGATGATGATGATGATGATAATAATGATGATAATGCCGTATTTCATAATGTTATTAAGTAAGTTATCTAGGGCTGTGGGTGGTGATAGAAGGCAGGGTCTATGACCTCAAGGACTTCCACACGGTGGCTCCATGCGGGACCGACACACTGCAGCAGTATGCAGGTCAGTAGCCCTAGATAATAAGATGATGATGATGATGATGATGATGGTGATGATAATGCAGAATTTATAATATTAGTAAGCTATGGGAATAAGCACAACAATGATCCTTACATTGCAAATACTAGTACAAAGGACCTTTGGTGAACCAATTAAAGTTGCACAGCATGAACAATAAATCTTGAACTTTAATTGCCAGTAGGTCTTTCCTACCAAAAACATAACAGTACTTTATATAGTTACAATTTAAACAGATTTGAATAAAGAAGTTCAATATAAAGTTCAAATATACTTTCTTACCAATCATTACTACTCTACAGTGCGAGTCAAAAAAACCGAAACCGGACTTTGATAGCTTATAAATCCATAAATCCAAAAGTATATATGTTGATATTGGTATCATGTTAAAGCTTGAGGACTTCCCTTTAAAATGATATATCATACACTTTGATCACTTCACGCTTCACCGAACGCAACCTAATTATCCAAAGGCATGCAAAAACTACGTGTCCAAGTTTGCAGTGTTCTTGTTTTGTGAATGGTTGCATCTGTTGTTTGATTGTCAAAGATAACTTCATCCTGCATGTCCTATTCAGGGGCCCCTCCCTCCAAACAGTGTGGTTGCTGATGTGAGGACAGTGTGTGATCCCCTTCCACCCTGATAAACATGACAAAACTGGCAACCACCTGATATTTTGTTGTGATTCACCAAATGATATTTTTGAAATGTTACTTTGAAGAAGAAAACGTAAACAGACGCATTCATTCATGATAAACACAACAAAAAACCTAAGTCCCCCCTATTCAAAATAGCATAAAAACGATAAGGTTTTGAGCAAAATAACTTGGCAGGATTGTTCCTACACTGATTGACTAGCTTTTCTGTGAAAATAAGATTGATCCGCCATGTAATGCATGAGTGAGCACAAATTAAAGGCAAAATTGTCACTTTTCAAAAGTCACAAGAGTCAAAAAGTGAACATTTTGTCTTTAATGTGTGCTCACTCATGCGTGACTCGACGGACCAATTTTATTTTCGCACATTATTCAATAAGTGTATAAACAATCCTGCTCAAGTTATTTTGCTCAAAACTTTTTCGTTAAAAAGTTATGCTATTTTGATTAGGGGGGACTTAACTTGTTTTGTTGTGTTTAGAACAAGACGACGGCAAACTTGGACACGGGTAGTTTTTGCATGACTTTGGATAATAAGATCTTGCTCGATGATGCGTAAAGTGCTCAAAATGTGTTATATATCATTTTAAAGGCAATTTCCCAAGCTTTAATGTGATACCAATATCAGCATATATATGTTTGTAATTGTGGATTTATAAGCTATCAAAGTCCGGTTTTGTTTTTTTTGACTCGCACTGTATATAGGTAAGAAAGTATGCTAGTATGCTCTTCAGGAAGTTGAGATTGTGCAGAAGCTAATTGTGTG
Organism: Echinarachnius parma; assembly: GCA_037951105.1. NCBI lineage: Eukaryota > Metazoa > Echinodermata > Echinoidea > Clypeasteroida > Echinarachniidae > Echinarachnius > Echinarachnius parma. The sequence goes on along the minus strand of JBAMJV010003818.1, from coordinate 66,675 downwards.
GGTTTGAACTGTACCTAATGAGCAAGGATAATGATAAAGTGCCTCTGAATAAGATACCTAGAAAAATGCTTTATATAAATTTTTTTATTAAAATTTAATATGAAGTTGGAATGAAAGTTCAAATGTATGCTTCTTTTTTCTTTTCAATTGTTTTTTCACAGCTCGTGATGCCACAGAAGCCTTCCATGCCGCCCAGGGCCATCAGTCCACTGAGGTGCTGCAGATGAGAGAGCAGTTCCTTGTTGGTGTCTATGTAGAGGTATGTTTGTCCGTTCTTCTCTTTGCATGTTCAATTATGTTTCATTAACAAAAAGTATATGTCTAACGTACTAAAGATAAATGTTTTATTTATCTTACGTTCTTTAAGTTGCAAACATTTTCCCTCTGAAAGCTGGGCATAACGTACAGTGTCAGTCGGATGTTACTTGACAAATGCAATATGTCATAAATGTAATATTTATATAATATTAATGTTTAAATTTATATTATATGAGATAAGAATGATTAAATCAAACAGTATTTAAGTAAGAATAATTAGCATTGGGATGGCACCCTATGTAGACTAACACCGTATTTGTGGTATGGTTATTTCATCCATTTACATCTCTTACTTCTCGTTTGTTGTTATCCTTCATATCCCCTTTACACCTTGTATTCCTCTGTAGCCCGAGCAAGATGAGATCCAGAGTGTCAACAGCGGGGTAATCTCTTCCCCCTTGATGGACACCGAGAGGGCCCTGGGCCTGCTGCTGGGTCTGCACTCCTGCCACCAGGCCCGGAGCCTCCCGCTCACCCCTCCGGAAGTGGAGTACCAGTCCTGGCTGAAGTCACGGCTGTTCAGCAGCGGGATGCAGCTGGGCCAGCGACCCAGCTACTTTGAGCGAGGTGATGGAAGTAACATAGGTGAACGTCCGGCAACGGCTGGCAGCTCTGCCTCCGACCAACAGCAGCAGCAGGGTCCTGCGTTGCTGACATCCCCCAGCCAGGACGCAGTGCCTCCACAGCTGCACAAGCTGGATGACAACATGAAGTCCTTCTCCCGCTGCGCCTCCCAGGCAGACGTCGCCAAGCCCTTCCTGCAGGCGCTAGCCGAAGGCAGGCTCCAGGATCTGAATGTGAAGACCTTCCTGGCCCAGTGCGACCGCTACTGCCGCTCACACCACCTGGTGCTACCCATCGACTTCTGCCCAGCCAACGGGATGGACAACGTGTCGCGCCTGCTCATGGCCTGCATCCTGAAGCACCATGACCTGGGTCACGTGGCCCTGGCTGTGGTGGAGCACAGCCTGCAGACTGAGGGGGTCCCCACGGCCATCCACAGGCACCACCATGCGTTCGTGCCGAGGTCCATCGCCGACGTCTGCAAGGTGGTCTTCCAGGCAAAGCGCACATTGGTCAAGGTATGTTAAGTCGTTCAAATGTGTTTATGTACAGTTTTAATGATCATACTTAAGCTATTTTTTACAAATATCCATTACCAGTAATCATTATGAATCCTGAAATGTAAGAAATGACTGGAGTATCTTTCATTTATTTCCTTGTTTGCCAGATCCATCAAGAGAGAACTTTGAGCTATGAGGAGCTATGTGCTCCCGTCATCGAGAGACTGAGGTTCCTGTTCAACGAGCTGCGTCCGGCCATCGCCAACGAGGTGTCTGCCCTGTCCAGATTGCGGATCCTCAACACCCCGCCCCGCTGGAAGAGGATCGTCCAGAGGATGATCAGGGAGAAGCGGGCAGCGGTCTCTGCAGGTATGCATAATTATAAAACTTACAAACATTTTCTTTCCGATATATGCACAGAACTTAAAATAAGATGCATACATACAAAATATGCTAGAATGTAACTTTTTTGCCTTCTGGCCCAGTCGGCCATATAAAAACAAGATTCTTTAAATCTAGTGGCTGAAACCTGAATCTGATTGCCCCAAACAAAGAAAATCATGTCAAACTCTATTATATTAAGTTGCCCATTCAGCCCAGTTAAATTACGTATCAATGAAATTTGGTGCCCAAAGCTTATTTTTAGTGGCCCCAGTCCAGTGGGTCTGTGCTAATTTCAAGCTTTGAATAAAGACATGTGCATGTTGAATGCTGCTTAATACAACTACACCGTCCTGATGATTGATGCTAGGAGGAGCCAGAGCAGACAAGGAAGGGAAGCAGAAGACAGAAGATGATCCAGACTCTGCTGCCTCTACTCCGACCTCCTCAGCCTCAACCACCACTGCCACCCCTACAACTGGCACCACCCCTACCGGCCCCTCTCCCAACGAAGGAGTGGTCAAGATATTCCCCGGAAAAGGCAGCCAGCACAGCAAGACAGAGAGGAAACTCAGAGACAAGGTAAGTTAAGCTTATGCTTGCTATGAAGAGACTTGTGTCCTCGCAGTTAGAAGGTATTTGAGGGAATGGTCACATACATCGGCCCCTTCTTGTAACAAAGGAGTGGTCAAGATATTCCCTGGCAAAGCCAGCCAGCACAGCAAGACAGAGAGGAAACTCAGAGACAAGGTAAGTTTAGATGTAGCTCACGTTGCTAAGTAGTTCCACCATCACCACTGCCACCACCCCTACTACTGGCACCACCCCCACCAGCCCCTCTCCCAACGAAGGAGTGGTCAAGATATTCCCTGGCAAAGCCAGCCAGCACAGCAAGACAGAGAGGAAACTCAGAGACATGGTAAGTTTAGATGTAGCTCATAATGGGGGAGTAGCCGCCACCCCCAAATTAGTGCTGTAACTGACCTTGATGATCGGATCGTTTGATCGGATCGGCAAAATTTTATCGATCTTCGAAATCGGATCGATGATTGGGATCGGATGATGGGCTATTAAAAAAAAAAAAAAAAAAAAAAAAAAAAAAAAAAAATTCGTTTTTTTTTTCTTTGGAAAATGATCCCCCAAAAACACAATTTTGGAATATAAATGAATACCAAAGCAACATATATCCATATTAATAAGCCCAAGGTAATCTTGCACGGGTATGCTTTCATTTCAAACTGATTACCTCTTCTTTTACAAAATTACTCACGCCGATTTTGAGCTTAGTCCCATGTGATTAATTTGGCGTAACCTTTCAGAAACACATGGGACTAAGCTCAAAATCGGCGCGAATAATTTTGTAAAAGGAGAGGTAATCACTTTTAAATGAAAGCATACCCATACAAGATTACCTTGGGCTTATTAATATGGATATATGTTGCTTTGGTATTCATTTATATTCCCAAAATATGTTTTTTGGGATCATTTTCCAAAGAAAAAAAAACAAGTTTTTTTTTTTTTTTTTTTTTTTTTTTTGCCGATCCGATCTTCCGATTTTTTCTGCATGATCGGAAATCGGCAAAAACGGTCCGATCATGTATGATCGGATCGTGATCGGCATGCCGATCCGATGATCGGTTACAGCACTACCTACCCCAAATGTAATGAAAAGTAACCCCTTGAATATACCATGTATTTTTTCCCTGCTTTGTTTCTTGAATTTCTATGCAATCAACTTTAATTACGATCATTTTTTGTTGTTCTCTATAGGACTCCTGGAAGTCGGTCGCCAATGCCATAACGAGTGCGAGGAAGTTCAAGTGGTTGAGACAGCGCATGACGGGGTCGGCATCCCAGACCGCCCTCATGACCGAGATCATCGACTTCGCCATCCACTCAGAAAACGTCAACACTGAAAAGCTCAGGAGAGCCCTCTATTGTCAGGTAGGAACGTACTGACTTTTATGTGTGTCTTTGATAAATATATGCCATACCATTTAACTGCAGTAGATAGATAGATAGATGCTTGCTCGATCAGGCAACTAAATAATTGTTCAACTATAAGAGAACAATGTAATTTCTTACATCTAAATCTCATCAAGAAGTAAGAGGGCAAGTAAATTTTATATTGGGGCAAGTAAACCTTCAAAATTTATGATTGTACTTGCCTGAAAGGGCCAGTAGAGAAAAAAGTTAGTGTGGAGGCTTGCATTAGCCTCCTAAAATAAAGTTTAATTCCCCCATGCTTTGTGTTCTTTATAATTGAATGAGGGCAGAGTATAATATAGCTGGGTCTGAAATAACTGAAATGGTTGAAAGTAGCCCCCTTAAAATTCAATTAAATATGCCCCATACTTGTTCTTGTCATATTTTTAGAGGGTCAAGTGTAGAACAGGCAAGCTGGGTCTGAAATAATTGAAATGGTTGTAAAGTAGCCCCCCAGAAAAATATGATCTAAATGTGTTTCCTTCCTTTGTCTTGTCGCAGTTGGAGAGGGCGGAGTGTCGGCTAGCCGGGTCAGAGGCCATGATAGCTCAGCTGAAGAAGCAAGAGCTGATTCCGTCCGTTCGCTATGCAATGCTGTGTGGCTGGCAGGGGTTACTGGAACCAGATGTAGATCACAGGTGAGTTCAGTCAGCTTTGACCTTTGACCTAATTTCCAAGAGCATGTAGTACTTAATGAAAACTGGGTGTAGGGCTTGCTCTTTTGAATGGCCCAGCTGAAGAAGCAAGTGCTGATTCCATCTGTAAGCTACGCAATGCTGTGTGGCTGGCAGGGGCTCCTGGTACCCGAATGTAGACTACAGGTGAGTCCAGATTTAACCTTGACCTTTGACCTTAGTTCCTAGAGCAAGAAGCAAGAGCCAATTCCATCCATGCCAGAGAAAAAATACACAGGGGCTCGGGGCGTGCTGGCAGCGGCTCCTTGAACTGGATGTAGACCACAGGTGAGCTCAGTCAGCTTTGTCCTTTGACCTTAGACCTTATTTCCTAGAGCATGTATTACTTACTTAAAACTATTTCAGCTACCATTAGGTCATATCATTGACTTTTGATAGAGGAGGTTATTGTTGGCTGAAGGGGTCAGATTTGATAAAAATCTAACGGTTATAATCGACAGGGATCAATCATCTCCTCCTGTATTTTGGATAGGTGTATTATTTGCTGTGAGAAGATTTCTTACCCTAAACCGGTAAAACTTGAAATTAGAGTTTTGTCTTAGGATCTGTGATCATAAGAATATGAAGTAAATGTATGATGCTTAATAATGCACAGTAACATAGAAGATTCACAATTACTTGTGATCATACGATTAATCGTGAATCTGTTATGTTACAGGGCTCGGGTATATAGTCAAGCAGAGATAACTCAGCATTTTAAAATCTGACTTTGTTTCGTCATTCGCAGCGCATCGTGGAACTGCCTGAGCAACGTGAACCTGATCCCACCATACGACCGCATCCTGCTCCAGACCTCGTTCGCCAAGCTGAGCCGCTGGGCCATCGACATCCTACGCGATCTGATCCTGCAGACGGAGGACCTGCTCACCGTCCACTCCTGCCTCGCCGCGCAGGGGGGGCTGGCGGTGGATACGCCCACCTCAACGGAGGAAGGCAGCGAGGACGACCGCCCCATGACCCTGGGGACGCTCCCCCAAGCCCGGTTCATTCTAGCGATGCTGGGGCTGCTGACGGCGGAGCAGCCAGCGAGCGGTATCAGCCTCCTGCTCAACTCTGGCCTGCTGGCACTGGTGCAGACCCTCCTCAGACTAGCAGGTGAATTTCCCTCTTCTTAGTATTAAATGTATGAGCAGTAATAATAATGATGATTTGGTTTGATTTCTGTAGCGCTCATCTCTAGGCGCTTTTCAAATATACAATATAATATGATGCACTGTGAGTGTTGAGAGATGAAGTATATTTTATATAAGTAGGCGCTATTATTGTTATTGTTATTAATACTGTCATAATTATTATTTGTATTATTTGTATTATTAATATTTTAAAAATAAATAATTAATAAATAACTAATATGAATCATCTCTAAGTGCATTACATTATTACTATGTCATTTTGGCACACATTAGCAATCAACCCGCACGTGACGTGCACTTTCTGCTCCCTCGGGAGCGATACATTCTGGCAGCCGTAAGGCACACTTAACGGTATACAAGAACAATTGCATACACATTCTACTCCTACCTGGTCCCCATTTATACACCTGGGTTGAGAGCGGCAATAGTGGATATATTGTCTTGCTGAAGGACATACGCAGCAAGCATACACAGGGTTCGAACTCAGGGTCTCACTGACTGTAGAGTGCACACTCTACCAATCTTGCCACACAATGTCCACTACTACTATTATTATTTTATTATTATTATTATTAATTGTTATTATTATTATAAAATTGTTCATTATAATTATTTATTATGCCTCCGCAACGAAGTAGCCGGAGGCATTATGTTTTCGGGTTGTCCGTCCGTCCGTACGTACGTACGTACGTCCCGTTCTCGTGATCGCGTTATCTCAAGAACCGATTGACGGATTTTCACCAAACTTGGGTCATGTACGTATCTTGGGAGGCCAATGATCTGATTAGATTTTGGGGTCATGAGGTCAAAGGTCAAAGGTCACAGAGCTCATTATATATGCAAAACTAGCTCGTGATCGCGTTATCTCAAGAACGGATTGACGGATTCTGACCAAACTTGGTACATGTATGTATCTTGGGGGGCCAATGATCTGATTAGATTTTGGGGTCATGAGGTCAAAGGTCAAAGGTCACAGAGCTCATTATATATGCAAAAATAGCTCGTGATCGCGTTATCTCAAGAACGGATTGACGGATTCTGACCAAACTTGGTACATGTATGTATCTTGGGGGGCCAATGATCTGATTAGATTTTGGGGTCATGAGGTCAAAGGTCAAAGGTCACAGAGCTCATTATATATTCAAAAATAGCTCGTGATCGCGTTATCTCAAGGGATTGACAGATTCTGACCAAAAGTGGTACATGTATGTTCCTTGGAGAGCCAATGAACTGCTTAGATTTTGGGGGTCATGAGGTCAAAGGTCAAAGGTCACAGGGCTCATTATATGTAAAAGTAGCTTGAGATTGGAAATCTCAAGAACTGAATATCAGATTTCAATCCAACTTGATACCTGAATGTATAATAGGGAACAATTGTAGTCATTAGATTTTGGGGTCATGAGGGCAAAGGTCAAGGTCACTTATAGCTCATAATTGTGATATGTCAAGATCTAAAAGACAGAGTACCATCAACATTGAGTTGACAGAATTAATTCTGTGTACATGTTGATTTGGGCTTGATATAAATAAATTGCGTAATGGCGGAGGCATCATTTTCGACTGCGCGCAGTCGAAGATCCATCTAGTTATAATTATTTTGACATGCGTGTGCAGGTCCCAAGGAGAGTTGTGCAGACCAGGAGGAGATGCAGATTCCTACCACAGTGTTCGAGGAGACCAGGACCAGGCCCCAGCCTGCACCTGTTCCCACCAGTGGACCAGAGCTGGCAGCACTCATGAAGATAGGCACCAGGGTGGTCAGGGGACAGGACTGGAAATGGGGAGACCAAGTAAGACCTTATATCAATATTAGATTAACAAAAAAAAAACACTGGCCAATCTAGCTGTGGTACAAAGATAAAAAACATCAACATTGGTAAATTATATGCCCTCATACAGAGTACCCGTAATATGTGCACATTGAAAATGCATATCGATCTTGTTGAAATAATTTTGGATGTTAATATCAGATTATGAGGATGATAATAATAATAATAATTATACATTTATATCGCGCGCACATCTGTCCGTTCGGTCACTCGTGGCGCACATTTCAACATTGCAAAATGATAACAAAAAACATAGGCATAAAATAGTAATCTTAAGCATAAAAAGTAATCACATATACATAACTCCGGGCATATTTAAGGTAATCTCATCAGGTAGGTTTTCAGACATGATTTAAAGTTACTGATTGTTTGAGATTGACGGAGATCTTGGGGAAGCTGATTCCATAGATGTGGTGCAGCAACCCGCAACGATCTGTCCCCCCACAACCTCCTAGATCTTCCTTCCAAGAGCTGATGATGATGATGATGATGATGGTGATGGTGATGGTGAAGATGATGATATTGATGATGACTTGTATAATCTTATTTGTATATAGGATGGCCCCCCTCCCAGTGAGGGGCGAGTGATCAGGGAGCTGGGAGAAGACGGGTGGATCAGAGTGCAGTGGGATACGGGCAGTACTAACTCCTACCAAATAATGATGATGGTGATGATAATGATGATAATGATAATTATAAAGATAATGATGATATAAATAATGACATTTATGTTGATTTAGGATGGCCCCCCTCCCAGCGAGGGGAGAGTAATCGGGGAGTTAGGAGAAGATGGATGGATCAGAGTGCAGTGGGATACGGGCAGTACCAACTTCTACCAAATGATGATGATGATGATGGTGGTGATGAGGATGATAAAGATGAGAATGAGGATGATGAGGATGATGATGGTGATGGTGAAGATGATGATATTGATGATGACTTGTATAATCTTATTTGTATATAGGATGGCCCCCCTCCCAGTGAGGGGCGAGTGATCGGGGAGCTGGGAGAAGACGGGTGGATCAGAGTGCAGTGGGATACGGGCAGTACTAACTCCTACCAAATAATGATGATGGTGATGATAATGATGATAATGATAATTATAAAGATAATGATGATATAAATAATGACATTTATGTTGATTTAGGATGGCCCCCCTCCCAGCGAGGGGAGAGTAATCGGGGAGTTAGGAGAAGATGGATGGATCAGAGTGCAGTGGGATACGGGCAGTACCAACTTCTACCAAATGATGATGATGATGATGGTGGTGATGAGGATGATAAAGATGAGAATGAGGATGATGAGGATGATGATGGTGATGGTGAAGATGATGATATTAATGATGACTTGTATAATCTTATCTGTATATAGGATGGCCCCCCTCCCAGTGAAGGGCGAGTGATCGGGGAGCTGGGAGAAGACGGGTGGATCAGAGTGCAGTGGGATACGGGCAGTACTAACTCCTACCAAATAATGATGATGGTGATGATAATGATGATAATGATAATTATAAAGATAATGATGATATAAATAATGACATTTATGTTGATTTAGGATGGCCCCCCTCCCAGCGAGGGGAGAGTAATCGGGGAGTTAGGAGAAGATGGATGGATCAGAGTGCAGTGGGATACGGGCAGTACCAACTTCTACCAAATGATGATGATGATGATGGTGGTGATGAGGATGATAAAGATGAGAATGAGGATGATGAGGATGATGATGGTGATGGTGAAGATGATGATATTAATGATGACTTGTATAATCTTATCTGTATATAGGATGGCCCCCCTCCCAGTGAAGGGCGAGTGATCGGGGAGCTGGGAGAAGATGGGTGGATCAGAGTGCAGTGGGATACGGGCAGTACCAACTCCTACCGGATGGGCAAGGAGGGAAAGTATGACCTCAAGCTGGCCGGTCCACCCCCCATGGTGGAACTCACCGAGGACGAGAAGGATTGCGTCATAGATCCAGGTAAGCCTATCCGAAGAAATTTGCTTTGCATTTATCAAAAGCCTCTAACAAAAAGCATAGAACTTACTTCTATTTTTTATAGAAAGAATATTTGGGAAATCTAAAAAAGATTAAGTCATAAAGGATCATTTGTTGTATGTTTATTTGTGTAATTTCTATTCATGAATATCACCTTTTTCAAATTCTTAACATGCTTCTCTTGAATGTTCAATTTTACTGCTGATAGCTTCCTAACTTAACAAATATGCAATTTATGGTTACAAAAAGAGTTTAAAATAACACAACAATATTTCATAATTTAGATCATCAGTGTAGCGTTCTTTTAAGTTGATATTGACCTTACTTTCTTGAATTTTACACCATGATGATTATTTTGTCTATGATTGATTTTGTGTCATACTTCCAGCCGAGAGCAAGCTGCTAGTTGGTTGCATGAAGCCCACCGATCTGATCCGGCACTGCTGCGTCTGTCTGCTACGCCTGCTCTCACTCAGCTGTGGAGTGCATGCAGACAATGTCCAGCGAGACGCAACTAGGATGCTGTGCGGTCAATTACACTCACTGGTCAATGTTGGAACCAGTGCATCCACACCTACCAATGGTGAGTTGGTCTTGGATCTTTGTCAATCAGTTCCATTCGAACTATAGACAAGTTTTGAATTTATTATGATATTGATGCTGACAGTGACTGATGATGGTGTTAAGTATGATGGTTATGTTGATGATGTGATGTGCATGCTGACGATGTTTAATGAGTATGCTGTGCGGTCAAGTACACTCACTGATCAATGTTGGAACCAGTGCATCCACGCCAACCAACGGTGAGTTGCAGGAGAAAATAGAGCTAATTGTTTAGCTCCTGATCACTGTAAAATTAGTTTTGCATTGAACTCTTTTCAAATTTTAAGGAGGCTCTTTTATGGTTTCTCAGGGGCTAAAATATTTTGTAAACACTACATTGGTCTTGTGACACTGTACTTTGGACAAATGCCAGAATAATTAATTAGGAAAAATTATGGAGTTTAGCTATGAATGTAAAACTCAGTTTTAACCCCTTGCCTATGGGAACCAGGTGGTCTGAGTACAAAGTCTATGGGGATTTCAGACTCTCAAAGGGAACAGGTTAATACAAAGTTTAATTGTATATACCATGCTAACCCTATTCTGTTAATTTTTGTCTGACCTGCTTTCTTCTTCTTATTTCTTATTATGTTTTAGGAGAACAACCTCTGTCCAGCATCCTAGCCCACCAGCAGTTGCGTCCTATTCCATTCTATCTCTGGGCTTGTGAACTAGCAGCTAACTAACTATTATAATAATTACAACTTGTTTCTATCTGACCTGCTTTGCTATTGCGTTCCAGGAGAACAACCTCTGTCCAGCATCCTAGCCCACCAGCAGTACCAGGAGTGGTGCAGTCTGGGCTACATCAAGAGCATTGCGTCCTGTTCCAGCCTATCCCTGGCCCTCAGCACACCCCACTGGGTGGACCTGCTCCTTAGTCTTGTCAAGGCAGACCAGGTTCAGCCGCTCAACATCACAACACAGGTCAGTTCCCTAACTCGTGTCTATATCAATGCACAACTTTATACTGTATAATCATGTGTGATATGTGGGACCAGTGTCTGACTGCACCATCTAGCAGTCAGACTCGGTGTTGCGCCATCTAGTGCAACTTCTGAGGAAGCACAACGTCAAGACCAAAATAGTTAGTTGATTGAGTAAAAATAATATTGTATAATCTACCAATTTCACAATCGGGTGAATCTTAACCGGGATGTTTATTACCCTCTCTCTCTGTTTTGACACTTACCATTGTGAAAATGTTTCAAAGTTTATGGTTCAATCTTGTTGTGTTGCCCTACAAAATTGAATCAACTGAAAATGTTATATTTAACTTGTTTGAAATCTCTGTTTCAGATCCTGGCCCTCCGCCTGCTGCAGACGGTCTTGCCTGCATGGTCTGAGAATGAGATCCAGGACCAGACAGAGCAGCTGGTGACTAGACTATTCTCGGTGCTGGGCTCCTGTATGCTGACGTGCTGTTCGGACGTACCCTCGCCCATATATGGTAAGCAACAGTGTTGTAATAAAAATGGGGCCAGTTTGGTAAACATGATGCTCCTACTGAGATAATATTCTGTACAGATATATATCTGAAATCTCATTAAGATGACAATTGACTGAACTTTATACATGACTGCTTTGTTACCTATTACATATTGATTTCCCATTCACATTTCTCACCATCACTGTCTTTGTACATTTCTTCCCCCTGTGTCTGTATAGAGTTTGGCAAAAAGCCCAAACCAGGCAGCAAGGCCAAGGTCTCCATGACGGCACCGTTCAACGCTACAGTAGCAGTGGAGCTGATGCTCCTACGGAAATACATCTGAAATCCCATTTAGTAGATAAAAATTGACTGAAATGTATACCCTTTGTTACATATTACACATATTTATTGCCCATTTATTTATACTTTACTTTCTTCTCATGTGTCATTTAAGAGTTTGGCAAGAAGCCCAAACCGGGCAGCAAGGCCAAGGTTTCCATGACGGCACCGTTCAGCGCCACGGTAGCCGAGGAGCTGGTCCTGTTACTGAGACGTCTCCACGTCCTGCCCTCCTGGAACAACTTCATCAACAGGTACATCAACGACAGGCTCTGCAAGGTGGTCGCCATGGTGACCGATGAAGCTGCTCCTCAGGTTAGTGACTGCTTTGGGCCATGCGAGCTGGATGAAATTTCAATAAATGAAATTTCATCTAAGTTTTGTCCATGATTGAAAGATCTTAATGTAACAAATTATCCATAGACAGCTGGACAATAAGGTTTTGGCCGCTGCTGCTGGCCACATTGAATCGCATTTTCTGTTACATTGAAATATCTATTTTCCTGCATGCATTAATATGAAATAATTGTGAACAATACATTTATATTTATAAAATATTAGTTGTGAGAAATATAATATCAAGATCACAAAATTTTAGAATAAATCGTTGGAAAGCAACTGATTTGCACTGTGTTAATAAATGTTTTTGTCCCCCCCAGGCTGGTGAGCATGAAGCGTACCGTGTGAAGCAGGGGGAGGTGATGGCCGTGCTGGCCCTCATTGGCGGTGTTGACGAGAGGCCCCGGCTGGGTGGTCAAGTCCGCCACGAGGAGTACGGAGTGGGAACGGTGGTCAACATGGCCGCCAACGGACGGCTCACTGTCCAGTTTGAAGCCCAGAGGGTCTGGAGGGTGTGCCGTCTCTCAACACTTGCACAGGTATGAGGAAGGCTTAAAGTTATACACTCGGTCAAACCAGTACTTATAAACAGCATCTAAGCCTTTCTTTGCGGCCACCTGTCTATAGCAGCCAACCTGAGAAATATCATAGAGGTATGAAACCTTAAAGAAAACCAACACCTAAATTTAATTCTGTCATTATTGCATTTTGTTGTGAGCTTTTGTCTTTGTCTCCTTCTCATTGTTGCAATTCCCTGCTGTGTAGAGAAGCTAGTCTTCGAAGCAAGCTGTTCTGTGCATAATTAGCCTGATAGCGTGACAAATAATTGCAATACGTGTTGTCTTTGCGTCCTTCAGGTTGTTGCGATGCCGTTCTGTGTGGAGAGGCTAGTCTTGACTCCAGCTGTTCTGGACATGTGGAGCCAGCTCATCAGCCTGGCAGCCGCGGGGTTCAGGATCCATCGAGGTGGCATGAGCAGAGACAACAGTGGGAGCACCCTGAGCTCCATGGAACATGGTAAGGATAAACAACAAATCATTGTAATCATAAAAAGTTTAAATCATTCCTGTGCCAGTTTGGCACACAAGTTGGCCCTTTTCTCTAATTCTGTAGTCCTATCTTCTATAAGTAGTAAAAGCTACAGAGAAGGCTAGTCCTCTGGTAACTCTGCATGTTTCACTTTCCATTCTCCATTCTATATATTCTGAGTGCCTAGCAGAAGGCAGAGGGCAGAGGGTACAAGGAGGGACCATTTTCTATATAACCATTTTCTATATAACCATTTTCTATATAATGTTTGGTACTCGTACAATGCAGGACCAACTTTGTACTTGGCCATGAAAAAGGATTATTAATGATAATAGTAAGGAAAATAATAATTGCTTGTCCAGCATTTGAATTGCGCTGTCAATCTAGAAATTCTATACGGAGGCAAATTATATTGTATGGTATATCATTATTTATGTACTTTAAATGCAGTTGTTTGTAAGATTAAAATGTGTGTATGTTTTGTTTGACTCTTTCTTCAGCAAAAGGTTAATTTCTATTTGCAAATCATACCAGTAAATTTGATATATTTCCCCTGTACATGTTCCCCCCAACAGAAGGCATAGACCTACAGCTGCTGCGCAAGCCAATGCAAGAATTAATTTTTTTATTTTAGGGGGCTACTTTTCCAATCTAATGGATATCCAGAAATTTTTTCACATAATACACTATGGTAATTTTAGGGGCTACCTACTGATTTCAGGGGGCTATTTTGAAAATTAGGGGGCAAAGTCGCCCTCAGCCCCCGTTTATTTCCTAACCTGGCGCAAGCAACAGATGCGTCTGGTTCTGATGCAGGCCGCACGCAATGTGTTCAGTCTTTGTGTTTAGGTGTTTGTTTTATGTGGCTATTTCCACAGCAGAAGGCACATTTCTTGAATATATTGGTAGATTTGATATATTTTCCCTGTATGTGTTTGTGTTCGCCAAACAGAAGGCATAGACCTGCAGTTGCTGCGCAAGCAACAGATGCGTCTGGGTCTGATGCAGGCCGCACGCAAGGTGTTCAGTCGTCAGGACAACCTCCGTCAACTACTGTCCCTGACCACCGCAGCCTGGGACATGTCCAGCAGCAGTGCGGTCGGAGAGGACGGGGTCATGAGTCCAGATGAGCCCATGGAGAGATACACACTGTTGCAGCAACTCATGTGCGCAGCCACCCAGCCATCCCCCGTCAAGGCTCTCTTCATCAGGCATGAGCTTGAGGTAAGTTCAGAAAGCCCTTTAGTGTTGTTGCATGCCTTTATGATAATATAAGGATATCGTAGCATTTGTGTGGTCTGGTGGTCTGCAACAGCAGAGGACGTGGTAAGCTGTCCAGAGGATGGGCCGCTTTGAGAGATACGGTGTACACACTGCTGACATGAGCTTGAGGTTAGTTCATTAAAGCCCATTAGTATTGTTGAGTACCTTTATGATAATATAATGATAATGATGCTTCAGCACTTAGAGACCATGTATTAAGCGCTATTTAAATGCAATCTTTTATATTATTAATTCTTTGTTGCCTTTGCTTACTCTTTCTCAGGCTGCAGCTCTGGCGTTGACCCAACACCTGGTCAAGGAAGCCTTCTGTCCACTCAACGGCCCCGACCAGGAGCCACTCGTGGTCAAGGGTGAGTTCACCACCCCGTTCAACAACGTCGACATGGGTCTGCCCCGGCCCTCGCGCCACCACAAGGCCAGGCCTGCAGAGCAGCCCCCGACGCCGCTCGTTACTCAGATGATGGAGATGGGCTTCCCGCGCAAACATGTCGAGTTTGCCATCAAGGCTATCAGTAAGTCATTTTGGTTCATTTCATTTTGTTTATTTTTGCAACTTCCAAGATACGAATCAATTATTAATTAGTAAACAATCTACACAAACATACAGACATCGAAAGTGGCCCATTGTACAGCAACTGCTCAGACTCAGTTCTCAACCCTGCATTAGTAATTCATCTTTAAATCCTCCTCCCTCTTCTTCTGTTCTAGCTGGTGTATCTGATGCCCAGCCTGGCCCGGAGGCCGTGGTCAACTGGCTGGTAGATAACCCCAACATTCAGCTACCAGCGGACGTCTCGGACATCGAGAGCAACTCCTCCTACGACAACTGCTCAGACTCGGATCTCAACCCAGATGATGACTTTGAAGACCTTGAGGCAGATTATGAACAGGTAGTGCAATTATATGGGATATATTTATTCATAGCTGATGAAATACTATGCAGAAGCGAGAGGGAAATGAAATGCTAGAATTTTCCCCTTACTGTTACTGATAAGTGCATAATTCCTGTCACTTCTAGTCGTTTATTTCCTCTTGGGTATTGCTAATAATGGAAATGGATAATGTTTTTGAAACCACTATTAGCAGCTTCTATCCCAGGAGACCACCGTGTTCAAGAAGCCTATCTGAACAATGATGACTTTGCCATCTACATCAGAGAACTTACCCAGCTTTAAACCATTGTTTAATTTGTGAATTCCAACCATCTGTTTTGATATTAAACCCTGTAGCATTTACTGTTCTGTACATACTGATTGTGTGACTTGCGTTTGTCTGCAGCTTCTGTCACCGGAGACCACCGTGTTCAAGAAACGGGGTGCCTATCTGAACAATGATGACTTTGCCATGTACATCAGAGACCTTACCCAGCTTTAAACCGTCGTTTATTTTGTGAATGGCAGCCATCTGTTTTGATATTAAACCCTGTAGCATTTACTGTTCTGTACATACTGATTGTGTGACTTGTGTTTGTCCGCAGCTTCTGTCCCCGGAGACCACCGTGTTCAAGAAGCGAGGTGACTTCCTGAACAATGATGACTTTGCCACGTACATCAGAGATAACATCCAGGTTGGCATGATGGTCAGGTGCTGCAGGACCTACGAGGAGGTGCAGGAAGGCGATATTGGAAAAGTTGTCAAGGTGAGATACGTATATGCTATAAGCTTTGAATATGATTACCATAGGCTAAGAATGTGCCATTATAAGCAGTTGGTGTACATCAGAGACCACATCCAGGTGGGCATGATGGTCAGGTACTGCAGGACCTATGAGGAGGTGCAGGAAGGCGATATTGGAAAAGTTGTCAAGGTGAGATATATAATGAAGAAAATACCTGCTTATCTACTAAATATCACCAATGTGATAAGATGAGAGTCATGTAAAGCCCTCTGCAGACAGAGCCGACTCGACCCGATCCAACTGGTTTTCAGTCGGATCGGCTCAGTTTTCAGTGCCTCGCGACACATATTTTTCCAGTCGAGAGACAGTCAGATAGTTGCCAGTCGGGGTCGATTCAACACGATGAATACAGAGACTACAGAATATATACCATAATGACACATATACCCTTATGTGGACAGGGGGGAAAGGAGGCGGAGACACAAAACAAATCCAAAGCTGGACACCTGTGAGATATATATAGTATATCGGTTATTTCCAAATACAGTTCCTGAAAATGAAGAAGCAACTTTGGTATCAGACACAAGATTGTTTTCTTAGATGGAAAAAAAACATGCACCAAGTGTTATCCTTGATATTGTTATTGATCTGCTATTACAATTTAATTCACCTTCTTTTTTACCATGAGGACATGGGACAGACACTGGTCCCACATGTGAGTCAGCATGTAGCCCGCCATGTCTCTGTTCATGTTCTTAGTCTTTCTTATTCAGGCCGTTTCGTTCACCCATCCTGTAAAGCGGATTGATTCTCTGTTCAGCACTTTGCTATCGTCCTTATCAAGGATTTAAGTTTTTCCATTTTCTCGATTTATAATCTTTGATATATCTTGTGATTGCACAGCTTGACCGTGACGGACTGCATGACCTGAACGTCCAGGGAGACTGGCACCTGAAGGGGGGCACCTACTGGGTGCGCTACATCCACGTCGAGCTGCTGGGATTCCAGCCCCAGTGCGCCCCGGGGTCAAACATCAAGGTCGGAGACCGGGTCAGGGTCAAGAGGTCGGTCACGGCACCCAGATACAAGTGGGGCTCGGTCAACCATGAAAGCATCGGCACTGTCACAAGTAAGTACCAATGGTGGTAGTGATGATGGTGATGATGGTTATGATAATGCTGGTGGTTGTGTTGGTGATGGTGGTGGCATTGGTGGTATTATGTAGTCATCTATTTCCACCAGACCATGTGACCGATTCAGAGTAAAGATGTTGGTCACTGCTCCCAAGTATAAATGGGGCTGTTATCAACCAAGAAAGCATTATTGCACTGTCTAACTAAGTACCAGTGTCATCATAATGTTGATTATGATAATGGTGGTGGCAGTGGTGGTGATGGTGGTGCTGTTGATGATTATGAAGATGATGTTGATGATGATGATATTGTATTAAATATTATATTGAAAGTATTGAAATATGATACAATTTTGTTTGCCCAGGTTTCAATGCGAATGGGAAGGATGTAACAGTGAACTTCTCTCAGCAGCCCCACTGGACCGGACTGGTGTGTGAGATGGAACTGGTCCTGAGCACTCACCCTGGCATATTGTAAGTCATGCAACTATGCACTACGCTTTAACATGGAATTTTAGTTGAACCAATATTTATCAAGTTATTTATTATCCTGTTTGTTTATATATTAAAATACCTATGAGCCAAGTTTCAAATGATTATAAGGCTTTTAAACAAAGCATAATTACAAATAATAATAATTACAAATGTGGTAGTTGTGCCCCTTTTCTCTTGTGATTAATTGGAAATACCCTAGTGCTCAGAATAAACTTCTTTCATGAAGCTCACAAAGCAGCCTGTTCTGGCAATTGGTATGTGATAACTGCTAGAGTTCGAAAGAAGTTATATGGATTTTGACAAAGTTACTAGATTCTTTTATGGGACAAGGATGTAATGAAGAGAGATGGTTTCAATTATAAATGCTTCTTCATCATTCAGGTGCAATGGATGCAGTCAGAACCCCATCGTGGGCCCGAGATTCAAGTGCAAGACCTGCGGAGAGGTCAACTTCTGCGACAACTGCTTCCGGACCAAGCGCAGCCACCGACACACCTTCATGAGGATATCAGAACCAGGTTAGTCAACAACCAAAAATACTGGACATGAAAAGAAAATCTCAGAAAATAGGGTTCCAGAAAATGTTATGCAAATTTCAAACTCATTATCATACTTCAAGGGTATGCAGAAGAAGATTATTTCTATTGTCTTGGAAATAGGAACGTACACAAGAACTAGTCTGATCTGTTCATTTACAGTAGTTATGATTATAAAGTTTGAATAAAAGCATTTTTGGAGACACATATTTCTACTGTTGCTGGAGGAAGATATTACACTACTATATGTGACCGGCTATATCAAAACCCTGCACTTGTCGAATCATCTATAATACCATTTCGATAATGAAGAATACGTTGTGCTCATCCTCTCCCAATTAAACCACGATGTGTTTGCTTTACTAACACAAGTACACATTGAAACTGATTCGTATCTAGGTGTGTCTCCAGTGAACGTGGGTCGTCCAGGGAGGAACAGGAACAAGAAGGTCGCTCCAGCTGGCTCACTCATCGAGGAGTGGTCCCGGTGCGTCAAGAACCTCACGGTGTCGTCCAAGGAGGGGCAGATGTCACGCCTCATTGATGGCAACCCCAACTCTTTCTGGCAGTCCTCCGGCTCGCAGGGGAAGGTAACATATGATGTAGTAGAGTAGCGAAGTTTGACATCACAGCTATTTGTTGCAGTGCACTGTGATTCGAAACATTGTCAGGCAAGCCTGAAAATTGTGAACCAATGGTTACTACAAATGATTACCTTGCTACATTCTTGCATGAGTTTTCTATTTATGCATTCACTATAAAAACTTCATTTAAAACGGCACCCAGTTCATTTTGTAATATTCCCAATTTTACTATTGTTCAAAAGCACAGGGAAAATCGCATTGGTGGTGGCGTATGTGTGCACATTTAAGATACTCTGCCATTTAAACTAAGACCTGACGTAGAATTTTCAACTGATAGTATTTGATACTTTGTTTATTGAAATAAACAGGCATAAAGAAAAGAATATTATTATTTCAATTATTATAATTATCATCATGTGCAGCACTGGATTCAGTTGGAGATGCACAACGATGTGCTGGTGCATCGGCTGAGGATGATGGTGGACTCTAACAACAGCTCCTACCAGCCCTCCTTGATCGTTGTCTAGAATACTCCCTAGGGAGTTTAAAAAGTGTAATTCAAGTGCATTTTATTATTATTAATATTAATATTTCTATTATGATCCTCAGCACTGGGTTCGGTTGGAGATGCACAACGACGTGCTGGTGCATCGGCTGCGGATGATGGTGGACCCTAACGACAGCTCCTACCAGCCGTCCCTCATCGTAATATCGGGAGGGGACAACATCTCCACCATCAGAGAGCTGAAAACCATTAGGGTCAGCCCGTCAGAGTCGATGGTCACCTTACTCCAGGACTCTACCGAGGTCAGTCACATCAACATTTACACCATTTTACTTTGGTTTGTTCTTCCAAAGGGTGTTCTTCCTCTTTTTGGGTTTCTGGGAGAATTCTATACATTGTGTTTTGTACTAATCCTTTAAATATCTCATTCATTTACACCTATTTTGATAAATTTTGCTTATGTCTAATCAAAGGTTGGCACAGTTTATTCTATGTATTTTGTCCTTCACCTTCATGTATTTGTAATATCTTTGTCATTGATCCTTTCCATAGTTCCATCGGTTCATCGAGATCGCTGTCAAGCAGTGCAAAAGCAGCGGCATCGACTGCAAGGTACACGGCCTGACCTTCATCGGGAGGTCGCGACCTGATGAGGATGACCTTGCCTCGTCCTTCACCTTCATGTCGTCGGACAACGAGGATGACCAAGGCTCCAGTATGATGAGCCGGCTGGCCAGCAGGCAGCGGGCAGTGGGTGACCACGCGGGCAACAGGGAGATCCAGACCAAGGTCTTTGTGTGGGGACTCAACGACAAGGACCAGCTTGGTGGACCACGGGGGTCAAAGGTCAGTGTCAAGTTGGTTAACTCATTCAGGACTAAGTCCTGAAAAATACTCCGGCTGGGGTCTTTGGAGAATATTTATAATGTACACTTTGTTTGATACTATATAGATATACTCTACTACGCATTACAGAACTAAAGAATAATTCAAAAAGCTGTACTAAAGAGATTGATTTTTAACATTGTTTTGAATGTTTCTGTACTTGAAGACTGATGCAAAATACGGCTGAAACTTGGAGACTTGTCCCCTTGCTACGCTACTGTGTATAATGTACAAAAGACTGAACTTTGTTGTTTTTCACCATAAATGATCATGATATTGAATGTTTGATTCTGGTTTACTTTCAGATCAAAACGCCGGTTCTGAACGAGTTCCTGTCCAGCCTGAAGGTGGTGTACTGTGCTGGAGGATCAAAGAGCCTGTTTGTTGGTGAGTCAACATCCTGCCAGAAAAAAAACCCAAAACAAAACAGCAAAAGGGGGGTGTTTCACAAAGATTTTAAATTGGAGAACAGTGCAAAAGCGCAGAAGAGGCTAACGTGCGTAAACAAGCCAATTATTGTTATTATGATTCTTATTATTATTATTGGTGGTGGTGGTGGTGGTGGTGGTGGTGCTGCTTTTATTATTATTATTATAATTATTTTTATTAAATATTATCATAATTATTATTGCTTTTATCATTTGCTTGTTACCATGCAACAGTGACTGCGGAGGGTAAGGTGTATGCCTGTGGAGAAGGGACCAATGGCCGTCTGGGGCTAGGGTCATCTCAGAATGTGGCCAGCCCTCGACAGATCAACGGACTCTCTCAGTACGTGGTCAAGAAAGTGGCTGTCCATTCCGGTGAGTAACCCGATTATTGTCCTGGCATTTATGTCCTTCAGCAAGACATTTCATTCACATTGAGTATAAATGGTGTAAATGAGCCTAATGCGTTAATATGATTGTTCGTGGCTAGTATGCTCCCCAGGGAGATGAGAAAGTGCACAAGATAATTGTGCAGGGGGGTGTTTCACAAAGATCCTAAGTTGATCTTAGCACTAAGATGGTCTTAAATATTATGGAAAGCCATTAGTGTCTTGAAACAGTTTTGTTGAAATGCATAAAATGTTGATTCAAATCATATATATTTTCTAATTATCAAAGAGATTCATAATCTTCACATAAAATTCATGAAATCGCTTTGATAATTAGAAAATATATATGATTTGAATCAACATTTTATGCATTTCAACATAACTTTTACAAAACTGTTTCAAGACACTAGTGGCTTTCCATAATATTTAAGACCATCTTAGTGCTAAGATGAACTTAGGATCTCTGTGAAACACCCCCCAGGTTTGAAACATGCCCAGATGACCAGGGTTAATAATGAGAATTGTGCACCTCAATGTAAGTTGAATCTGGTGTATTTTTCTTTGCTCGCCATGTGGTCGACATGCCATGGCTCCGACTGTGTATGGCAAGGTATTCTCTTGGGGGAACTTGGACACCTGGCATCCTAGAATATAAAAAAAATGTCTTTGTGTATTATTCTGAGGTGTTGAACCCTGTGAATGTGTAGTGTGGCAAGATTGGTAGAGCGCGCGCTTTCCGATCTCGAGATCCCGAGTTCGAACCCTGCCCACTCTGTTTGCCCTTCAGCAAGGCATTTAATCTACATTGCTGCTCTCTACCCAGGAGTATAAATGGGTACTTGGTCGGGTGTTAATTAGCCTGGGCGCTATCATATGGCTGCCATTTTTTTTTATATAGGGGCCTATCAAAAGGCCTTTTATTCACATCCATATATTAAAAACATTTAAACAAGAATCAATACAATAAACGAACCAACACAGTAATAGACAGACAAAGTAGCAATGAAATAGAATGGATGTGGGGATCAGCAAAGGCCGTAGACCTATCTAGGCTAATCCCCAGGTTCCTATTATGTATGAACTAAGAACATAAAACATGACGTTACATACATACAGGCAGGCATTACAAGAAAATAACAATCATAAAATATATCCAGTTAAAAAAGTTATTTATATATAATTATAAATCGTTATGATCAATAAGGTATAATTTATATTTTCGTTTAAAAGTAGACAATGAAAAACAATCTTTCAAATCATGTTGCAACATATTCCATACAAGAGGCCCTCTGTATTTAATCATTGTTCTAGAAAATTTATACCGATAATTGGGCAAGTAAAGATTATCAGCATTTCTAGTAACATATTTATTTATATTTCTTTGAGGAGTAAAAAACATAAAAATAGCAACAAGATATAAATGTAAATCATAAATATTCAAAATGTTTAACTGACTAAACAGAACATTTGAATGGGCAAGATACGGGGATTTTGTTATTATTCTAATTGCACGTTTTTGTAATAAAAACAATTGTTGCAATAAGTAAGTTGCACAATTTCCCCAGATAATGTTGCAGTACGTTAAATATGGCAAAATCATTGAATTATATAAATTAGCAAGGACAGATAAAGGTAACATGAACTTAATCTTATTTAATACTCCAATAACACAAGATATCTTTCGTGATATTTCATTTATATGTTGTTTCCAAGTCAATTTACTATCAATTATTAATCCAAGAAATTTTACAGAATCTACCATATTAATTTCATTATTGGCAATATGAACTTTAATCACATCTACATCAACATTTTTATTTTTTATTTTAAAAACCATGTAATTTGTTTTACTAAAATTGATTAACAATCTATTTGCCAAAAACCAAAAACCAAAAATACATATTTTCCAACTCATTATTCAATAAAAGAGACACACTACGTGGATTATTTCCGGCAAGAAAAAGACTTGTGTCATCTGCAAATAAAATAAAGGATAAAACATCACTTACATTGGGCAAGTCATTAACGTATAACAAAAATAAAAGTGGGCCGAGATTAGATCCCTGGGGAACCCCCAGTAAAATATCCAAATTATTAGAAGTTAAGTTTCCAATGTTTACGAACTGCTTTCTATTATATAAATAACTTATAATTAAGTTAATTGCAACACCCCGAATACCATAAAAACGCAACTTATTAATCAAAATAGCATGGTCTATACAATCAAACGCTTTAGAAAGATCTAAAAAGAGTCCAATTAAAAAATTATTATTTTCAAATGCGTTGGCAATTTTTTCAGTAAAATCAATTAGAGCATGATGCGTGCTGTGTCTCTTTCTAAAACCATATTGCTTTCTATATAAAATATTATTTCTATCTATAAAACTCATTAATTGATTACAAATAATTTTCTCAAAAATTTTACTAAATACAGATAAAACAGATATCGGTCTATAATTAGTTAACAAAGATTTATCTCCACTTTTAAAAACAGGTATTACCTTAGCAATTTTTAAAGAGTCGGGAAAGATACCGGATTCAATTGCAAGATTGATGATATTGCACAAAGGTTTAGCTATTACAAATATAGTAATATAGTATGCTCCCCGGGGAGTTGAGATGGTGCGCAATATAATTGTGCGGGTTTGACCTGTACCTGATGACCAAGGGTAATAATAAAAGCGCATAGAGACATGCAATTATGCTTATGTGTTATGCGCTATATAAAAATGTTTCATTATTATTTATTATTTGTGAACTTTTCTTTCTTTGTTCCCCTATCAGGTGGTCGGCATGCCATGGCTCTGACTGTGGATGGCAAGGTGTTCTCATGGGGAGAAGGAGATGATGGCAAACTGGGACATGTGGCATCCTTTAACATAGAAAATGACCTTGTATGATTTGTCTCTTTGTGAGTTATTCTGAAATGTTGATATAAGATGTAAGTTGAATCCGGTGTACTTTTCTTTCTTTGGCTGTCAGGTGGTCGACACGCCATGGCTCTGACTGTGGATGGCAAGGTGTTCTCATGGGGAGAAGGAGATGATGGCAAACTGGGACACCTCAGTAGAATGTAAGTTCAAACTATAATAATATAATGATAAAAATGTACATTTATATTGCGCAGATTCATATCAATAAAAAAAAAATATGAGCAATCTTGAGGACCTTTTCAGGGAATTGGTGTGGGAAAATGTCTTTTTATAACAATGTTCATGTATGTATGCGTTGTATGCTTGTGACTTGTGTGTGTGTGTGTTTGTAGGTATTAGTCTATAGTACAAATAAATCAGTTTTTATTTCATATGTCATATATTCGTATTTGATTTTCGAATTGCCCTAATTTTTTAAATATTGAGTCTTACATTTTGTAAATGTGTCAATAATTTTCACTTTATTATTATTATTATTTGATGTTTTCTTGAATAAAGCCTCATTTCAATTGAAGAGTTAGATTACTTTCACATTTTAAAATTCTTTGTGTTTGCATCTCTTGTTGTACTTCCTGTAATTGCTTGGTATGATTATATTATAGAAAAGGCGCAATAACATTATACAGTATTTCAAAAGAGATAATTTCTGTGATAAATTGATATTCACTGATTTACACTATTAGCTCACAGTAATTCTTTATTCAAAAACTTTTACAGTTATGTAAATTGAACTTTGTTATCTGCTACCTGCCAGGAACTGTGAGAAGCCTCGTCTTGTGGAAGCTCTGAAGACAAAGAGGATACGAGACATCGCATGTGGAAGTTCACACAGTGCCGCGGTCACCTCTAGCGGTGAGCTGTATACCTGGGGACTAGGGGAGTATGGACGCCTAGGACATGGCGATAGCACCACTCAACTCCGACCAAAACAGGTGCATATTTCATTTTAATAAACGTAGTTTGGAAATATGGTAAAATCGTTGTAGTGTACTTCTTTGTTCCAAAACATGGCGGTCTTCACTGGACAGTAAAGGCAGAGAAGAGTGGTCGTAAAAGCATAAGTTAGTTCAATTATCAGTGATACCCAAGATGTTTGACCAGTAATAACAAGATGTACATTGTATGCTCATATTATAACCAGTAACCTGTTGAATGAAAGTAAAAGCATCGGCCAGTTTCACACTCTACTATTTCATTTTGTTTTGTTTCCCCCCCCCCCCCCCCCTTGTTTGTCAGGTAAAATCCTTGGCTGGTCAGAGAGTGGTCCAGGTTGCGTGCGGCAGCAGAGACGCCCAGACACTGACCCTGACCGATGATGGTATGGTGTACTCCTGGGGAGACGGGGACTTTGGCAAGCTGGGACGGGGAGGCAGCGAGGGCTGCAGCGTCCCTCACAACGTGGAGAGGCTGAATGGGCAAGGCGTGGTACAGATAGAGTGCGGCGCCCAGTTCTCTCTCGCTCTCACCAAGGCGGGACAAGTTTGGACATGGTGAGTTGGTCAAATGAACTAAATTTAACAGTAAACTGAGTATAATACAGCCAAACCTGTATCGGTGGCCACCTGTCTATAGTTGCCACCAAAACTGTTCCTCTAAAGGGGAAAACAGTGTTGTGGAACCTGTCTATAGAAGTCACCTGTCAATAATGGCCACATATGTTTCATAAAAATACATATAATGTTTAATTGCATTTGAGATTAACTGCATTACCATTAGAATAAGCGTTTTTACAAAGTACAAATATTTACCTCCAAAATTTTCCTCTGTCATCTACAGCCTTCTTTAGCATTGTGACCCATTGTTCATTTTATGTGAATTCAGACTGTTTTTTTCTTGTCACTACACACATTGGAAATCTTTTTGCATTTGGTCCAGTTTATTTTGAAAATCAGATTGCAAAAGTAGTACATTTTATGGCAGTTCTTCATCAACTCTTTATAATGATAAATGAGGTACAATGTTTTTTTCTTCACACTGTTGGATAAGAAATAGATAATTTTACAGCTTTTGTGCGAGGGATTTCTGAAAACTGTTCTTTAGTTTTGTAGGATTGTTATTTCCACACTTAGTAAGAAATTTGTCATGAATATTAATCTATTGTGACTCCACAGGGGCAAGGGTGATTACTTCCGGCTTGGCCACGGCACAGATTCACACGTACGCAAACCCCAGGTTGTAGAAGGGTTGAAGGGAAAGAAGATAATCCACGTTGCAGTGGGAGCGCTGCACTGCCTGGCTGTTACCGACATGGGTCAGGTACGTTTAATGTATTTCTATTTTCAGAACAGAGGTCGTCTTGTATGGCAGAGGGTATGCTGACTATGCAATATTACAACACTTATAATGTTACTTTCAATAAAAAGGTTAACAAGTTGTAATGTTTAGCTTTCTTACTACCATTTGAATATAGGAGGTATAATGAAAATAAAGTTAAGATATGTAGCAAAGGGCAGACTCATACATACGCAGAGCCCAGGTTGTAGAGGGTCTTTGGGGGTTGGGAAAGTGCACTTCAAGTGCAGGATGGCTGTGAGGGTGTTTCTGTTAACTGAGGTAATAATAGCATTGTAAAGTGCTTGATTATTATTGTTATTATTATAATAAATCAGACCTAATATTAATATTATTATCCTGCCTCTACAGGTGTTTGCGTGGGGCGACAACGATCACGGGCAGCAGGGCGATGGCACCACCACCGTCAACAAGAAGCCTGCCCTGGTGCAGGGGCTGGATGGAGTGCGCATCACGCGGGTGGCCTGCGGCTCCTCTCACAGCACCGCCTGGGCGACCACGGACACCGCCATCCCGTCCATGCATGAACCTGTGCTCTTTACTACGCCCAGAGATCCTCTCGGCGCAACAGAGCTCGGTAAATATGGCGCTCACAATAAATGTAACGCAATCTGTCAAAACCCCGAACTTGTATGTTATTTATGGTTTCAAGAATCGCATCAGAAGTTGAAATAATGTATGGAAAATAATTATGTTAATAAAATTCAAACAATTGTATCCTTGCTAAATGTTAAGCAATAATTTATAACAAGGCATCAAATGGAAGCTTATAGTGAGGCATTTCTCATGGCTTGAAAATCTTAATTTTGATTTTTGCAAACCAAGTGATGTGTTACAAAATGTTTAAAACACATTTAAATATTTAATCACAATGAATTAAATTAAAATGTGTATTTTTAATGTTTTTTTCTTGTCTTTTCTCTTCTTCTTAGCACTGAGAATATATTTGTATTACTATATAAAAGCGCTATGTAGTTTGTAAATATTTGTATTATTATTTGTAGAATTATTACTACATGTATGTGTAATACAATGCAGGTGTGTTTGGGGACCCGGGACAGGAAGCAGGTGAGAAGAGTTCATCCATTGGAAGCTCCGCCAAGCAGCGTCCATCACTTGGCAAGGTGGTTCTATCCCTGGAGAGTAACCTAAGCAAACAACAGTCACTCAGCCAGATCCTCACCACACTGCAGATCATATATGCCAGGTAAACAGATACACAGATAAATAAATGAATAAATCAATCATGAATGAATGAACGAATGAACGAATGAACGAATGAACGAATGAACGAATGAACGAATGAACGAATGAACGAATGAATGAATGAACGAATGAACGAATGAACGAATGAACGAATGAATGAATACATTAATACAAAAAAAATACAAATATGAACTTATTAAAAGCAGGGGTACCCCATTATCTGGAGACCAATGTTATCACTAAAAATTGATAGAAAAAGGCGTTGGTGGCAAATGCCTTTTCCCCCCAAATATAGACCTGTCTGAATTGAACTGTCCCTTTTCTGTTACATAGTTATACTGCAAATTTCAAACAAGGTGAATACGGCCTGAAAAAATATTGCGCTTAACATGTCTTTTGGTTTGTCTGTTGACAGGGATGCCGTGGTTGGTTCTCTGATGTCGAGGACCGAAGCCAGTCTCTCGGAGTCTTCCAACTCGTCCATCGTCCCGTCCCCCAACGACCAGAGTCCCCTGTCGGCCGTCACCAGCCCTCTGGGCTTGGGCCTGGGCAGAATGTTGGCCGCTGGAGATGCTGCACTGGGGCTAGACGTAAGCATTGTTTCTTTACTACAATTTTTTGTGTTTTCATGGAAATGACATGTTTGTTTTATTTTTTGTTGAGTCTTCCATCTCGTCCATCGTCCCGTCCCCCAACGACCAGAATCCCCTGTCGGCCATCACCAGCCCTTTGGGCTTGGGCCTGGGCAGAATGTTGGCTGCTGGAGGCGCTGCACTGGGGCTAGATGTAAGCCTTGTTTCTTTACTACAATTTGTTGTGTTTTCATGGAAATGACATGCCTTTGTTGTTCCTTGTATTCTTCATTTGTTCTTTAAAACATGTTACTGCGACACATTTTAAAAATATGTTGTTCTATGTGTTTTTGTAGGAAGCCAAATTCACACAATGTATATACAAATATTTCTTTAACCATTGAATCGAATTAAAATGCTGACATTTTGCATTGTCCTTTTCATTGTAGCTGCCCAGTGATGTGGACAGTGATAGACCCGGGCCGTCCAGTCTCAACAGGCATTCAGCGGCATCCATTGTGGCTGAGATCATCACCAGTGCTGATCAGGTATGTATCTCGGGGTTCATACAGGTCCTGGATAGTCATGGAATTTTACTTTCATGTTTTCCAGGCCTTGAAAGCCAGGGGATATCTTTATTTCTTCAGCACTGAAAAACAAAGATTTTTAGAAATTATTTTGTTACATACATTTGTAAAGGACTGAAAAAAAGTCAAAGAACCTACATGTATGTATGTACCATGATAAAAAGCCATGGAAAAGTCATGGAATTCTTGCTGTAACGGTCATGGAAAGTCACCAACGGTGTATGAAAACCCTGTAACTGCTTCTCACAAACATTCAAGGAATATTGAGCTGGTGTCCCACTGTTTGTTATTTCACAGCATTAAACATGATGCAACTCCGTTTACAACAGTTTGCATCGTGTGAGAGGTCTAGGTCCCAAGCACTAAAGTTTCATGGTTTTGTACTTGTAAAAAAGAAATTAATACCAGTTGCACCAGTTGCAGCCAGTCTAATGAAATCTTAGTCACACCTTTTGGCAAGCTTTCAGTTTCATCTTGGGAGACCGCCTTTACCAAACCCTTTTATTGATATTCAAAGTAACACATTTGTAACAAATACCAATTAATTGATTTAAAATTGTATAAATATACATGTTTACAAGTGAAAATGGAACCAATACAACTTTGGCTTCGTCATGTATTAATAAAGAACAATCATAAATTGTTAGGAAAGAAAGAAATAATAGCATTGCTTTTAACAATGTTCCTCCCTTGGCTCCTCCTAATATATTATAATAAGTGCTTCTCCTACTGTTTGTCCCTTGCAGTAGGCGCTATGTATGTTATATTATTTTTATCATTGTTTGTCCCATGTATCGTACAGGTGACGAGTCCCGAAGACCAGACCGGTGGTGCCATCCTAGTGACCAGCCTGGATGACTTCACGGGCAAGCTACAGCCGGACGATGCCCGCATCCTGGTTGACCTGCTCAAACTTGCCGTGTCTGGACGGTGTGGGGAGCACAGCCAGCAGGCCATCTCGGACACACTCACTGCAATGGCCAAGGCTTACCCACAGGTAATATACACTATGTGGTTAATTCAATGACCAATGTCGGCAGGAAAGACATGCCTAGGGCGAGTCAAAATCCATGTCGGGCAAGTAAATGTTCATAATTTGTCTAGTTTAGTTTTGTAACATTAAGTACTTGCCCCATGGCCAATACAATTTCTTTTCAACAAAGAGAGAAAATTGTAATTCTTTCTAAATAAATCTCATCTAAAAAAATATGAGAAAGAACTTACTTGCACAAATAATTTTTCTTATTGTTTCACATGAGTTTTTTGAGGCAAGTAAATATTCATATACGTCACTATGCCTTTAATACAGGTTGCCGACATGCTGCTCGAGTTGTGCGTAACAGAGTTAGAGGACGTAGCGGCAGACACCAAGGCAGGTCATTCAGCCATGCAGCCTGTGGTGCAAGAGAGCGCACACCCCTACGCCGACGACACCACCCTGGTGGGCAGCGTGCGCATACCTGGAGCCGAGGCCCTGCGCGTCGAGTTTGACCGCCAGTGCTCCACGGAGCGTCGCCATGACCCGCTCACCATCATGGACAGTGCAGGGCGTACGGTGTCCGTGCGCTCCGGCCGCGAGTGGTCGGACTGGTCGGCAGAGCTGCGCATCGCCGGAGACGAGCTCAAGTGGAAGTTCACCAGCGACGGGTCGGTCAACGGGTGGGGCTGGAGGTTGACCGTGTTCCCCATCATGCCCGCCGCCGCCCCCAAACACCTCCTGTCTGACCGGGCCATCCTCTCGCAGCCGTCCATCGACCTGGTCACCTGTCTACTGGACTTCAGGCTGGAAGCCAGCACGGATAAGAAGATCATGCCACGACTGGCCGCTGCGCTCGCTGCTTGTGCACAGCTTAGCACACTAGGTAATAACTCAAATATCTCTCTCTTTTAGCTTTGCTATCAATTATTCAGCACAATTTCAATTCAATTCAAATTTATTTTCCATCACCACAACATTTGTTTTCAGTACATTATAAGTAACGTTGTATAATCAATGCAAAAGAAAATTTATTTAGTGATACAATATAATTGATTTCATGTTCTATTGTAAGCAAATGTAAATGTAATATTTGTGTAATAGGTTTTTCATCAAGATGCACAGTATAGTACATTCATATCTTAAGTAGACAAGGGTCTAATAAGGGTAATAGCATATTGGTTTCCCTCTCTTTATTTTCTATTTCTAGCTGCATCGCAGAGAATGTGGGCATTGCAGAGACTAAGGAAGTTGATCTCAACAGAGTTCAAAGGTCACTTGAATGTCCAGGCTATCCTGTGCCAACATGAAACACAGTCAGATAGCACTTCATCATTCGGGGTGAGTTTGTAACGAACTGTCGCGATATATCATTTGTTGGAAACCACACGCATTATCATTTGTTGGTTGTGTAGAATTATAAGAATTGTTTTTCAAGATCAGATTATATTCCAAGTCCAACTTTCTGTTGAAAGGGGAAGGAAACACATTTTATGATCGAGGCTGCATAAAAATTGAAATTGAAGCTTTTAAAATCACTGGATATCAGTGGGACTGACAAATTAATAGAAGTCGTCATAATCTTTACACCATGATAACACTAAACCCATAGTATCCTTCTTCCTTAAATGGATCTTTTAACTTCATGAGGCTTTTCCGAAAGTGATATTTGAGTTTTTCAGTCATATACCGATATCATTGTGTGATTCCTTTGAATGATGTGTGATAGTTTCATTGCAAAAGAACACAGTTTATCTAGTAAAAAAAGTAGAAAATTACTGCCCATTGACTTTGACTACCATCCAGAGGCTTTCTGGAATGCTTTTCAATTCAATCATAAATAATTCCATAATAAGGGAGACATTCAAATAATCGTAACCCATTTCATTATTGTGTAACCATAAGCCACACAACAACATATTTGCCAACTGTCCCGTTTTTATCGGAATTGTCCCGTTTTAAAAAATTTTTAGAAGTGTAAAATCGGGACGTCCCGATTTTTAAGTTAAATTTTTTTTTTTTTTTTTTTTTTACTTTACTTTACTTTATTAAATGTATAGAGACAACATTTAAACGTAAATCTGACCAAATCTTACCTAGTAATTTTGGAAGAATTATGAAAAATGGGTCGAGAATGCATTTAATACTAAAAAACGTCAAGGTCTGGACCCCTGTCGCAATGGACTTTGTGCTTGCAATGTGCACTTCCCGAACACTTGCAATTATGCTGCGACTTTGGACCCCCGGCCAATTTTGTCCCTCTTTCCAAAATTCAAATGTTGGCAAGTATGCAACAAGGTTTGATAGGAATATGAAAGCTCCAAGTGATTTTGGTTAAATTTGACAAAGTTAATGGATCTTTTGAAATTGTTTTTACAATATTTAGGATTTCAGTGGGACTGCCCTAGCAGCTCTGGTGAAGGGATTGCCAGAGGCCCTGCAACGCCAATATGAGTATGAGGACCCCATCGTCAGGGGAGGAAAGCACTTACTTCACAGCCCCTTCTTCAAGGTACGTCACATCAATTGAATTGTTCAATTAAATTGTGTTAATTTAAGTTGATTTGCAATGCAAACTCTAGGCAAAATATTGACATTTTTTGCAAAAACAAGAGCCTTCATTGGGAAAAGACATCAGGGAAACCTTGTATCCATTGTTCCCAAAGTGAGCTGGTCATGTTTCTCTGGTGTGTTTCTCTTGCTGAAACCCTTCGCTTGGACAAAGCTACAAACCAGTTAAGGACAAACCAGTTTAGGGTGTGATTCCGTCACAATTGCATGGTAGTCGGCGGAAAATGCCAGCAGTTAGCAACCCGTTAAATGTTTGGTTCAATGAGTTAACTAAAGCAATCTGTTGAACTCCAAACTTATCCTGATAAATTATGGCTATGACACCCCCTCCCCCAGGTGTTAGTTGCCCTGGCCTTTGACCTCCAGGTAGATTCCCTGCCGCACTGCGCCAAAGTCGCACCGCTGGTTGTGTTTCTGTACCTACTGCATGGCAGTCAGCAAAAATGCCAACCTTTGGCTTCCCGTTAGGTGTTTGGGTTTATGGCTTAACCAAACCAATCTTTGTAACTCTTTCTATTAAATGTATCTCCAGACATATTCTAACAACAATTCATCCTCATGACTTAAATCCCCCCCCCCCCCCCCCCCCTAGGTGTTGGTTGCCCTGGCCTGCGACCTCCAGCTGGATTCACTGCCGCACTGCGCCGAGTCACATCGCTGGGCGTGGTTCCGTCGCTACTGCAGTGCTGCCCGCGTGGCAGAGTCGCTGGAGAACCGCACACCCCTCCCCGAGCCCTACTGCTCCGAGGTGATGAAGAAGGTGACCCAGATCAGCGCGGACTGGGAGGAGTTGTCACGGCAACACGAGGACCACGCCATCTTCAAGAGAGAGCAGGACGAGCAGATCCTGGTGTGGATGAACAGGTGAGCATGGGATATATTGGGGCCAACACAATATTTGTATTTATGTATTGGCCTTTGCATTGAATGTGTATATTACCAGTGGGCACTAAAAGCAAAAAACAGTGGTCTCAAAAAAACTATTATTTCAATTATGGGTGATATACATTATGAGCAGAAATAAACCACCAGGAGTGACAGGACTTATGCAAATATATGTACCTGTAAGTTTATCAATAGATTATTATAATGAAGCTTTCACCGGACAGACAGCATAATTAGTCATATTACATGTAGGTATGCTGTGTAATGCGAATGTTTGCAAACCAATTGTCGGTTTGAATTAAGTTTATAATTTTATTGCTGCTCGTCATGTTTTTCAATGCAGGAGACCCGACGACTGGACTCTGTCGTGGGGCGGGAGCGGCACCATCTACGGGTGGGGGCACAACCACCGGGGCCAGCTGGGGGGCATCGAGGGGGCTAAAGTGAAGGTGCCTACGGCCATCGAGTCCCTCACCGCTCTCAGACCGGTGCAGATCGTAGGAGGGGAGCAGACGCTGTTTGCCGTCACTGCAGATGGAAAGGTAAGAATTGAGGACAACGTATTACGGGTATTTTTGTTTACAATTTATGCCAAGATTTAAAGTCAAATTAGTTACACCCTCAATATTTTTTAGCTACAGTGTTTCAACTAAAGAATATTTTACGACATGCGTATTACAACAAAGAATGGTGCTATAGATTGTCAAATATATGATATATATATTTTTTTTGCTCATGTTTATTAATTATATCTTTTCAGAGTTCCTTGTGTTTATTTCTGTATAGTTATTTTTTTAAAGAAGCTGTACACTGTGCACATTTTCTTAATAAATTGATTCATGTTTATGAGCTGTGTCCAGTTGCTAAGGCTCTCCCTAGCAATCAGGACCCATATTCATGAAAGCCCGCTAGCTTAGTTCCTTGCAAAGTTTATTTTGGATGACGTGGCTATGAATTAAACACAGGATCTTTTAGTTGCTAACTAGGGTTAACTTAGTAGGTACCTAAGGCTTACTCAGCTCACCCTAGTTGGGGACTAGGAAAACTGTTTGTTGCTCAATAGACTGCACATTCAAAATACACTTAGCAAAGAACTAAGCTAGCAGGGCCAGGCAATTAGGGAGACCTCTGAGAGACAAAGGGCTTGCTAGCTCAGCGATAATGTAGTCTTAATTTTCTTTGCTCACCATTTGTTTTTTTAAATCAAACATTATTTGTAACATGTAACAGCGCTATGATGTAAACTATTGCGTTCAATTTTGGTTCATGTATCTGCAGGTGTATGGGACTGTGTACAGTGCGAGCGGGAGACTGGCTATAGGCGGCACATACTCCGTGTCTACCCAGACTAAGCTGGAATCCTTTCAACGTGCTCACCATTTGTTTATCAAGCATTATTTGTTTCATGCAACAGAGCTGTGAGATTAAATATGGGATTGATATTTGTATTTGCAGGTGTATGGGACAGGGTACGGAGCGAGCGGGAGGCTGGGTATCGGTGGCACAGACTCCGTGTCTACCCCAACCCTGCTGGAATCCATCTAACTCGCTGACCATTTGTTTATCAACAAATATTTACAACATGTTAAAGAATTGTGCAATTATTTATTAATTAAATGTTGGTACATGAACATATTTGCAGGTGTATGGGACAGGGTACTGAGCGAGCGAGAGGCTGGGTATCGGAGGTACAGACTCCGTGTCTACCCCAACCCTGCTGGAGTCCATCCAACGTGCTCACCATTTGTTTATCAACAAATAATTGTTTCATGTTAAAGTTTTGTGAGATTAAATATTAAATTAATATTTGTTTTTGCAGGTGTATGGGACAGGGTGCGGAGCAAGCGGGAAGCTAGGTATCGGTGGCACAGACTTGTGTGTCTACCCCAACCCTGCTTGAATCCATCTAACGCGCTCACCATTTGTTTATCAAACATTAGAGCTCTGAGATGAAATAATGGATTACTATTTGTATTTGCAGGTGTATGGGACAGGGTACGGAGCGAGCGGGAGGCTGGGTATCGGTGGCACAGACTCCGTGTCTACCCCAACCCTGCTGGAATCCATCTAACTCGCTGACTATTTGTTTATGAACAAATATTTACAACATGTTAAAGAATTGTGCAATTATTTATTAATTAAATGTTGGTACATGAACATATTTGCAGGTGTATGGGACAGGGTACGGAGCGAGCGGGAGG
This sequence comes from Echinarachnius parma, assembly GCA_037951105.1. Lineage (NCBI taxonomy): Eukaryota > Metazoa > Echinodermata > Echinoidea > Clypeasteroida > Echinarachniidae > Echinarachnius > Echinarachnius parma. Next base: position 31,459 of record JBAMJV010003818.1, on the reverse strand, counting down.
CTGGGTATCGGAGGTACAGACTCCGTGTCTACCCCAACCCTGCTGGAGTCCATCCAACGTGCTCACCATTTATTTATCAAACTTGATTGGTTTCATGTAACAATGCTAAGATATGAAATAAACTATCCGTTGAATGTTGGTATTTGCAGGTGTATGGGACAGGGTACGGAGCGAGCGGGAGGCTGGGTATCGGAGGCACAGACTCTGTATCTACCCCAACACTGCTGGAGTCCATCCAACACGTCCACATCAAGAAGGTCGCGGTCAACTCTGGAGGGAAGCACGCTCTGGCCCTGTCGGTGGAGGGAGAGGTGTACTCCTGGGGGGAGGGAGAGGACGGCAAGCTTGGACATGGAAACAGAACGTAAGTATTAACCCTTTTACCACGGCGATAGATATACTGCTTCAATAGCTATATACAAGATTATTTTACGGATCGGTCGAGTCACCCCACTGGGCGCGCACAAAAGAACCGATCGATATCTGGTTGACCATGGCATTGTATTCGCTTCTATTCAACCTAGCGTGAGTTCGCTGGTCAAGTAGTTCACACAATAGAGGCGATCGATAAGCATAGTATAGGGTCAGCGAAGTGAAATTCTGAGTGAAAACTATGATTCTGGCTTGTATGTATTTGTATACGAATATCCTGAAATTAGACTTGTGTATTACCATGATAAAATTGTAATAAAACAATAATCACGCAACTAGAGTCGGGGAAACTTGATATACATGTAGCCAAGGGTTCAATCTTTGTATTCAGCCAAATTATATTGTACTTACAAGATGCATACATGTATGTTTATGCAATTAATATAGCCCTTGCTCGGAACCGAGAAATCTCGGTTCCCGTATATGAGTAGGCGCAACGGGGACCGAGAATTCTCGGTCCCCGTAGTGATCGGGTTAATCTGCCTTAGATGTGTCCCATTTTATCAGCTTTTAAATAGAGGTATAAATCAATTTTTATTACAATAAATAATACATGTAGGTGTTTACCCGTTTCTTACGGGAACCGGGTGGGCTATGTACAGAGTCTGGGTATTTCTAAATCTCGGAGGGAACGGGTTAATAGGTCAGTAAATTTTTTGGGGGGTTTATGTTGTATGACCTAATACTGTTAATAAGTAGCTTTAGATTTGACATTAAATTTCATCGTGATCTTGGTGCCAGCATTCAATAAGGCTATTTTGCTCTTTCTAACTGTTTCCTCATCCTCAAAAGTTCAATTTACTTTATGTTTTGTTATAATACTCTTTTATGACTGTTCTTTTATGATTGTATTTGATGAGATATGAAATAATAAATTATCAATTACATTCAATATTTGTGTCATACAGTCAGTGTGACCGGCCCCGAGTGATAGAGAGTTTACGAGGGAAGGAGGTTGTGGACATAGCGTGTGGGGGAGCTCATAGAGGCTGCGTGACGTCCAGTTGAGAGCTGTACATGTGGGGCAAGGGATGCTACCGTTGTTTAGTTGTTATACCCTTAATGTTGTTCTTTTAACAGTATATTTTAACAGATATGAAATAATAAAAAAACATTTTGGTCTATATTTTTGTCATGCAGTCAATGTGACCGGCCCCGAGTGATAGAGAGTCTACGAGGCAAAGAGGTGGTGGACATAGCGTGTGGGGGAGCTCACAGCGGCTGCGTGACGTCCAGTGGAGAGCTGTACACGTGGGGCAAGGGGCGCTACGGCCGCCTGGGCCACGGAGACAGTGAAGACCAACTCAGACCTAAGCTGGTAAGAGCATGGCACAAAAGTAAATGTTGGATATGGATGGCACACACTACAACAATGTGTGTACTGTAAATGTACGGTACGGGGTACAGAGTGCATAAAATGACAAGGACAAAAGCCAAAACGCCAATCAAAATCGTTAAAATAATAATGAATTTGTTATTTTTTCGGCACACTTCAGTATAATTTCACAAAGATATCCCTGTCAGTTATTCAGTGAATGTGAAATCATATTACTAGCATAATTTGTTATTAGAATAATTCTTAAAACTTGTTACGGGTGTTGTGCGAGGAAGTTTGATGGCCTGTCGACTCTTGGTAGACGCTGCTTGCTTAGCGTAGGTCTTACGCAAGGAGTTACAGCGCTGGTGCTTACCGTTGACACAGAGTGTTTGTCATCAACTAGTTGCTTATATATAAATTTGCAACCCTGCAGTAGTATTTATTGAGTGTTTCAATCTAAATCTCTTTCTCTGTCAAGGCTGATGCCCTGAAGGGTTACCGAGTGATTGACGTGGCGTGCGGTAGCGGAGACTCCCAGACGCTGTGCATCTCCGACGACGACAACGTGTGGTCGTGGGGCGACGGTGACTACGGCAAGCTGGGGCGAGGGGGCAGCGACGGGTGCAAGGTGCCCCAGAAGGTGGATGCCCTGGCCAACCTAGGGGTCTGCAAGGTGGAATGTGGCTCCCAGTTCTCCATTGCACTGACCAAGTCAGGCTGCGTCTACACTTGGTGAGTTAATACACATGCCCTCATTACAAACGCAATTTCATATGGGATTTTAATGAGGGTGTGTAAAAAGCATGTGTGCACTATAAAGTAGCACCTGCTGGAATGCTCCCCAGGGAGTGGAGAGAGTGCACAATAAAGTGCGGAAGTGTATACAATGGCCAAGGTTTAAATAATGATATTAAATGCAGGTCCCTCTGGGAGAACAGAGCAAAAGAGCACTGAAGAGGCTAACCTGGATAAATAACACTACCAAAAAAAAAAAAATAGCAAAGGCTCGCTGGCCTGGGGCCACTAAATGACTTTAGGCCACTAAATGACATTGATCCTTAATTCCACCGGCCCCCTAATGAGCAAAATACAACAACATTTTTTATGTTTTTGTTTGTTTTGGGATACCAGATTCAGATATTGACAAATAATAATTGGAATTGGAAGAATAATTAGATAATTAGAAAATTTAAAATACAATAGTAATGATGAATGATGCAAAGTTTATTACATTATTGGACTTGAAAGAAGACAAATGGAAATCAGAAAATCCAGATTATAATGATAATGATGATTATCATTTCATTAATTTATGATATTCTATTAAAGGAAATGTGTTTGTTTCTTTTTCTTTTCTGGTTAACAGGGGCAAAGGGGACTACCATCGCCTTGGTCATGGCTCAGATGATCACGTACGACGACCTCGCAAGGTCGCTGCCCTTCAGGGCAAGAAGGTCATCTCCATAGCGACAGGATCCCTGCATTGTGTGGCCTGCAGTGACCAAGGTTTGTTGTTTGCCTGTTTACACATGCATTCATCGTGGAGGTGTTGTGGCATTAGCAGATAAGCGCTTGATTTCCAATCAGGGAAGCCGAGTTTGAATCCTTTTGATGCCCCGGCACTTGTTACCCGTAGCAAGACACTTAATTTACATTGCTGCCCCCGACCTACAGTATAGATATATTAATAATATATATTAATAAGTCTGCAGCGCCCAAACAGCTCAGGCTAGAATGCTCTCCAGGGAGTTGAGATGGTGCACAAGATAACTGCGTGGGTTTGAACTGTACTTAATGACTAACGGTAATAATAATAATAATGCTTTACTGCACAGAAATCCTGTATTAAAGGGAAATAAAACGCTGAAATTGTTGCTTACTGGTACTGATACGTGCATATTTAATTTCACTTCTTGTGTATATTTCCTCATGGGTAGCACTAATAATGGAAATCATCAATGTTTTTTAAACTGCTATCAACTATTTCGACTGACCACTGGAGGCTGCCACGCTTTCCAACGGTACTGCCGGAAACATCATCTGAGCGTACACTAACAAAAGCGGGCTATGTGACCGCCGTTGTTGAATTTGCTGCTATGTCAGTGGTTACATAACCCGCTTTTGTTTGTGCAAGGTCAGATGAAGTTTCATATGGTACAGTTGGAAAACATGGCAGCCTCCAGTGGTTGAAAACTTGTCTGGAGGGCACCCTCTTGTGTTAACGGCTGCTTTACTACCTACCATTCAAGCATCACTTAACTATAACTGTTAGTTTTTAATGATAATAAGTTGAAATTACAAAAATTCTTTTTGACCAAAACTGTATTATCCCTTTAATAATTGCCTTCACATTTGTCATATTTGCAGGAGAGGTGTACACGTGGGGAGACAACGATGAAGGGCAACTAGGAGACGGGACGACCAATGCCATCCAGAGACCTAGGATTGTGGCTGCTTTGCAAGGTGAGAGTCATATAACGTCATTTGTCTATATGCTATTTTTGTCATTTGCCCCCTACGATAAGCTCACCAATGTAGCATGGGGTTCCTGGTAAAATTTGGCTTTAGTCTGAAAGCAAACCAGATCATGCAGGCCGACAACCATAAATTTTTTTTGATTTTTGGCTCCTGTTTTTGTATTGTCCATTTTATAGAGTCATCTTTTTGTTTGGTATATCAATTTGTGCTGTACTTCCATACTTTAACATCATTGATATTTATATACCCTTGTTTCTTCCAATGTTGTGCAACCGACAAGAAGATCACCAATGTAGCATGTGGTTCTGCGCACACCGTGGCTTGGTCCACCAGCAAACCGCTGCACGCCGGCCGACTACCGCAGATGGTGTAGATGTTTTGCATCGTTACCTTATCACTCATTGTTACCCTTTTTTGTCGAGCCCACCAAAGGTGGAGGGAGACTAAGGGATCCAAATTGTGTACGTCTGTCCTCCATCCGTCCTCCATCCGTCTCTCCTCCGTCCGTCCTCCGTCGTCCGTCCGTGACGCTTACAAAAATTTGAATAACTTTCCATTCCTGCATCTGTTTGTAACCAAACTTGATTGGTAAATGCCCCATATTTGCTTCCATGATATTCTGGGGTCAAAGGTCACATAAGTAGGTCAAAGGTCAAATGAGGTCCAATGTGAAATTTTACCTGCAAGAGTCTATTAGGGTTGATAACTTTCCAACCCTGCATCCAAACTTGATTGGTAGATGCCCCATATTGGCCTCCATGATATTCTGGGGTCAAAGGTCACATAAGTAGGTCAAAGGTCAAATGAGGTCCAATGTGAAATTTTAACCTGCAAGAGTCTTATTAGGGTTGATAACTTTCCAACCCTGCATCTGTTTGTAACCAATAAGTAGGTCTTAAGTAGGTCAAAGACAAAGGTCAAATGAGGTCCAATGTTGCATGAATGCGCTTAAGTGGGCGAGACACTTTACAGCTATCGCCTTGTTTATTTCCATCTCTCTCTCTCTCTCTCTGAATGCCGCGCCACAGACAAGAAGATCACCAATGTAGCATGCGGCTCTGCGCACACCGTGGCTTGGTCCACCAGCAAACCGCTGCACGCCGGCCGACTACCGCAGACGGTGCCAATGGAGTACAATCTGCTCAAGGACGTCGCCATCCCCGTGGTCCGCAACCGACTCGTGCTGCTCCACCACTTCTCCGAGCTCTTCTGCCCGTCCATCCCCATGTTTGACATGCGGGACAAGCAGGACGCCTCCTCGGCCGCTGGCCTGGGCAATCTGGTTGGCATCGATGCCCTCAGAGGGCTGCTGGTCTCTTCTGGCAAGGTACGCTTGACCCTTTGTTTGTGGAAATCTTAGAAGTGTAATAAATAGCATTTATAGAGTGCTTTATACCTTTGCCTGTCCCCCCCCCCCCCCCCCCCCCTCCCCCCCAATGTTTGACATAAGGGACAAGCAGGACGCCTCCTCGGCCGCTGGCCTGGGTAACCTAGTTGGTATCGACGCACTCAGAGGTCTACTGTTCTCTTCTGGCAAGGTACGCTGGACTTGTCTTTTGCGGGAACCTGGTGTAATAGACATCATTTATAAAGCCCTTTTTAAGTTTTGCCCGTCCATTCCCATGTTTGACATGCGGAACATGCTGGATACAACTAATTTACACAGTTATGAAAATTTAATATTATTGTACATCACAATTATTCCTTCTTTTACAAAGCAAAAATAAGTACCAGAAAGAGTACTGAAACTCACATTCTAATTTGAGCTTTAAAAAATATTATTACGACAGGAGGCAGCATTCCGGAAGGTAGTGCAGGCAACGATGGTGCGCGACCGCCAGCACGGCCCCGTCATCGAACTCAACCGGATCCAGGTGAAGAGATCTCGCAGCAAGGGCGGCCTGGCCGGGCCCGACGGGACCAAGTCTGTGTTCGGCCAGGCCTGCTCCAAGCTCAGTCAGTTTGGCTCCGACAGCCTGCTCCTGCCCCATAGGGTATGGAAGGTCAAGTTTATTGGTAAGTCCACACACTTTGACAATTCTTTGGTTATTAAATTTGATTTTTGTTTTTTTCCCCTCTCCAACTAACTGCGGAGTGCTCAACAGAATGTGTTTATGAATATGACGATGTGTATACCAGGAGATAATTAATGTCTTAATGATTGAGTGATATAAATCACTGTTGTTATTTGTTGGCAGGAGATACTTTTGGTAATTGATATCTTGATAACCAAGTGATATGAAACACTGCATACTTTTTTGTTTGTTGTTGTTTTTAATTGTTGGCAGGAGATACTTTGATAATTGATATCTTGATAACCAATAAATATGAAACACTTTTATTTTTTTGTTTGCAGGAGAGAGTGTTGATGACTGCGGCGGAGGATACAGCGAGTCGATAGCTGAGATGTGCGATGAGCTGCAGAACAGCTCGGTGCCGCTGCTGTTTCTGACCCCTAACGGCAGGGACGAAGCCGGAGCTAACAGGGACTGCTTCCTACTCAACCCAATGGCCAGGTCTCAGGCTCATCAGAGCATGTTCAAATTCCTTGGTAAGTTAGCATCAGACTTATTTTGTTCATCAGAGAAATACATACTTTTGAGTAAGCTAAATGCCTGGTGCTGACCCCTAACGGCAGAGGCGAGACCCGTGCTAACGGACACTGCTTCCTACTCAACCCAATGGCCAGGTCTCGGGGCTTATCAGAGCATGTTCAAGTTCCTTGGTAAGTTCGCATCAGACTTATTTTGTTCATCAGAGAAATACATATTTTTGAGTAAGTTAAATGCCTGGTGCTGACCCCTAACGGCAGAGGCGAGATCCGTGCTAACGGACACTGCTTCCTACTCAACCCAATGGCCAGGTCTCTGGCTTATCAGGGCATGTTCAAATTCCTTGGTAAGTTAGCATCAGACTTATTTTGTTCATCAGAGAAATACAGACCTTTGAGTAAGCTAAATGCCTGGTGCTGACCCCTAACGGCAGAGGTGAGGCCGGTGCTAACGGACACTGCTTCCTACTCAACCCAATGGCCAGGTCTCGGGCACATCAGGGCATGTTCAAATTCCTTGGTAAGTTGGCATCAGACTTATTTTGTTCATCAGAGAAATACATACTTTTGAGTACAGTAAGTTAAATGCCTGGTGCTGACCCCTAACGGCAGGGGTGAGGCCGGTGCTAACGGATACTGCTTCCTACTCAACCCAATGGCCAGGTCTCTGGCTTATCAGGGCATGTTCAAATTCCTTGGTAAGTTGGCATCAAAGTGAGGAAAGACTTGGTGTTTACCAGAGAAAAAAATACCTTTGAGTGAGTTAAAGGGGTAGTACAGTTTTGGTAAAGCTGAGCTTTAGTAACTAAAACCTGCACAATAACATTACAAACTAATAGTTATAACTCCACCATGTTCGAAAGGTATAGAAAAAGTACAAGCGACTAAGTAAAAAGCCTGTTAACATTCAAAAAGAGCCATTAAAACACAAGAGGGCACTCTCTAAAAAAGCATTGGTTTCAACCATTTTTCATACAAAATTATGCATGTGATGTTTTGTTGAAATAATTATTAAATAGAGAGATCATCAACAACTATTTAAAAATCTCTTTTGAAAATTTTTGATTAAAAAACAAATAATCTAATAAATCTGGGCCCCAGATTTATTCCGATCTGATATATTTATTGATATTTCAGCCGTTTCTGAACCGATTTTGATAATCTAAAGTTTATTCTGTCATTAAAATTGTATGCTCTTTCAAATTTTACACTCAGTCTTTCATTATCTCTCAAAAAAATTATTTTGTGCAGCGCCCTCTATACCAAAACTGAACTACCCCTTTAAATGCATTTTTCTGAACCCTTACAGGGGGACAATAGAGACTGCTTCCTTTTCAATCCAATGGCGAAGTCTCGGGCTCACCAGATCAATTCAATGCTCCTTTTCTGATGTGTAATGTGTATTGTGGGGACAAGCTATTTTCATAGAGAGTACAATTTTGTAGCGCCCTGGACTGGTAAACAACCTGTAATAAAATACTGTGTTTGTTTTTGTGTGGTTGTAGGTATCCTGATGGGTATAGCGATCCGGACAGGCAGCCCACTGAGTCTGTCCTTGGCTGAGCCGGTGTGGAAGCAACTTGCTGGGATGCCACTCACCGTGTCTGACATCACAGAGGTCGACAAGGACTACGTAGCTGGTAGGTCACATCAGGGCCCATATTTATAAAACACCACTTGCTTAGTTTCATGCTAATAAAGTATTTTTTGCGATGACGTGGCTTAGTATTAAACGCATGATTTCGTAGTTGATAAGTAGGGTTATCTTGGTAGTTACCTAATGCTAACTCAGCTTTCCCTTATTGGGAGCTAGGAAAATCATACTCTACCAATTGGGCAAGCTAAATCATAAATATTCTTTACTAATATAATCATATAAACTTTACTTGCCCAAATAGAAATGTATTTGTCCGCTTACTTTGAGATGAAATTAACACATAAGGAATTACTTGTCATTCATAAGAAATGTCATTTGCCAAATTGGGCAACCAAAGTAGACCATTTATGAAATTTTACTTGCCCGACGATTTTGTTTTTACTTGCCCCAGGTAAATGGGCAAATGCCCTGTCTAACCTCTTGTCAAAAGTGGGGTTCTCTAATGTATTCAGATTTGATACAGATTAATTAAAACCCTTGCCTTTGACCTTTGGTCATTAACTATGCAATGTGAATTTGATCATCAACCATTCAAAGTGAATTTGATCATCAACCATTCAAAGTGAATTTGATCATCAACCATTCAAAGTGAATTTGATCATCAACCATTCAAAGTGAACTTGATAATCAAGCATTCAAAGTGAATTTGATCATCAACCATTCAAAGTGAATTTGATCATCAACCATTCAAAGTGAACTTGATAATCAAGCATTCAAAGTGAATTTGATCATCAACCATTCAAAGTGAATTTGATCATCAACCATTCAAAGTGAATTTGATCATCAACCATTCAAAGTGAACTTGATCATCAACCATTCAAAGTGAATTTGATCATCAACCATTCAAAGTGAACTTGATAATCAAGCATTCAAAGTGAACTTGATCATCAACCATTCAAAGTGAACTTGATAATCAAGCATTCAAAGTAAATTTGATCATAAACCATTCAATGTGATGTTTGATCATTAACCATTCAATTTTTACTTTGTTAACAATTCTAACACTACTTTAATCAGGCCTGATGTGTATCCGTGACATGGAGTCCGAGACGGAGGCGTTCAGTCAGATGGACATGCCTTACAGCACACCTAGTGCCACCGGTCAGGACATCCCACTCAACACGAAGTACACCAGGATCACTGCGGACAACAGGAACGAGTATGTCAGAGCAGCTCTCAGCTACAGGTACAATACAACACCTTTTCCTTTAACAAATTTGTTCTTCTTCTAAATTCAAACATACATTTAAGTTAAAAGTATATCACAAGTGAATATGTGCAAAGAAATCGGGCTTCCTCGGGAATCCAACCCAAGACCTCTTTTACAGAAAAAGAAACCCTTTACAATGACTCGTGCTTGTCAGAAGCTAACAATTGTTTATAATAGCTTTTTATTAATAATTGATCTCTCTCTTGGAAGCCATTCATTCTGGCAGCCATTTAAGGCGCACATAACGGTGTACAGTTGTATACACTGTCGGATCCTGCTAGGTCCCCATTTATACACCCGAGTAGAGACCAGGAAATAAGAGCAAAATAACTTGCTGAAGTGTGTTTTTTAAAAAGCGAATTGAATAACAACGTTTGATTTGAAAGATGGAGGCTCTACTCAAACCAATGCAACAATTGCTGTTTTGACTCTATGTTAGTTTTGTATAAACTGTATTAAAGGGATATAGGATCTTTGCTAGCATGTGCAAAGAGCGATGAATCGTTGATAAAATGTGTATTGTTGTGATTTGATATGTCCACTGAGTAATGTGTGAAAATTTTCACTTTAAATGGATACTATATGGCCAAGTAATGAGCGAAAATGCAAAGTGGTATCCGCTGAACTCATGGCACTGACTTTGTACACAGTTATGACTTTCTAGTGGATTATTAAAAATCCGAACACTTTAATCTTAAATATCTTTTTAGCGAACGGGAAAGTCCAAAAACTGAAACCAGTTTCTTGCTTCTATTGGTAATACGAATACAGCATGATATAAGAGAACCACTAGAGTTCTAAATAAGATTTGTGGATTGGGCGAATGTTACTAGATCACTTTAATCAAGAAAGTATTATTTTGTTCCTGGACAGGTTGACAGAGTTTGATGACCAGGTTCACTGGGTGCGAGAGGGTATGGCGAGGGTCATCCCCGTACCCCTCCTGTCCCTGTTCACCGGATCGGAACTAGAGACCATGGTAAGACAAGACACCTTCTGCTACAAATTGTGACTGGATATAGCAAAACCCAGCATCTTGTTGGTTATCGGATATCCATGTTTTTGAAGAAATGGGCATTTTAAGTTCACATAACGTAATATGTAAAAGACTTATGTTTGTAAAAATTGAAAACAATCATATCTTTGCTAAATAGTGTCTGATGTTTTAGATGAAGGCATCAAATGAAAGCTTGTGATGAGGCCTCATGAGATCTCCTGGCTTGAAAATCGAAATTTTGTTTTTTTACAGACAAGTGCAGCGTTTTGCTATATTCAGTCACAATGATGTTCTTAATTACAGTGAAACCTCATTAGACTGAGCACATTGGCCCCGTAATTACTGAACCATAGAGACGTATGTGACATGCGCGTTATAAATACATTATTATTATTATTATTGAATTTACTTTGTTATATCAGATATATTGTTGTATCAGGGCTTAAAAATAGTAAAATACATAGAACTGGACCTGTAAAATTACCTCACTATATCAGGTACCGCTTTATAACAGAGCTCATTAAAATGAGGTTCCACTGCAATTGGTTTTTCATGATAAATGAAGGCATTTCTTTATCATGTGTATAATTATTTGTACTAAGAGATGATGTTGAAAATAAATTTGATCAAATCAAACTACCACTCCACGCTTCAAATTCAAATGCTGTTGCGAAGACCTGCAACATTGAAGGTATATAATTTGATAGACATATGTGTGATTTATCACAATTATGATATAATCCACAAAACCTGGCATGGTTTTAACCCCATTAAAGATAAATTCAAACCAGTACTTTCAAATGCTCTTATATATTACTGTTATTAAATTATCGACCCATTCTTTGTTTGTGGCTGTGCACTACAGGTGTGCGGCAGTCCGGACATCCCGCTTGACCTGCTCAAGTCGGTGGCCACCTACAAGGGCATTGACCCCATGGCTCCACTGGTCACCTGGTTCTGGGAGGTCATGGAGGAGCTGACCAACAACGAGCGCTCCCTGTTCCTGCGCTTCGTGTGGGGGCGCACTCGACTGCCCAGGACCATTGCGGACTTCAGGGGCAGGGACTTTGTCTTACAGGTATGTCACATATATTTGATGCTTAGCAGCAAAATGCCACACACTTTCACAGTTGTTCTTTTAATACCGCTCAACTTGCCATATTAATTTCGTTTTGGGAGGTCATGGAGGAGCTGACCAACAACGAGCGCTTCCTGTTCCTGCGCTTCGTGTGGGGGCGCACTCTACTGCCCAGGACCATTGCGGACTTCAGGGGCAGGGACTTTGTCTTACAGGTATGTTATACAAACATTGGTTACTTTGCAGCAGAAAACACCACTTACATTTGGAACATTCCTTTTGCTCAGCTCGCAATATCAAATTCTATGAGTTTATAGGAAGAGTTGACCAAAAATAAGCGGTTTTGGTTCCTGCGCTTCGTGTGGGGGCGCACTCGACTGCCCAGGACCATTGCAGACTTCAGGTGCAGGGACTTTGTTCTACAGGTAAGTTACCCACACTGGTTGCTTTGCAGCAGAAAGACTCAAATGTTACATCTTTGGAACATTTGTTACATTCATGAAGCCTAAATGTCCAAGCAGTTTGTTTCATCTGAATACATTTCTGATATTGTTAAGTGTTGGACAAGTACAACCCTCCAGACTTCTTCCTGCCAGAGCCTACCTGTGTTTCTTCCTGCTCAAGCTGCCCCGCTACTCCTGCCGGGAGGTGCTGCGGGTGAAGCCATCTAATTCTGCAAGAATCTGTTTCTGATATTTTGTTTTCTGATTTGTGGTTTTGTGTTTGTTTGCCAGGTGTTGTGACAAGTACAACCCTCCAGACTTCTTCCTGCCAGAGTCCTACACATGCTTCTTCCTGCTCAAGCTGCTACTTATAGCCTAAATGTTCATGGTTTATTCATTTCGTCAGAAGGAAATCTATATTTCATCTTAATCCATTTCTGATATTGTGTTTGCTTGCCAGGTGCTGGACAAGTACAACCCTCCAGACTTCTTCCTGCCAGAGTCCTACACGTGCTTCTTCTTGCTCAAGCTGCCCCGCTACTCCTGCCGGGAGGTGCTGAGGGAGAAGCTCAAGTATGCCATCTACTTCTGCAAGTCCATCGACACTGACGACTACGCCCGCATCGCCCTCACCGGCGAGGCCGCTGGCGGGGAGTCCTCGGAGGACGACATCGAGGAGGAGGAGCTCGACAGCATCGACTTCGACTCAGAGGTCGTGGAGCTGTCATGATAGGGATAAGCACTTATATAGCACTAGCTGGAATGCTCCCCAGGGAGTGTGAGCGAGTGCACTGTAAGTGCTGGATTGATTGCGATTGCGTATCCATTCAATGTCATGATGGGATGCCACGATGGGCATCACCGTGTGTGCACTACTGAAGTTACACTGGCGGGAATGCTCCCCAGGGAGTGGAGAGAGTGCACAGTACGTGCCGGATTGATTGTGGGCGTGTGACTGATGTAATACCGTTATACGCAGGTCCCTCTGGTGGAACAGTGTAAAAGCACTGAAGAGGCTCACCCGGGTAAAAAAAAAACTAATTATTATGGTTATTGTTATTTTGTGTTATTATATGATTGTCATCTACATCCTCGGCATTTTCAATGTCCCATGTTCCACTGTATCTTTGTTGATATACATTCAGATAACTGAATGGATTTTTATCAGTAAATGTCAGAATCATGTGTTCGCATTCTGTCACTTTCTTTGTGATACTGTGCTTGTTTTTACACACACTTTTCTCACGTGACTCAAGGGCCATAGGCAATGGAAACTGAAGTTTGATTGGTCCATGTACTGGGCAAATGACAAAACTATGAAATTATTCTCTTGTTGTAAACAAAAAATGTAATGTTCCAATAGTTGTAAATTATTTACATGTTTCTACTGATCAAATTATTAAAATTATTAAAAAAATATGTATTTGAGAAAGAAATGTAATATGTTGTTATCCTTTGGTTATGGAGGATGGTTTAAAAAATATCTGTTTGCTTGCGATGTAACATTGTATTGGTTTTATATGATATATACTGGTAAAATTTATCTGGTTCAGAACTTATAGCAGCTGTCTGGATTAAGTGTATTATTTTTTTTTCTGATTGGTGATGTGATGCCTTATTAGCTTTATAGGCACGAAGTGGAGACTATGTCTTCTCGAATTGACGAATTAGTCAAAATCTAGTTATGTAAAATTATTGATAAATTACAATAAGTAAATGTTGGTGATGTTTCTGTGCAATGGAGTATAGTGTATGATAAACATATTGGAATTTTACCACTGTTAGTAATATATATGGCAATGCAAGTTTCTCATCTAGTCAAAATGTTTAAAAGAAAATAGCCATTTTAAGTCAGTCTTATGTACAAAATAGTTATTTATATTCTGGGCAAAAATTGAAGGGCTAACAAACATTCTGGCCAAATGGAATTTTAGTGACTGAAACTTGTGTATAGTATGATACAAATCTTTTAGTCATCATAAGTCTTTTTTTACGATTAAAGTAGAATACCGTATTTGTCGGTGTATTAACCGCACCTTTTTTCTCAAAAAAAAGCTCCAAAAAGGGGGGAGCGGTTAATACACGGAGATAGGAAAATTGTACACGCAAATTGCCTAGCCAGCGCCGGGCCCTAATACGATGCGGTTAATACACGGAGATAAGATTCACATGTGACCAAAGTCCACCTCAGCAAGGCATCATACTCATACGATGCACGGAAAATACAAGCATATTCCCCCCAAAACAAGTCATGCAGTGTCTTTTATGTTTCTCTTTTACCTCTTCCTAAATATTGCTCGTTGTTGCTGCGAAAGCAGCTTTGAAGATTCACGATCATTGCTTCGATCTTAGTACGAATCCTAACATGCACCCGGCCGCGCGACTGGCACTTGGCCGAGCATGCAGGCGGGGATTCTCTTTCCCGACCCCCGGCCGCCGATGCTCCAATACAGCCCGCCATATCACTCATATACTTTGCGTGCAGGTTATCGGGTCTATTTTGTTACGCGAGATCCATCCGCCGGGGATTTCCCCAATTCCCGGCGGATGGATCTCGCGTAACAAAATAGACCCATAACCTTCACGCAAAGTGTATGAGTGATATGGCGGGCTATCGGAGCATTTGTTTAGTACCGGGCGGACTGGATGTCAACGTTTGAGAATCGTTTCATCCATGTCGACGATCGACGACGATCGTATGCCGTATTACTCGCTATTATTACTTACTATTTCTGAAACAGTTTTCAAGAGTAGATTCAACATAATTTGAACTAGAAAGAAGGAATAACATTAAGGTACATTTTTTTTAAAATCTCCGTTCTGATTGTTTTATTGGTGAAATCTTCGTTTTGTTGTCTAACGTTTTATGTAGTCCCATGTGTAGTGATCCGTGTGGCAAATTCAACAGAACTTATAGATTCTTCTGCTGTGAAGAAGGCCTGATAATTTTCTTTATTTACTTCGGAGACTTCAGTAAATAAAACAAAATTCATATGCAAAAATTCTCTGATAGATAAGCTATTTTTGGTACCTTTCCTAAGAAAATGCTGACCATCTAAAGACTAAAAATCAAGAATTATACTATCAATTTTTTTTTTTTTTTCATGGAAAAACGGCCAAAGTTGGGGGTGCGGTTAATACATCGGAGCGGTTAATACACCGACAAATACGGTAAACAAATATATACAATGTTGTAAATGTTCTAAAATATGCATTTGTTTTATTTTTTGGTGTGTGAAAATTGTATTGAATATTGCTCAGATGAGCATGCCAAAGTGTCAGCATGTGTTTATGTTATCCGCCTGTACATTGTATTATCATGTTTATAACTTGGCAGGACAATGCCTATATTAGTCTTGTATTCCATGATAATTTCATAACATTTACCCTAACAGATTCATACTGGCAGTACATGTATATCGGGTTTTTTGTAATTTCATTTCGTTATCATTTCTTATTATGTCATATTTGAATTATGGTTTACACATTCCACAGTTATAAGTTATGGTAACTGTTTTTAAAAATTAGATGCAGCTTATTTTGTAGTAGTCAAATTCTAGCTCAATTTAATCAACTTGAACTTACTGATAGGAGAACACTCTGCAAATGAATCGACAATTGGGTATTTGCTGGAAACTTGAAAAACATTATTTAATATTATTTGCAGAATTCCAGTGTATTTCTACTTAGGCATTTCACAGCGGAGTGCAACCTGCTATACAACATTTAAGAAATTCATGTACATGTATATTTGTATTTTTCCCATCATTAATGTTTATATATACATCAAGAGTTCCACATCATAATTATGAATTTATTTATGATAATCAAATCATGTTCATGACCATTTTGGAAGTCATGGCTGTAACTTACCATTAGTTTTTAGAGGTGCATTAAATTAAACTTACATTGATACTAGTGTGGCAGTAGATAAAAAGGTTAACTTCATCACGTTTTGTATGGATACTTTGTATACTCTTTTTGTGATGCTTAGATATTGGAAGTATTTTTCTTCTTTTGGCCTGGTCGGGCAAGTGAAAATAAGAGATTTTCTAAATTGAGTTGGCCGAAACCAGAATCTGGTGGCCCCTATTTAACAAAGAATAACATTACAGATTGTTGTATTTTGTTGCCCATTTGGGCAAGGAAAAATGTAGCATTATGACATTCTGGTGGCCCGAAGATGATTTTCAGTGGCCCCAGGCCAACATGCCTGTGCTGATTTTGAGCATTGTGTTATGTACATGTGTGTATTAATGACCTTGATGTTGATATGTGTAATTTATTGAGCAAAAAAGTGTGTTGTTCAATCGATGTGCATATATATGTGTTTAATAAAAGAGCTTATTTGCTGCTATTGACAAAACAATCCATTTTTATAGTGTCCATTTTTTCACCTCATAATCATTAAATGTTGATGTTGTATGAAAGAAAGCCTGTGGCTGTGCAGCAATGGATGTATTTATTGGTATTTGTGCATGCAGATTGGTAGGTTGTTGTTGAATTGATAACTTCCATGTTTGTAAAATAAACCTCTCGCAAAAAGTTTGGCTATTCAAGTTTGAGCGTCCATATCGCTTTTTTCCCTATATTATCTTGCATGAATTTGGTATCATTAACAAGCCTGTTTATTCCTCTGTACATTGATACCCCATTTGTAATGGTTTTGTAACACTTGAATGTGTATTAGTATTACACCTAAATGTGGGGCCAAGTCAAGATTGAAATGTTTCAAAATTCATTGTTAGTGTGTGACCATTCAAATCTCTAAATCTCTAAACAAATGAAAAATTCACATTGAAAATGACGTTGTATTCTGCGACATTTCGCTTTTGACACGGCTCCATATTCAGGTTTACTGCACATTCCACAATTACATAATCATTACAAATGAGGCATCAATATTTAAACAGGCTTGTCAATTATATCAAATTCGAGTAGGATTAAATCGATTGTTGAGTTTTGGTAAAGAGTACAGTTTTGGTCAAACTGAATTTTAGTAACCAAAACCTGCACCATTACATTACAAACTAATATAATAGTAATAACTCCACCATGCTCGAAAGGAATATCATTAAAAAAGAGCTGTTAAAACTCAAGGGGGCGCTCTCTAAAAAGTCATTGGGTTTCAACCGTTTTAAATAAAATATCGTGCATGTGATGTTTTGTTGAAATAGTGATTAGAGAGATAATCAACAACTATTTAAAAACCTCTTTTGTAAATTTTTAAAAAGAGGAAGCATTTTTTACATTTTTTTTAACGGCTGGTTCAAAATCCTCAAATATTTGTGGGGCCCAACAATTACAAATGGTTATGTTTATGGATATTTTCAGCCGTTTCTGAATCGATTTGGATCGAATAAAGTTTATTTTGTCATTAAAATTGTATGCTCTTTCAAAATTGACATTTTCATTATCTCACAAACAAATTATTTTGTGTAGCGCCCTCTATACCAAAACTCAACTATCCCTTTAACTCATAACAAAATATATATCACTGCTCAAACTTGAATTGCGGAATTTGTTGTGAGGGGGCTTATAATTACAGTATACAGAGAGAGCAATAAGTGTTTAAAGGGGTAGTTTAGTTTTGGTAGAGAGGGCGCTGCACATCACAATTTTGTTGTGAGGTAATGAAAAACTGAGTGTCGAATTTGAGAGAACATGCAATTTTAATGGCAGAATAAACTTTATTTGTTCAAAATCGGTCCAGAAGTGGCTGAAATATCAACAAATATATAAATATGATCTTATAATTATTTGGGGCCCAAATAATTAGATGAATTTTTCAAAAAATCCAATAAATGCATACACTTTTTCAAAAATTTTCAAAAGCGTTTTTTAAATAGTTGTTGATGATCTCTCTATTTAATCATGATTTCAATAAAACATCACATGC
Source organism: Echinarachnius parma (assembly GCA_037951105.1). Classification (NCBI taxonomy): domain Eukaryota; kingdom Metazoa; phylum Echinodermata; class Echinoidea; order Clypeasteroida; family Echinarachniidae; genus Echinarachnius; species Echinarachnius parma. The sequence continues at coordinate 13,396 of JBAMJV010003818.1, read as the reverse complement.
ATAATTTTGTATGAAAAATGGTTAATACCAATGCCTTTTTAGAGAGCGCCCTCTTGTGTTTTAATGGCTCTTTTTTTTAATGATAATGGGCTTTTTACTTAGTCGTTTGTAATTTTGTATACCTTTCTAGCATGGTGGAGTTATAACTATTAGTTTATAATGTTACTGTCCAGGTTTGGTTACTAAAGTTCAGCCTTAACAAAACCCGCATAAAAGCTTCGGTGCTTTTATGAGCGGACAGAAATATGTGAAGGGAAGTACTAAATGAATGGAAGTATGTTTTCATGTCATTCTTCAGTTCATACACCAGTCAAATTCATCGAAATGATTACTAATTCAAGACACTTAAATTGCGCTTATTATACATGTTCATATTGATTTCAACTATATGTATATATTATAGAAAGAACTTTAGACCTATTGAAACATTCACCACATAAAACATTGACTATACAAATAATATATCGTATATGCATATAATGTATTAATACGAGCGCAATAACATATAGTGATATCATTTTATACAAGAACATGCATTGATATTTCAGGGTACGTAAATTTATACAACATGATTATAACATGTCTTTTTGATAGAAAATACAAAATAGTAAATTATTTGCTATATATAATATGAAATGTTTGTTTTTATCAAAAAGTATCAAACAATTCTATGAATTTCAGACAAAATCATGAAAATTTAAATTTTTCGAAATGAATTAAAGAGTATGCTGATTGCTATAACGCATGCCTACCTTATGGTAATTTTGTTTACTCAAAATGTACTGTGTACTGTTAGTAATATTATAAACACATATAGCAGAATAATACGGAACAAGACGTAACATTCAAATGATTATACAGTATGTCTCAAAAAGAATGGTACAGTCAGGAACAAAATATTAAAATATGATCATATGAAAAATCGTGAGGTTATTTGTTACCATATATTGAAGGGGAAGAGTTGTGTTTTCAGATGCTCCTTGTATGACATATTTCCCTTCAGCGGATCTCAACTTATGTCCGATTGTATACAAATATACAAAAGACAATTTGTGCCGATTTGCGTATTTGCACTGAAAATGCGATGAACATTTTGTTGCACACATTCGGTATTCTCACTAATTATTATGGTATAATAACAATGCAATAATGGCTAGAGTACAATTCTATTTGTCACTGCTGATGTTGGAAGGGTTAACAATGATTAAATATGATAAGATCTTCCTAAAAAGCAAGTATTCTTCCAAATTGACCTTGCTACTTTTTTTTTTTGCTCTGAAAATAATTACATTTTGGTAATTATTCATGTAATGCACAGAACGTATGGCACAAAGTGGATTTTGATGTTTTGCAAACAAACAACCATATCTCACGACTAACAAACCCAATTAAGCTGAAATAAAAACCACCATGAAGCCCGATTATTGTTCTTTAATATGTATGTATATTTTTTCAAATTACCTTCATACAATATTTTCCAACTGTGGCCTACCATTCTTTTTGAGACACACTGTAGAGAGAACCCGCAGACACAAACCATGCATGACTGCGTTCTGAGTAAAAAAGAAAAAATAACAGTTTTGATCATGAATTAACAAGGGCAGATCTATAATGTGCAATGATCTGAGAGTAATTATATTCTCATTTTCGAATTCGGGACAGGGGAAAGGCATTTAGGCATACAATGAAATTAATGATTCATTATAAACAAATTACGAACATGATTGGGGGCACTTTATGAATTTCTTTATATTTTTCACAGATTTTTGTATCCCATTATGTGTTTTTTTTCGGGGGGCACTCTTTATGTATGCCTTTATTTTTTCACACATAATTTGTATATACATTTTTTTTTTACTGTTTCTGTCAAAATATTGGGGGAAGGGGCCACGTCAGCCCCCCCCCCCCGTGCCGCCCCTCTCCCCCTGCAGCTACGCCACATACTGTATATGACTACAATCAAATAGAGCTTATCAGGCTGAGACACATGAGGCCACAGCAGCAGCAGCAGCATGTTGCCGCGATGAGGATGTACGTCGCAGTGGTCACCCAGAAGGCGAAGTAGTACAGCACTGGATTGCACTCGATATCGGTCGGCGCGTAGATCCGGTAGATCCAAACGTTTCCTATAATACACAGTTATGTTTTGTAACACAAATCATTGATACATTAGACAGATTAAAGATTAATCATAATTACATGAATCAATATAAATCTTTAGTATTCATCCGGACATACGTATTGTAATAAGTATCTTAAGTCATATTCTGTAAGTTCTATACATTTTAGGCAGATGGCAAATGGTAATGAAGTGTCGATGTATCGATATGTCCATGTGTCAATATGTCTATTGATGTATTGATGTGCCTTAGTGTCAATGTGTCGATGTGTTGATGTGCCCAAGTGCAAATGTGTCAACGTGTCGATGTGTCGATAGGTCAATGTGTTGATGTGCCAACATGTGGATGTATCAAAGTATTGATGCATCAATGTGTCAAAGTGTCGAAATGTCAATGTGTCTATGTGACGATGTGTCAAATTGTTGATCGATGTGTCAATGTTTTTGAGTGTCGATGTGCAAGTCAATGTGTATAATTACCAATGTGTCAAAGTCCCGGGGGGGGTACTCACGTATATTGGGTATACGGGGATGTGCCGCTCGGAAGGGTGACTTTTTCAAGCAAGGTCCTTAGACATGGGTCCCCTTTTCATCAAAAAAATCCTTAGACATGGGTCCCCTTTTTCAAATTTCCCCTTTTTTATACAGGATTTTTGGGTTTGCCGATGTGAAATAGCAAAAATTTTCAAGCTCGCTACGCTCGCTAACTTAAAACCACAAAATTTGCGGGAAATACGCCAAAACACATGCCCCGCAGCGGGAAATACGCCCAAAACATGCGCCGCAGGCGAAAAAAAATCCTTAGACATGGGTCCCCTTTTCGCAAAAGGACCCTTAGATGTGGGTATGGGTTTGGAGGTCTCAGCCGCACACCCCCGTCCTACTATAATCTGAGTACCCCCCCGGGGTCAAAGTGTCAATGCACCTTTTTGCTTTAGTGTAAATGTGTCCATTTGTCAATGTGACAATGTGTCGGTGTGTTGATTGTCAATGTTTGGATGTGTCAAATTGTTGATATGTCGATGTGTCAATGTGTCGATGTGTTGATGTGTCTAAGTGTGGATGTGTCCATATGTCAAAATGTTAAAGTGTTAATATGATGAAGTGTCAATCTGTGGGAGTGTCAAATGTGTTGTGTCAATGTGTGTTGATTGTTGAATTGTCAATATGTGGTAGTGTCACTGCATGTGTCTCGTCAATGTGTCGATGCGTCAATATGTTGATGTGTCAATGTGTCGATGCATTGATGTGTCTAGGTATCGATGAGTTGATATGTCGAAGTGTCAATGTGTGGAAGTGTCACTGTGTCTTCTCAATGTGTCAATGTGTTGTGTTAATATGTCAATGTGTACATGTGTCTAGGTATCGATGTGTCGATATGGCGAAGATTCAATGTGGCTAGTCAATGTGTCGATGTGTGGATATGCCTAAGTATCAATGTGTCAAACTGTCGATATGTCAAAGTGTCGATGTGTCTACGAGTCGATATGTCGACATGTCGATTTTGGGGTGAACCTTACATTTTGAGGAGGTGTAGACGTATGGGTTTACAGACTATGTAATTAAAGAGCGTGATTGCAGAAATCCGGTATCCCGATGTGACAGGGGTAAGTGGCCAGAGCAAATTAAATAAAGCTAGGGAGATAATCGCTCCGCTGCGCGTGTGATACGTGTAAAAGCAATCCCGACACTATAGCTGGACTCTTATCCCTTTCACACCGGCCCTAACTCACCGCAGATGAAGAAGACGAAGAGGAAGAGGCCGAGGACATTACTGATCGCATTCTCCACCCTGCCTGGCTTAAACTCCTCCTGCTCTTCCGGTGGCAGTTGTGATCGCCGCCTTCGGACATTGAGGTCGATCGGAGCTTTGACGATGTAGACGACCCCCGTGGTGATGAGATAGATGGGGATCAGGTACTGCACGGGGCAATCATCCTTGTACATCGCACCTAGATGTACAGGGATGGGCGGAGTCCCGAAGCATATCGTTAATGTGATCTTACAATGGTATGATTATGTATGATATATAAACGATGATGTATCTTAGTAAGACTTGTTATATGGCAACATAATATGTATTTATCACATTTTAATGTGTTATTGTATACATTACAAATATTTAGAAGGGAAAAAAAAAAGCTATTCCGACGGTTGTTTCAACTCGGAATAGGGGTAGTGGTATTATGAAGTCCGATGTACAATATACAAGAAACCCCTATGTAGAGTCGATTATTTCTGGCTCACATGAACTATAAAATGAACAAAACAAAATATACTATTCCTATCAGCAATCACATTTTACATTTTACATTAAACACCTCATTCCGATTTGTTGTTGTTGATAGTCTACACGAGTAATATTAAGCCTGATATATGATTATGTTTCTTTTTAAACAGCACTTACCAATGACTATCATGGTGATCGGTATGGCGAGCAGGATAGCCATAAAGATAGTCATGAACACTGTAAGGGTATAAGGAAACATGGTCATAATTATCATGATATCGTAATCATCTATATACATATATAATTAATGATACCAGACGAGAAAGCATTTTTCCATGGCAACCAACCGACTCGACTTGACAACAACTTGCACGTGTATATAGTTCAGGGTACAATTGATAAAAACCTTGACTGCAAAATAAGACCATGCATGCTCAATCGTAAATGGTCTGATAATGTCTCCATCAGACAAACGAATCTAATCTAACATTCAAACAAATAAACACCCCGACCGTGGCTTATCGTGGCAGCTAGGACTGTTGGGAGCACATAAACTATTTGAAGCACACTTTATGTATTTCTTTATCTGACGAGCTTAATTCCAAAAGGCGCTAAATCCACTATCCATGGGTACAAAGTTATACGAAACCTGTTTTTCTCCAAAGTTGAAAAATCATATTTAGCGCCTTTCGGAATGAAGTTCTTAATTTCGAACAGATATCCCCTCGTGTTTAATATTGTTGTTTTTATTAAGTTATTGGGGTGGGGTGCGTTCCCCCAGTGCCCCAGGCGCTACGCCCCCCCCCCCCCCATACGGCACTGATAGTAGCAACCACGAACCTGTATTGAGAAGAAGGCAGACAACTGAGCTGACGAAGCCCACAGGGCTATTGCTCTGTTCCTTGGCATCTTTCATCTTTCCGTACAGCGACTGGTACGAAGGGGGTGCATCTGCTTCAACGTCTGGACGGAAGGTAATCAAAAACAAAAATCAAAGGCATGAGCATATCTTTATTTCAAAAGGGCCGGGAGGGGGAGGGGAGTGCAAGCGTGAAGTTATACCATAAATATATGTTATGGAGCATCTTGATTTCATTCCCATGAATATTGGTAAAAGATGATACATCAATCAGTGTTTAAAGTCGTAACAGAAACTGAGAACGGTAAATTCAAACAAATATACGTACATATATTAGAAGACCATCACTGTAAGTGTGAGGTACCGACTTACTCGCATCCGTTGCCCCGTAGGATGGTGATTGTTCAGACCCGAGATGGAGTGTGACATCCTGGTGGTCTTCAGGAGGACCTGTGGAGGAATCTTCCTGGTGCTCGTCAGCCTTCGATCATATATATGATAAATAATAATAATCATAATAATTTTCTCCAAGTGTATCCGTTGCACTTCAGCACCGAACATATTTTTTCTAGCGGGCCCATGCATAACTCCGCCCAAGATATATGTATGCCGAGCGCCTGCATGGCTATAGAACAGAAGGCAGTATATTTTGTTGGGGGTATAGTCCATGAGCGGAGGCCGGAAAAAATCGGTTTGGCTGCACCCCTTTGGTGGCCAAGAATGTTTAGTATCATAGTAAAGGTACAAATCTCAGCTATCCAAAACTGGAAGTTTAGATCACAAAAAGTTGCACGTTACCATGGCAACGCCGTTTATGTGACACATGGCAAAATACATCCTGCAGAAACAGTGGATTCCACTGAAGAACGAACATTTTACAAAAAGTATAATTTCTCGACATCCAGTCATCATAGGTTTTGATTTTTTTCAGGGAATAAGGAATGTGATACCAGCTATCAGATTCTAAAATATCATGAAGGAGACATTTTTTCTAAGGTCATTAGAGGTCAATAGGTGTCAACTCAAGGTCAGTGACATAATCCTAACTTCTAATTGCATTAATATTTGTATGTAATTCATGGAAACTCACATTACTCCTTAATTGTGTGATGTATATGGCTGAATGTAATTTTCTTGGAAGGCATGAAGTCCAGAAATCCATATCAACCATATAAGGCTAAATTGATAAACCGTTGATATGGCAACTAGTCTGATGTGAATGCTGCAAAGTGCGTTAAATGCGCAATAAGTGAAAGGCGAGAGCCAACATTTTAGATTGTAATGAACCCGGATTGATTAAAGCAACAACATACCTCATGTTAAAGGGAATTGTCTGAAGTTATTGAAAATGACAATTAAAATTGCCGCAACTTAAAGAATCACTATAGAAAACCAGCGCTGAATAGACCGCGCCCCATTTCACAAGAAATCCCCCTGGAATTTAAAAAACTACTTATTTACAAATGATGCAATCATTGTAGACATAAATATGTGTTTTCCTATTATGAAATCACGGTAAATGGAAAAGCAAAATGCTGCCTAGCCATCAGACATGAATTTGAAGTAAATATCAATCAAGTAGCGTTTCCGAGCAACATAAATTCCCCTAACAACCAATGCATACTTCTGTGTACGCTTGAGTCTTCATTTTATGTTAAATGCCTCTTGGAGAAAGAATAGTTTTCACTATGGTGCAATATCTTTGCAAAATAGTCTGGTAAAACCCAGATATTTCTCTGAACAAGCCACATTTTTCAACATAGGTCCAAAAATATGTGAAGAATAACATACTATAAGTCCCTATAATCCACTTTGAGGTTTGGCAGAATCCAAGATGGCGTCCAAAATGGCCGACAAGTTTTGTTTATACGTGTTCCCAAGTTTACAAGTTAATTAAAGTGTCTAAATATTTTTCAGATACAGATGTAGCAACTATACACAATAGGTAAACTGGTGCATAGTGTTACCGGTAGTCTTTGTCTTTTTAAGCCGAGCTCAAGTTGAGCCACTGATGATAATTCGGGCCACTGATTTCGGGTACAGGGAAGGGTTTTTGTCGCAATATGGGTCACCAGCAAGGCATCAACAGGTGGGTGACGGGGGGACATGTCCCCCACATTTGAAATTGGAGGGGATTGTCCCCCCACACTTTTTCATAAATGCTCGACACAAGCACTTGCCCTATTGCCCGGGGCAAGTGAAAATTGATAGTGGGCAAGCAACAATTCATAAAAGGTCTAGTTTGGTTGCCCGATTGGGCAACTATGCCCGGCGCAGACAGAGCCGACTCGACCCGATCCGACTGGTTTTCAGCCTGATTAACTCAGAATGCGTTGCCTCAGGACTCCAGTTTTGCCAGTCAAGAGCCAGTCGGAAGTCATTCGAGGCCGATTCGACATGTTGAATCGGCTCCGACTGAGCGAAACTGACTCTAGCTTGACTGAAAACCAGTCGGATCGGGTCGAGTCGGCTCTGTCTGCGCCGGGCTTTAGAGGGAAAAGGGTGTTTTTTCTTATGTGTAAATCTCATCAAGAAGTACGTTGGCAGTCAAAGTGTGAGCATTCATGATATTACTTGCCCATTTTGGCTTGGTTGGAGACTTGGAGGGCAAACTTCTAACTGTCCACTTCGGAGATGAAATATCAGTTGTCGTACTGTACACAGTCTATGGATTGGTAATATCAAACTTTTGGAACAAATTGTCCGAATATTTAATACAATTTAAGATTTTGTGTGAAACCATTATGTTCCTCAAAACCACATGTATGCTCTTTTTATTGTATTTTGATTATCATTTTTTTCTCAAGCGTCACAGTGCTACCAGCAATTTTAATCCTGCCAATATTTATAAAGCTACTGTAAGCTATATCTTTGAAGAAATGTAACATGAACATCTTTATGGTATTCAGTTTCTATATTTTATATTTCTATATTCTATATTCATGTGATCAACATCATTATAACTGGTATCCTTATAGTTGCTGGTACCATAAACATTGTTGACAGTAAAACAAAAAGTGCTTATCATGTGACTTCATGTCCGTCACTGGTGAAATATGATGGTAATCAGGGAAAGCAATGACATTTTATTTGTCTGGGGCAACTTCTAAGACTTCCTGCTTTGAACTAGCACTTTACAATTTGTTTTGCATTGAACTCTGAAAATATTATTTCATGGCTCAAATGTAATGGGGGCTCCTTTGAGGCATTTTCGGGGCCAAATCTCCAAGCCACCGGGAAAAGGAGTTAATTTCTACTGTTGGCATAATTGTGTATAGATCTATGTGGTTCATTTATAAATTATGCTTGATATTGCAGGCTTGCAGCAAACCAACGTACAAAGCAAAATTGACATTCTGGCAGCATAATCTGATTGCCTTGGTTGCCTCTGGATTTTAGTGATGTATTTGTACATATGTGTACATGTACAGCATGACAGATCACTGCTGAATGAAGAAAGTGAATTTAGCAAACCGGCAGCATGATTTGATTGCCTAGGTTGCATCAGAGTTTAGTGATGAGTTTGTACAAAATGGTCACATATCTATTTCCATGTGTACATGTACAAAAGGACAGGTCTCACTGCTGCTAATTTTTACAATCTGTTGGACAGAGACCAAGTAACACACAATGTACGTGTCACTAGCACTTGCCCTATTGCCCAGGGCAAGTAAAAAAATGTGTGTCGGGCAAGTCAAATTTAATAAATGATCTAGTTTGGTTGCCCAATCGGGCAACTGTTCAAGTACAAGAGAAAATTAAATTCCTTATGTATACATCTCATTTAAATACAAGAGAGAAATATGCCAAGCAGATCGAGGTACCTAGCAAAATAATATTGTCCTTTTTTCACGTTGCTTTTTACGGGCAAGTACATTTTCTGTTTCGGCAAGTAAATTTGAAAAATTATTGATTTAACTTGTCCGAACGGGCAAGTAGAAAAAAAAGTTTGTGTGGAGGCTTATTAGCCTATGTGTCCGGGTACAAGGAACTCATTTTTACGTAAACCCAGATGTTTCAAGTTAAGGCAGTATCCTAATCTAAGATGGTAGCCATTATAGTTTTCAAAATGGCCGCCATATGGTGTTCAAAATGGCCGCCGTAACATCACTGATGAGCCACTCAGTGGCTCAACTTGAGCTTGGCCTAAAAGGACAAAGCCTACCGGTAACACTTTACACCAGCAGACCTATTGTGTAGTTGCTATGGTCCCCGGATATATTATAATGGTTTATCCAGTCAATCCCTTGTTTTTGCTTAAAGGCATCAGGACAATGGGCCCTTTGAAATTCAGTCATAGTATAACAGGTCACCAGCAATGCAAAAACAATGCACAAACATGCACAAACAGTGCGTAATCTTCAAGTCTGAAGCTGCACTTTATTGGAAGAAGAAGAAGAATGCAATGTCCAGGATGATCCAGGACGCAATTTGGCTGATGACAGACTAATATACTATGACTGAATTTTTAGGATTTTTAGGTCAAGTCCTATCAATGGTGGGTTGGTGGCGCATCTCTCTAAGAATGTTCAGTAGCGATATATAATCAACGTCCTCATCTTCAAGATGTCTGCATCCAGATTTTAAATCCTCTCCATCTCATGCGCTCTAGAGCTTCAGCTACCAGCGTGTGCATCCTGATGCATCAGTTGTGGCGTTTCCCATGTATGACACCAGCTAAACTGCCATGAGCACCCCTTCTATCCGAAGGTCTGCCAGTCTGCCATATCTCTTGTTTATCTACACCCTCGTTGCTCTAATGGATGATGCAGACCAGAAGGTAATACACCAGGATATTACCCTGAAGCTCATTCAGATGGTCCATGACCGCCATTCGGTAGGTTCAATCACCAACATCCTCCCTCTCTAACCACTTTGTTCTGACGACCTTCACGTCGTTCTGGGCGTATGGCAAGCCGTTTTAACATTTGTTCCTATTTCTTGATATCAATAATTAAATTTTTGATATCAAGAATTGAATTATTGATATCGAGAATGCATTTCTTGATATCAATAATTTAATTAAATTCATTTCTTGATATCAAGAATTCAATTCTTGATATCAAGAATTCATTTCTTGATATCAAGAATTTAATTCTTGATATCAAGAAATAATTTTCTGTTGTTAACCAGTGGTAATTCTTGATATCAAGAATTCATTTCTTGATATATTTTTTTTTAGCAGATGTTTTTCTGCATTTATTAAAGAAAAATCAAAATCAACATATTCAAATAACAATACAAGTGTATAACATAATTGATTAACATAAAATGTGACATTTGATATAAAAAGAAAATACATATATATATATATATAATTCAGAACTTAAATCAGTTGAATGTAATTCAAATAATCAAAATAAATGCAGGGGCAAACTATCATAAGCATGAATGCTTGAGTCGATAGCAGCCAGGAGGGGAGGGGGTACATGGCTCTGTTATTGGAGTATATAATAAAATAGAGTGTCACGCACAAGTGATTTTTCAGAAAGTATCTGAAACAAAAAAATATATTACATTTTTTTTTTTTTTTATATGGGAAGAAAGAAAGAAAAACAAAATGCAAGTGTGTGCATGTGGGTGAGTGCATGTGCAATAAGTGTTTGATTATTTTTTTATGAACTGGTTATCTTAAAATTTGTCAATATAAAGAAACAATTACAATAATTTAGACCCTGATTATGTTTATGAATATTTGGATATTAAATATTTTTTCATCGAAGCTTTAAATGAATAAAGAGATGCAGAGTGTTTAATTTTGTCAGGTAAAGCATTCCAAATGTCTGGACCATGGTGTCTTATTGATTTATAGGTCATAATAATTTTTGGGTTAGTTAAATGGAAGTCGGATGAGTGACGTGCAGGATATGAGTGTATACTACTATTGTACACACAAATATTTCGAAATGCTAATGGTATAGTATTTATCCAAATTGTATACATAAAGATTGCAGTTTGAAAAATGTGAATATCAGCAATTTGTAATGTTTTTAGTTCATAAAATATTGGATCAGTATGGGCTATGTAATATGAATGTGTACAAATACGGAGTGCTTTCTTTTGAAGACGATAAATTAACATCATTTTCATCTTATTACTATTCCCCCATACAATGTTACAATAAGATATATGTGACAAAATGAGAGAATTATAAAGCATAAATAGTGACTTTTGTGAAAGACAATATTTTAATTTATATAAAATCCCTATGCCTCTCGAGACTAACATACACATGTTATTAATATGACTATTCCAAGTTAAGTTTGAATCAATCATTACACCTAAAAATGTAGTAACTTCTTTTTCAATTATGGGCATATCATCTATTAAAATATTAAAATATTAAAATAAGGTGCATATTTAGAGTGTATATTTCTAAAATACATACAATTTGTTTTTATTAATATTTAGAGAGAGTTTATTGGATTTGAACCAAGATGTTAGTTTATTTAATTCTAGATTGAGGGTTGTAATAAGAATGTTTAAAGGGGACCACCAGGCAAAAGACAACACATTAGTATATGTTTTGGTACCGTTTTGTGATATCAAATAGATACCCAACATTTTGCAAAGGGTTGTGTAATTCATAAACAAAGCAATTAATGTCCACCACTTACGGAACCACGGCTATCTCGTGGTTCCACACGGGCCAGGCATTTGCGAGTGCGCCAATGCTTTCACGCGTACGTAAATAGAATACCGGATGATTCGTTCGCTCTGCATAGAGTGCCGCTGGCTCTGCTCGCATAATAGTCTGCGCATTCAGACCGCATGACCGCATGACTGAGAATGGTGATGCGTTTTCCAATTATATATTTTTTTCTGAAAAAATATTTTTGTGAACTTATTGAAGGAATGGAATACTAAAGATGTTACCTTTCTGTAAAAAGATTATTATTTTTGGGTGGTGGTACCCTTTAAGTCTGTATGTGAATAAAATACGTTAGTATCATCTGCGAACAAAACGTATATGTTAGGAGTAGTGATGCATTTACAATATCATTCATGACATCAAGAAATGATTTCCCGTTGTTAACAAGTGGCATTTCTTGATATCAAGAATATAATTATTCATATCAAGAATATAATTCTTGATATCAAGAATATAATTCTGATTCAATTCTTGATATCAAGAATGCATTTCTTGATATCAAGAAATCGAATTCTTGATATCAAGAATTAAATTCTTGATATCAGGAAATATGAATAAATGTTAAAACGGCTTGCCATATGGGCGTCTTAGAAACGGTCCACCTCAAGGCTCATGCAGCAATGGAACCGTTGCTCCCTGCAATAAGTATATCAGCCAAGACTTCATCACATCAATACTGCTACGCAATTGATCTTGCCATCTTCTGCTAAGGCAAGTTTTGGTCAAAAGGAGATGATACTCTGACATCGGACATGGCCCTGATAGCAACATACCTGAACATTGGACACAAACGCTAAACGCTGCAAACCGACTGCAATTGCCTTCAACTTGAACGCTAATGAAGCAAACTTCCAGCTTATAGTCAACGTCAATGGGTATGGTCTGCCCTAACAACTCCTCTCCAGCATACCTCAGGGTAAAGCTAGACAGGCAGTTGACTTGCAAACAACACCTTGACTAGCTACGTGCCAAAGTTTCATCAAGGAACAACCCCGGGGGGGGGGGGGGGGTATGTCTCCATATAAAGGGGGGTACCATGCGTGACCAAGGACTTGCCAAAAGCACCCTAAACACGTATTTTCGTGGTGTAAAAAATACACCCTAAGCAAGTATGATTATCAGTAATTTGCTACCCTAAGTAAGTAATCAATTTTTTGTAAGCAAGTAATAACTATTTTTGATACCCTAAGCAAGTAATACTATTTTGCTTTTATTTTTGATACCCTAAGCAAGTAATACTACAGTGAAACCCCTTTATAGTTCGTGTTATTTAATTGCGTTTTAAAGGGTAATATATAAACACCCGAGGTTGTATGCGAGCGAAGCGAGCTTGAAAATTTTAGCAATTTAACATCGGAAAATTGCAATTTGTTTCAATATTATTGTATGGGTATATTCGTTTATGACTTATGATATGGCGTAATTAAGGCGAGCGAAGCGAGCTTGAAAATTTTAGCAAATTAACATCGGAAATTGCCAATTGTTTTAATATTATTGTATGGTTATATTCCTGTTATGTTATTGCGTTTTGAAGGG